>JANBXA010000395.1:2707500-3017500 GCA_030556225.1 Cricetiscus sungorus | reverse complement strand
CCTCTTTAGGGAAACTCTGATCATTAATCTGTACTCTGGAGCAGATGCCTGTCAGTCTTTGCAACCAGGGGGAAAAGGCTACACAGTCGATGTGAAGTTCATTTTTAAGCAAGGGAGAAACGAATCTTCGATGAGGGGACCACGCTACCTTGTGGCTTTGTAACCAGGAACCTGTGGGTGGGGGATGGACATGGGTGTCCCCAACTTTGGGAAATGATGAGCAGCCTCAGTTTTTTTTTTGGGGGGGGTCCTGGATTTCTGCCTGTTGGTGACACCATATGGTAGGGTTTGATCTGAGACTTCATAGCCCACGCCTGCAGGAAGGACTTGGAAGGTCTTGGGCTGTTCCTGGTGTATTTGGCCCTAGAGCCAGTATGGAGGGTGTGTCCCTGGAACTTTGCAGTCATGTTTTACCATGGTGAGTATTTAATGACCACGCATGAAAGGCCCCATTGCCAGGCTGCTCCCTGGGACAACCCGAGCTATGGAGTCATGGAATCTCAGAGCTGGAAGGACTGGGGGCTGGCTGGTGGTGATCCCACACAGTTCCCAGGAGGAGGGAGGGCTCGGCTTAGGGCTCTTACTCCCTGAAAGCAGCCTGAGTGATTTCTGTGGAGGGCAGTGTTGAAGTCACAGGGTGGGGTTGGCACCCCTAGCGTCCTGCTTTGTTCTACCTATGAGCAACAGCAGTCTGCTGGAGTAGACTTGTATGACAAGCTACCCTAGGTGGTTAGGGATGCCGGATATGAGACAGAACATGGTTCTTGGGGTGACATTGGGAAGTCCCATGTTGGATTTTGGTAATTCCTTTGAAGTACTGGGGACAGAATCCGGGACCTTCTGCCTGCTAGGTAAGTGTTTGGCCACTGAGCTACATTCTCAGTCACCATCATCATCATTTTGAGATAGGATCTTGATGAGTTGCCCAGGACTGCTCTTGACTTGAACTCACTATGCAGCTCAGGCTGGCCTTGAACTTGCAATCCTCAGCTAGGATCTTCCTCAGGAGATAGGATGGCAGGCTTGCAACATCATGTCCAGCCAAACTTTGGTTGATGCCAGAGTCTGTGTAAAAGAAGAGTGGGACCCTAAATGGTTGGTTTCTGTCTGCTTGGAAATGGTCTTCACTTCACGACTCAAGAGTCCTCTTTACAAATGTTAATGCTTTGTTACACTTTATTTGTGCCTCTGTATGCATGTGTGAGTGTGTGTGTTGGTGGGTGTGTGTTCTGGGAACAACTTGCAGGAGTTGGTTCTCTCCTTCCACTGTGTGCCCCCCAGGGGTTGAACTAGGTTATTGGACTTGGTGGCAGGCCCCTTTACCTGTTGGGCCATCTCACTGGTTCTGGTTTTATGTTCATTTTGTTTCCATTTTTACTTACTATTTTAGCATACACTCCTACATACTAGGAAACAGGTTGGCTTTCCTCTTCCTCCTCCTCTTCCTCCTCCTTCTTTCTTTTTGGTGACTTTGAGATGGTCTCACAATGTAGCCCAGGCTGACCTGAAATTCTCTGTATGGCTCAGCCCAGGCTCTCAAGTGCTAGAACTGTAGACACATGAGCTTACACACAGCTAATACAAGCTGATTGTTAAACATCCCGTCTCATCCTGCGTGTTTTATCGGCAGCCCCATAACCCCTCATTTGTAGCATCTCTTGACCCCATGTTGAATGACTGTTTTGTACCCTGCCAGCTTAGGTGAGAGACTCTTCGTTGCATGACAACAAGATGACCTCAGAGTGCAGTGATACAGGCTGACAGTGCCAGTGTGTGGGGCGCTGAGATGGAGGATCCCCAGTTCAAAGCCATCCTGGGTTACAAAGTGACACCAAACCTCAAAGACAAACAAAGCCCATAAGCTGCTTTAAAGGCACATTTTTTCAGTGTGAATTCTGGTCCTTGGGCAAATCTAGCACTGGTGGCCCTATAGTCAGCTGAGGCATGACTGCACCAGGATTAACAGGGACAGAGGTAACGCCACAGTCAGCGTGTATTTCATGGAGCAACTCTTTTCTCTGATCCGGCACTGTTTCCATACCAAAGCTCAGCCCTGCTAATTTCCTTTCTTGGAAAGTTAAAGAGCCAGGTGGTGGTGGCACACACCTTTAATTCCGAGGCAGAGGCAGGAGGATCTCTGTGAGTTCAAGGCCAACCTGATCTACAGAGCCAGTTTCGGGACAGCCAGGGCCTGGACAGCCAGGGCTATGCAGAGAAACCCTGTCTTGAAAAACAAAACAAAACAACAACAAAATCCAAACCAAAACAAAACTACAAAACAAAAATCAAGAGAGAAAGTTCAAGGAAAAAAAGTTGTGCAGCATCGAGTACACACACATCCTAGCGGGGAAGAGGCTGCGTTTTATTCCGTGTTGAGACGCAAACTTGAGGAGAAAGTGAGCCGCTCTCACCCTTTGATGAAGATGGATTTCTCCTGAGAACTGACATTTAGAAAAGTCAGTGTAGCATCGCGCAGGGCATCTGGTGGTTTCGAAGAGACAGTATGTAGAGCGCAGAAGCATGTCCTCTTGAATCATTTCCAAAACTCCAGAGTGAGGCTGAGAAGCAATAAAAAGTTAACCATCATTCCAAGAGAGCCACACGTGCTCTTTGGACACGCTTGTCATTTCCTTGGTTTCTCTAAGTTCTCAGTCCCCTGTGTTCATTCTGCTTCTGGTGTGGGCTGGAAGGTCTCAGACTTTTTTTTCTGCTTTAGCCTGGAGCCCTGGGGAGTTAGTACAGTTAATCATTTACCCAATTACCTTGCAAATATTTCTGAGGCCTGGGGCATGCAGACAAGGGAAGCTGTCCTCATCATGCTCTTGCCTGTTGGATGAAAACCCCGCTGAGTTCCCCCACCTGCTGGTTTTGACCAGGTTGGAGCCTGATGCACTGTCCCCAGCCCGTCCGATCTAGTTTTCTGAGAGTGTGGTGGTTTGAAAGGAAATGGCCCCAAAAGGGAGTGGCACTATTAGGAGGTGTGACTTTGTTGGAATAGGTGTGGCCTTGTTGGAGGAAGTGTGTCACTGCAGGGGCAGCCTTTGAAGTCTCATATATGTTCAAGGTACTGCTCATTATCTCAGACAACTTCCTGTTGCCTGCGAGATATCGAGTCTCAGCTCCTTCTCCAGCACCATGTCTGCCTGCACACCACATGTCCCACCATGATGATAGTGGACTGAACCTCTGAATCCTAAGCCACCACATTAGATGTGTTCCTTTGTAAGAGCTGCCATGGTCATGGTGTCCCTTCACAGCGAGAGAAACCCTGGGAGAGAAGTGCTCTGTTGCTGGGCTGTATCCTCAACCTGTGAGATTTTTAAGAAACAAAAGATGATTCAACTCAGTCTCCTCCTTCCAGTTCTTTGCTAGGATGTCCAGCCTGTGACCCATCAGCCACCGTGGCCCAGGACAGCTGTGACTGTGACCCAACGTAGCTTTCTTTTTATGTGTAATGAGATTGTCGGGTTCTCAAGTGTGAACGTGCAGATGACATCATTGCTCCTGCAGCCCTCCTGGTAGGAGCTGGGCATCCCTGTTTAGTGTTTCTCTTGAACTTAGGTACCAAGTCCATCTTGGTCACACTCCCTTCCACTTGCTGATAAATGTGTGTGGTCTGCAGTGTATCTACCTGTGGAACCGCCTAGCACCTTTGCACCTGCCCCTCCCTGTACGCAGAATGCTTTTCATCCCAGCGCCCCCGATGCTTCACCAGGCACAACCCATGCATGTTCCCCCCTCAGACACCTCTGATTGTCTAGTCACCCTGAGATTGGGTCTCAAGGCTGATCACGCTGGGAAATACCCCCATCCTGCCCGCTGCTTCCTTGTAACTATACACTTCTCTTTTAACCAGAGTAGAAACTGCCAGAGGCCAGAGCCTGGGCTTCAATGTCTGGCTCTGCTCCTCTGTCCCATCCTTTCTGGAATTTAGCCCATTGCTTGCTTGGGAGTCAGATCCTCCTGCCTCTGCGTCCGGAGTTGTGTTTAAAGGCATGCATCACCATGCCACCCCCACCACCCCTCCACCTCCCTCCCCCCAACCCCCCACTTTGAGACAGGTTTTCTGTGTAGCCCAGGCTAGCTTTGAACTTACAAACCTCCTGGATTCCTTTATAAAATCATGCTTTGGCTTCTGATCCTGTGCTCTAGAGCCAGGGATAACTGAGACACCCGCAGAGCCAGCTGAGCTGACTGAGGTGAGATCCTGAATGTAACAGGAAGATTCTGGACCGAAATCATCCATACATTTACCTGTTTTTCTTGCTCTCAGCCATGTCGATTGTTCTTACTCCCCATCCCCCCACCCAAGAGAGATGAGAAAGTGAAACAGAATCAAGGGAAAGGATGGGTCACGACATAGTGGTTTGTGAGCAGCCGGAAGCACTCAGCCTGTGACGGGCCAGGGGCAGCAGACCTACAGTCAGCCAGGAGCCCGTCTAGCAGTACCAGTGAGACGGGTTTTTATCACTGGATGTGGAGGAGAATGTTTCTTCTGGAGCCATGAACTTGGGCTGTATAATCAGCCCTTAATGAGACATATGCATTCTTTAGATTTTTTGCTTTTCAGACAGATGTTCACGATGGATCTCAGGCTGGCCTTGAACTCAAAACCCTCCTGCTGCTTCTGCCTCTTGTGTGTTGGGGTGACAGGCTCGTGCCACAAGGCCTGACAGACACAGGTGTTGTCAGTGTGCACTGTCACATCATCCACAGAGGGGCACCGAGTGTGAGGCGCTGCGGGCACAAATGTGAGCCGCACAGCCATGTTGGCTGGTGTTATATAATTATGTGGAGGTGTGTTGGGAAGGGGGACAGCCTTCACGATGAAGGCATGAGGATGTGTGGACACATCCTTCCCTCCTTCCACTCCCGCCTCTCTTCTGTTTCTCCCCTTCCTCTACTGTGGCATAGGCCTAGGCTCAGAGCCCATCCCTCTTGGTGGGACAGGGTGACAAGAGTCCTCTTATCTATATAGCCCTGTTGCAGGTCTGTGTCTCGGTCTGTTTTGTGCTACTACCCTAGGCTGGGTCTTTTACCTTAAGTGCAGTTTATCTGTTCTAATTCTGGTGTCTGGATAGGCCTCAGCAGCCTGCCTTGCTAGACAAGGCCTCCTTGCTGTGTCATTGTGGGAGGGGGCAGAGTTTGAGGCTTGAGTGCTTTGTAGGTGTGGTACATATGTGGTACATATGGTAGCTTCCGGCCTTGTATTTCCCTGTCAGTCCATTTGGGAGGGGGAGCCTGGTGACCCACACCCTGGGAAGCTACTCCTGCTAATTCTCTTGTGTGCGGGATGAAGCTTTTGGGGTGACACAATGAGCTCCAAACAAATCTGAAGCTTTGCATAAGTTGTTGCCCATGGTCACTAGGCTTCTGACTCTAGCCTGGGTGACAGAATGTGACTGATTTCCCCAAGTATCTGGGGTCACCTCTGAAGAGAGCCCGTGCGTGGAGTCGAGCTGAAAGACCCAGCACAGGGCCGAGGCGTGGCATAGCTTGTGGGCTGGCCCCTTTGGCCAGCCACTTCCCCGAAGCCATCATGTTCCTTGTCACTGTTTCTTTTCTTGGAATGACTCAGTAATGACATCTCAGAGTGACAGGCAGGGCCTCTACTTCTGAGGATGTGACAGAGAGTCGGAGGCAGTTTCCCCCCCCCCCCGGGGAAGGCTTTTTTGTCACAGGGCATTAAAATAGAATCCATTGTAAGTAAGAATCTCCTTTTAAAGTCATGCCCCCCAAGTCCCCCCCATCCTGATCCTCTGCTTGAAGCTGGCACTCAAGGAGAGCCAGAACTGGTGCTCCCCAGAGCTGTCTTCTGTGAGACATATCCATTCTGCGAGGCCACTACTTCCCAGTAATGACCGAGGAGGGTTACAGACTGCCAATCCATGTCGAGGACTCTATGGTTCATTAAGAAAATAAAAGATTTGTACAATTGGGGTAGATTTTTTAACCGATTATTAAAATTCTGATGTGGGGATGGTGGCCCATGTCCCTGCAGTCCTAGCACATGGGAGGTGATGGCAGAAAAATCAGAGTTCAAGGTCATCCTTAGCCAGCTAGAGCGTTGTGGCTGGCATGGGCTACATGAAACCTATCTCACACCCCCATTCCAGTTAAAATTCCTGTAAGAAAGACAAGCCACCCAAAGTCGCCGTTTTATGTATGTGAGCGTAAGGTGTGGTAGGGCTAAGCAGAGTCACATGGACAGAGCCGAGGGACTTCTTACCTCCAAGGGGAGACTCTTAGTCATGTCTCCCTGCCTCCTTAGTCCCTGCCTCCCCAGACTCCCTTACGTGGGACACTGTCACCCGTGGAATCACACACTTGTTCTCTTCTGGTGTCTGTCTTATTTTGCTTGAACTAATGTCCTCCTGGTGTTCATTCATATTGTTGTGTGTGGCAGGATCTTTTTAATATTTATTTATTATGAGACACTATGTTATCCTGGCTGGCCTGGAACTCTCCATGTAGACCATGCTGGCCTCAAACTCACAGAGATCCGTGTGCCTCTGCCTCCTGAGTGCTGGCATTAAGGGTGTGTGCCACCACACCTGGCCAGGAGGCTGGAAACCCTGTGTACCTCTACCACCCCTGTTTGCCCATCAGCTGTAGGCCCTTGGGTTGGTTCTGCGGCTTAGATGTTGTGGATGTTATTGCATGTGCAAGCATCTGTCTTCTTTGGAGGCAGGGTCTCCCGTAGCCAAGGCTGTCCTGAGACACGCTTTGTAGCTGAGGACAACCCTGTATCTTTGATTCTCCTGCCTATGTCCCCCAAGTGCTGAGATTGCTGGTGCCTGCCACCATGACCCACATAAATGTTGCTAGAGACCAAACCCGGGATTGCTTGTATGCAGGCGATACGCAGGCGACTAGCCATGCCTGTTTCCTTTTGCAATCCTGCCTCGGTTTTCTTAGCTGTGTACCAAGAATTAGTGTTGCCAGATTGCCACGACAGTTCTATTTTTAATTTCCTGACGACCCACCATGCTGCTTTCTGTAATGACTGTCCATGTTCCATTCCTACCCCTGATTATTTTCTCATTTCTTTTTGATCATGTCCCAGTGGGTGTGAGAGGATATCCATGGCTAAACAATACAGTTTTATTAGTTTATACTTCATGCTGTAATCAAGATATAAATTAGCGTTAGTGAAACTAATAGCCCCTGTTTAGTGAGTGCTTTGGGAGCACTCTGAGCCCTGGCGTGACTTGAGTAATTCTCAGCACAGCTTCGTGAGGAGATTCCAGTTTTCTGTTGGGAAAGGCTGTGCTTTGAAATGGTAAGTGCCTAACCCCAGGTCACGTGACAGGTAAAGGCCGGTGTCTGCATTTGGACTTGCAGGGATGCCTCTGCGTCTTCTTCTTAGCTGACTTCACTGTGTACCCTTCCCACCCCGAGCTCATCTCTATCAGGAAAGGTGTCATAGGTAGGTGAGGGACCTTCCTGAGTGGCCTTGGTGTGCTGGGGAGGAGATGGTTAGAGTGAGGCTCTCTATGAAGTGGCCCAGAGGCAGACACCGTCTACAAAGTGGCCCAGGCTCCTTGGACCTTGAGCTATAAAGAAAGGCGCACTTCTTATTCCTATTTTGGAACCCTCTAACTGCTGAGGAAGTGATGGGAGATGCGAGGAGAGAGATGTAATTTTGAGCTTAAGTCTTTTGAGGTAGGGTCTCAGTATAGCCTAGGCTGTATAGCTGAGGGTGACTTCGAACCAAGAGCCACCTGTCTCTACTTCCGGTGTCATCATGCCTGTCTTTAATTTTGTTTTGAAAGTTCTTCTTAATAGTGTTCAGTTGAGAATTTAGTTTTTACTGTGAACAACCCCCCCTCCTGTGTGTGTGTGTGTGTGTGTGTGTGTGTGTGTGTGTGTATGTGTGTATGTGTGTGGTCAGGGTAGGTGTGTTGTGATTCATATCAAAAGTTAATGTGATTATCATATCAAAAGTAATTGTGTTCTGTTGATCTTCATCATAGTGCATCCTAACCCCTCCCCCAGGAGGTCTAATTGCAGTCAGTTTTCCTCTTAGGCTCTGCAGAAACCATGGTCGGCTGCAATTCTGATACTGCTTCTAATGTTTGTGTGTGGGTTATTGTATTAACAAATGCTTCAGGTTACAGTATTTCAAGTCAGTGGATCCATCCCTCCCTCACATCTGTGAATGCTATCAGTAAATAACAGCATGGGGCTGTTCTATCTAACAGGACGGAGTCGGCAGGGCACTCCCCGCCCTCAGACATCTTCTGTTAGCATTTTTCTTATTTTCCTTCTATAAAGTGAGGTCGCTGTTAAGACCCACACTCATAGACTAATCCTCAAAGCATATGTGTGTTTCTTCTAAAGCGAGACAAGGAAACACTCCACATTGCTTCCTGTTACAGAATCTCAGTGCTTGTAGGATGTTTTATAGTGCATTCTGGTGATGGCGGAATGGGGGAGCTGGCGAGAATTTCCCATCTTGAAGAAGCCTTCTAGGGCTCTTGGGGACAGGGTTTCTGGGCACCTGGTGGGTTCTGACTTGCCTCTGTGCTGGCTGTGTGTATTAATCTCGTGTAACCAGGACACATGGCACCCGTACTGATGGCTTGGGGATAGGAATACTTTCCTCACAGGGCCTCGTGGGTACCCAACAACTGCTAGCCACTTCAGAAGTCGTCACTCAAAGGAGCGGCTGCCATGGGCACATTTTTGTTTTTACATTTATGTATTTGATATGTGTGTGGGCACACGTGTGCTAGCATACATGTGGAGGGCAAAGGACAGCTTGTCTGGAGTGGCTTCTCTCTTCTACCATGTGGATCTGGGGATCAAACTCAAGTGAGCTTTGTGATCATCTATTGAGCCATTTTGCTGGCATGCAAAGGCAAAAACAATGAGCTCACGTATACGTGTGTGTGTGTGTGTGTGTGTGTGTGTGTGTGCGCACACCTGCATGTGTATGTGTGCATGCGTGTGTGTGTGCGTATGTGTGCATGCGTGTGTGTATTTGTCAAATGGTGGTTGACAGTTGCTACCTCGTGGAGATTTCCTATCACCATGGAAACAACACCTCTGCCTGTGTCTGTGAGGGGCAGGTCTGCCGTAAGTGTGGGTGTCACCATTGCATGGGGACTCAGGATGAAGGAAAAGGAGAAAGTGAGCCGAACTCTGATGCTCCCGCTCCCTGCTTCCTGACGGCAGATGCCGTGTGGCCACTTGTCCTCTCTTCCTGTTGTACTTTCTGTGACATGAGGAGCTGTACTCCTAAACTGTGAGCCAGAGTAAACCCTTCATCCCAGACATCGCTTTTGCCAGATGTTTCCCCACAGCAGATCCCTCCCAAATTAACAGATGGAGCAGAGACGAGGCCATGTGGTCACACACGATAAGCCAGCTGCCCCTTACGGAGCACTTGCGGATGCACATGTGTGGGCACACGTTTGCCCCACTCCGCCCCACCAAGGCTGCCAGGCACATCTTCCAGACATCGCCTGCCCCGCCCCTGCTACCTGTAATGGGTGGAGCTGTTTGGCTCCACCTCCCGTCTTTGTGTCAGTTGCCATTTCTGATAACCTTTGCCTTCATCATCTGTGACGTCAGACTCTCAGCTTGGAGATGTGGCTTAGTAGTAGAATGCTGGCCTAGCACAGAGCACACACAAGGCCTTGGCTTTAACAACCCCTCCCCCACCACGCGCATAAGCCTCTCCACTTCCCGCAGCATGCGTGTTTATTCTATTCTAAAAGCGCCATTGCCAACCATTGCTGAAACAAGCGGGTAGGATGGGAGGTGAGTAGCTCTTAAGCTGCCAGGGTGGGCTTCTCTTCACCAGCACAAAGCCGGAAGAACAGAGGAGTGTATATATAGTGCCTCATGACCAGAATCATCGGCACCGGAGGTCCCGTGAAGGCCCGGTTTTAAAAGATGCTTCTGTGGGAAGCGCCTCCCTAGGCTCTTTACACGGTGTTTCTACAGATTTCACATCTGGGTGATCTGACTTGTCAGGAAGGCGGCCTGGCTGTTTGTGTGAGTCTCAGTAATCTCTGAGAGCCCACTTGAGCAGATGTGGGGAGTGAGTTCAGAGAGCTTGGCCACTTGAGCTAGCTGCTGCCGGAGAGCAGCATTTCCCCTTAGGGCTTACTTGGTTCGTTTTCTATTCTTTCCAAACAGTGGTAAGAGAGAGGCAGCTTTATTACGAATTTCTCTGGATTCTCTCTCTCTTTCTGTGTGTGTGTGTGTGTGTGTGTGTGTGTGTGTGTGTGTGTGTGTGTGTGTACACCTTGCCTGTATGTATAGGCTGGCATATGTATTTGTGGAGGCCAGAGGTGCTGTCTGCTATTGCTTTCAACCAACCTTCTTCCTCCCTCCCTCCCTCCCTCCCTCCCTCCCTCCCTCCCTCCCTCCCTCCCTCCCTCCCTCCCTCCCTCCCTCCCTCCCTCCTCCCTCCCTCCCTCCCTCCTCCCTCCCTCCCTCCTTCCCTCCCTCCCTCCCTTTCCCTCCCTCCCTCCCTTCCCTCCCTCCCTCCCTCCCTCCCTCCCTCCCTCCCTCCCTCCCTCCCTCCCTCCCTCCCTCCCTCCCTCCCTCCTCCCTCCCTCCCTCCCCTCACCCCCTCCCTCCCTGACTGGCAGGAAGCTCGGGGACACTCCCATGCTCCATCCGGGTTACAGGTGTGCCACTGGGCTCAGCTTTTCCCTGGGTACCAGGGACACCCGTGTGGCTTTTGTGCTTGTGCAGCAGGCGTTTACAGACTGAGCCGTGGCCTCTGCCCCAGCTCCTCCATCGCTTCGGTCCACAGCCGTCAGTGGCTCCCTGTCACTACTCTTGTTCTCCTCCCCCAGGCCTGGTTTAATTTAGGTCCCTGTGTGGGGTATAATTTCTTCGTGGGCAGGGACCGTAGTTCTCATTTTCCAGTTCTTACAGATTTCAGGAATGAGTGAGGATGGTGCGAGTACTTTTTGGTTTTAGAGGAAATGCAGGCACTAGTTTTCCACCCTTTATTCCTCAGGAGGCAGGCTGTGATGTCAGCGGAGGCAGAATGGCGATGCATGGCAGGTCAGGCAGGGTGAGCACTGGGGGGACCTGTTGCCTGTTGCCTCCTTCCGGTGTCTTCTGCACCAGTATAGCGGGATCAATGAACCTGGTCCCTGGGGCAGCCATTGAGTGTCAGAGCACCACATGGGATCCCACGAGAAGGCATTAGGAGGAGACCTGGAATAGAAAAGATGCGCCCTGCTGATTGCTATAGATCGTCCTGGTGGGTCACAAGCGCATTAGCGTGTGAGGAAGCCATACTTCTGCGAGTCACGCAATGCTTATGTCACACAGCAGGAAGCACAGAGGTGGAGGGGTTCAGCCCAGGAAGAAATGGAAGGGCCAGGGGCTGGCTGGTGACTCAGTGGCTAAAGAAGGACCTGGGGCTCACCCCTAACGTCTATATAAGGGCGGGGCGTGGGCTTGGGCACTGTAATGACAGAGCTGGAGACAGTATGACTGGCTGGCCAGCCAGCATAGCCTACTCAGTACTCCATGTCAGTGAGCGATCACGCCGCAAAAGGTACGGTGTGAGACACTTGAGTGCTATAGAAAGTTGAATTTGGTATGTGTGTGATTGCACACACACACACACACACACACACACACACACACACACACACACACACACACACACACCACTAGTGTGTGTATGTTGTGAGCTGCCTGTCTGGGCCCTCCTCAGTGCTGCCTTCTCTTACTTACCCCTCTCCCAGCATCCTCTCTGGGCCCCTCTGCCACGTGGGGACCTTTTTGAGGCCCCTACACCTGTGGCGGCCAGCTCAGGGCTCAGTGGGGAACTATGTGCTCAGTAAACACAGCGCTAAACAAAGCTCTCCAGTTTGTGTGCCTTTGACCCCACACCCAGGTGACGGTCGGACTGTCTTCCCCTCTGACCCCGCACGCCCGTGACGTAGGCTCTCCTTGTTGCTGTCTTCTGAGACACACTCACTGGCCTCCCAGGCAGTTTGCTTTTCCCCCTTTGATTCATTAGCTCATGGGCCGGGTTCTCACCCGCGTTCTCATGTGTGGAGAAGCCTTTTCTCCTGCACAGAACAGCTAGCCTTTTGCGGTGTTATTATTTTACGTGAGTGCCTCCAGGTTGCCATACTGTTTGAGTTCCCGTCTTGACTTCCTTTGATGAAGAACAATGAACTGGCCGTGTAAGCCATATAAACCCTTTCATTGGTGTTTTAACGATAGCAGTAGTAACAGTAACAGGACGCCACCCCAAGGTTCATCTTAGCTTGGTATTTCCCTGGGAAATAAGTAGAAAGAGTGACAGCTAAGAAAGGTGTGGGCATGCCAGGGGTATAGGAACCATGAGCTAGAGTGATTATGTCACTGGGGCCATTGGGGTCAGGTGTGCCCTCTCTTGTCCCCAGCCTGGTTGAGAAAAGGGAGTACCAGGCTCTTGCAATGAAGGATTCAGAGGCATGGCAAACCTTTTGGCCCTGGGTTGGCGTGGGGCTCATCGGGTGGTGCACATGCGGCACCCCTGAGGTCCTGAAGAAGGAGCGAGTGGCATCTCAGGGACTGGACTGGGTAGAGGTTTCTGGCACTCTGTCTCAGCGGGAGCAGAGGTCAGGTGGGGGCATCTGGAGATGCCCTGGAATGGACAAAACCTTTATTTCCTACCTGTGATGGTTTGAAAGAAAATGACCTGCTGAGGGAGGGGGGGCAACTAACAGGTGTGGCCTTGTTGGAGAAAGTGTGTCACTGTGGGGGCAGATTCTGAGGTCTCATATATACGCTCAAGTCACACCCGGTGTCTCAGTCTACTTCCTGTTGCCTGCATATCAACATGTAGCTCCTAGCTCTCCAGCACCATGACCCACTATGATCGCAATGGATTGAACCTCTGAACTGTAAGAGAGTCACCGTAATTAAATATGGCGTCTCTTCACAGCAATAGAAACCCTAACTCAGACACTCCCTTACGGGCACAAGGTGCACCCTCGGAGTCCGTGGAGACCAGAGGAGGGCCTCCAAGTCTGCCAGGCTTGCATGGAAGGAGAGACATGAGCATGGACAGTCTTTTCCCATTAGGCTGGTGTAGAAAGAGGGACAAGGACACATGTTCCCACAAGTCTGCAGCGGGGTGGGGAGCCCAGTTCTGTCCCTCTTTCTGGCCGTAAAGCCCAGCAGCTCTGTGTGGGAGAAGCAGGTTGTAGAATATGTTCAGATGCACACACAGTAGGGCCCTGAGATCCAGCATCCTGAAGACAGATGCGTAGAACTTGCTGGTAATTTTGTTGAGGTACCAGGAAGACAGGTCTGGATCCCAAGTGTCCCCCTATCTGTGTAATGAAAGTTCGTGTGGTTGTGAGACTGATTGTGTGTTCAAATCCCTATCCATCTTCTTCCTAGAGGTTTGACCTTGGGCATGTCACTGGACAGACATTTAGCTGACTGTGAGTGGGTTCAGGTTGACAAGTGCACCCATGCCTTCATGACTCAGTCAGAGACTGCAGGTGGAACGACAGCCAGCCGGGAGCCTGCTCCTGCAGAGGGCGAGCCTGAAGACTTGCACTCTGCAAACCGCCTGCTGGTCCTTCGGATCCCTGCCCAGTGCAGATTGTGGGTGGAGGAGCCCTGCCTTGGAGGAGCACTAGAGACCAGCAGGCAGGCTCCTCAGAGGGTGGCTGGTGACTCTGACAAGCCCCCCACCCCCATCAGGAAGTGCTGTGTCAGGTGTCAGGGGCTTTTTTGGTCAGGGAAAGTCGTACTGTGGGTAGATAACCCCTTTTTTTCCCCCTGATGTTGTGGCTAGGATCTGGGCTTATAGTGACAATAGGTGACCTCAGTGCCCCTCCCTCATCCCTCCTTAACTCTTGGTTTTCATAGTCCAGATGACTTTAACCTGCTGGCTTAGAGTGGTGCTGAAGAAACACCCCCCCCCCAGCAGTAAAACCTCCCCCAGGACCCCAAGCCAGTCATCATCTGGAAATAATGTAATTAGGTGAAGATAATTTGATTGTGAGTGATAATTTATCAGCCCTTTCTGCAATTAGTCTTTTAACGTTTTTCACCCCACCCCCTGCATGTGTGAAATGGCAAACACGGGGGGGGGGGGTGGAGGGCCTGCTGGGAGACGGGGGCCCTCGCCAGATAGGGTGGAGATGCTCACTGTGCATCCCGGCCAGGTGCGAATGGGTTGGGGGAGCCAGGGAGAAGCAGAAGAGTGGGAGCAGTTGGGACACAAATGTCAGGCAGGGATGTGGCTCAGAGTGCTTGCTCAGCATTCCGGAAGCCCTGGGTTTGAACACCATTAGCTTACAAACTAGCAGACTGGTGCACATCTGTCTGTCCTCCCAGAACTGGAAGGTGGGGCAGAGGGACCAGGAGTAGCTGAGACTTTGGAGCCAGTTTAGGTTCCTCGAGACCCTGCCTCATTATAAAAAAATAAAAAAATAAAAATAAAAACCCTACTCCCCAGGCCGGAGGGAAAGTTCCCCAGCGAAATTAGATGTGTTAGTTACAAGAAAGGAGGAAGTGTTGATGAATGGGACAGATGTGCCCCTAGGCATTCTCAGGGTGACAAGTGACACTGATTGCGTGGCTTGTGTTCAAACCACAAATTGGCCACTTCTTAACGGTGAGATCTCGCAAGCAGTTAGCTTTCTTAGCCCTGCATTGCCCACCTGCACAGTGGAGGGACAGTTAAAACCCACCCTCAGAAGTGCACGTTTAGGGGCAAAAGCTAAACCGTGAAAGTTCCCGGACCCTCTTTAGATCAGGGTCTAAAGTCCCCAGGTAAGGACTTGCACTGGCCCAGACTTCCTGCTTTGTCCCTGCTTCGTGGTCCTGTGTCCCCGAGTCCCCGAAGGCTATCCAGCCCGGGTCTGCCCTCCTGGTCCTAGTTTGTGATGTTGTTGCCCTGATCCTTCCTGTGGATTCTGCCTGCCACAGTCTTAGCGTGAGACACAGGAAAAAGACAGAGGTTGCTTCCGGAACTGACCAGAGGCTACAGGACTGTGGATACGAGAATCAGGACTTACTGGTAGAAAAAGGACATTTTAAGAGGAAATGGGAAAAATCATTGGACAGATTGAATTAGAAATGGTGAGATGTGTCGGGAAGAGGTGGCACACACCTTTAATCCTAGCACCCAGGAGGCAGAGGCAGGTGGATCTCTGTGAGTTCGAGGCCAGCCTGGTCTACAAAGGTACATGGAGAAAAGCTGTCTCGAAAGACCTAAGTAAATACAATGGTGACATGCTTTCAGGACTCTGAACTCAGGATGCTGATAAAATGTTGGACGTAGCTAGTCAATGTTAGCTTTCTTTCCAGGCTGTGGAGACATCTGACAGAGTGAGCTGTCAGATAGTGACTTTAGAGCTCTGGCCATCTTTCCTGGGGTCATATCCATCCCCGCCCAGGCCAAATCTGTGTAATTAGCACCTTGCTACGGGACAGTTGGTACCCAGGCAGGAACGGCTCCTCCAGGATGCTTCTCGTATCTGTGTATGTTTTTGCATCCAAGAGACTGTCCCATTTCTCTCCAGCTTCTTGGCTTGAGGCTATAGCCCGTGTCTGGCTGGCACCACCCCTGCTGCCTTGTTAATGTAATTAGCGCCTGTTTGTCTCTGCACAGCAGACTCAGGCAGCCATGGCACGTGTTTCAGAGCCTGGGATGGATCTTTGTGCAGAGCCCAACATGGCTGCGAGTTGGCTCTGTGACCTTGGAATCCATATATCCCAGTGCCCTGGTTCCAGACTGGGACTGTAGCTCATTGGCAGAGTGCTTGCCTCACAGGCAGGAAGCCTTAGGCAGGAACACAAGGCCTTGGCATGCCCAGCTCTAAGGCGGGAGTGTTTGGTGTAGTAGTCTTCCCTCACGGCTTTTGCCTTCTATGGCTTCAGTTCCTTGCAGTCAAGGATGGTTGGGAAATTATTTCACTGCATGACAACATTTCAGAGCTGATGCACAAATTGTAAATTGCTTACTCATACTGAAATTGAACGCTGTTCTGATCCGTGCTGTCTGGGCTGCAAGTTTGCTTTTGAACAGTGGCTCCATGCTGTACACCAGGGCTCCGGGTCCTCACACATCCTGGGGAAGTCCTGGGGGAGTCGCTTCAGAGGCCTCCTCAGCTAGTCTGATTGATTCGTTGGGTTAGAGGGGACCCCAGGAAGCTCTGTGTCAAACCAGCACCCAGGGGACGCAGGCGCCACGTGGAGAAATCCAGTCCTGGTGCCAAGTTTAAAGTGGCCGCCCGTGGGCCCTCAGCATTGGGCAGAGAAGGAAGGCGTGCCTAGGGTTGCTCTCCAGTGACAGATGGACAGTCACTCTGCAGTGCCATGCTGACCGATGCCTTTCTGTGCCCGTTCACAGGTGATACAAGATGGCTGCTGGTGGGAAAGCCTCTGAGAGCAGGAGCAGGCAGCCAGGGATGAAACCCTGCTAGTCCAGATGTGGCCACAGGAGGTGTTTTAGAGAATGAAGCCTGTGCAGGGTTAGTGTCGTGCAGGGACAGGCGGGGAGAGCTCAGGTGCGCCAGGCTGTGTGGTTCCAGAGCTCTCGGGAGAGTGAGCAAGAGGAATGTGGCTGCAAGATGGACGCCACCAGTCAGGATATAAGGGCCTCTGCTCCTAGCCTTGACACCCGCCTGAGACCCCAGGCCATGGGTTTTGCCTCCGGCTGAGACAGGTTTAGCTCTTGGCAATATACTGAGAGAAGTTAAGACCATGAACGGGGAAAGGACAAGGGTAGGCCTCAGCTTGCTCTCACACTGTGAGACCATGACCGCGGCATCCCTCCCTCCCTCCCTCCCTCTCCTTTCCTCCCTCCCTCTCTCTTTTCCTCCCTCCCTCCTTCCCTCCCTCCCTCCTCCCTTCCTCCTCTCCCTCCCTCCCTCCCTCCCTCCCTCCCTCCCTCCCGCCTCTCCTCCTTCTCTCCCTCCCTCCTTTGCCCCCTCCCTCCCTTCCTCCCCCCTCCTCTCTTACCCCCCATCCCTCCCTCCCTCCTCTCCTCCTCTCTCCCTCCCTCCTTCCCCTCCCTCCCTCCTTCCCCCCCTCCTCTCTTACCCCCCCATCTCTTCCTCTCTTCCCTCCCTTCTGTCCAGCGGCGCTGTGTGGGTTAACAGGGGGGAGAGAGGACAATAGCCATGGGTGTCTGCATCCAGCGGGCTCACTTAAGGGTGGCATTTGTGGGGTAGGGGACTTAACGCTTTGCCCTGCTGCTGAAGCAAGCATATGCAGCACACCCTACAGTTAGGTAAAAAAAACAAGCAAAATAAACCTTGTTGCCCTGAGACCTGCTGGAAGTCACAGGGTCTAACCATACCGCGTCATTCAGGTCCCTGTGGAGGGGCTAACGGGAAACAGCTCTCAGGACCGTGTCTACATGACGTGGTCAGCCAGTGTTTCTCACAGCTGGCCCTCAGTCTTTCTGTGTACACTTCTCTGAAAGTCTCGATGGTTTGTTGGTCCTTGAGAGTGTAGGTTTTGTCTCCCTGTGTGTTGCTGCTGTGGCTGCCATTGACACATCTCTGCTCATCCTCGAGGTCCATGCTAGGCCTTCATCCTTTACTTTTCCTATCTCCTGTGTTCAGTGTTTGTGGATGGGCCCAGATCCATGAGGGCCCTACCTCATGAATGAAGGCTCCACACTGTTATTTAAGGCAACACTACTTTCTGCAACCAAGGCTTCCAAATTGAGGCAAATGAAACAGGAGAAGTCCCTTTCTCACTTACGTCACAGTCTAGAGTAGGTTTTTCTAGTTGGGCAGCTGCTGGCGTTTGGGTCTTACGCGTCCCCTAAAGGACCGTGTGGTAAAGCTCGCTGTCTGAGGAGGTGTTGCTGTGGGGTGGTGGGAAGTCTTCAGGTCGCCGGAGGTGTGCCCTCCAGGGGACAGTGGGTCCCAGGCTCATTTCTCTCTCCCCAGGAGAGTTGCCCCAGGAGAGCGCATCCCTCTGATGCGCTGTCTCACCCAAGGCATCAGGACCGACTGACAGTGACTGGAACCTCTAAAGCCGTGAAGCAAAATAAACTCCCCTCCCCCAGCTGATCACCTCATGTATTAGTTACAGCCACGGAGAGAGCTGACTAACACAGCTCTCCTCCACCTGCCGCCTCAGGAACCCAGGCTCATTCCGTCTGCTGGGCCTGCTGCCATCTTTGCCACAGTCTCGCAAGGTCACCCCACAGGGTCCCCCACCCCTGGCACCCAGCCAGTCTGGCATAAGGACCTTGGGCTCGTTAAGTTAGGCTCAGAATAGCTCCCAAAGATTCTGCTCTCCGGAGCTCTATCTACCCTGGTGGGGCGAGGAATACAGTCTTCTGTCTGCTACTCTGTTTAATAGCACTTCATGCCATGGTCTTTATGCAAGAGACTGTCGACATTGCTTTGTCCATCTCTGTCTGGTTTTCCACGGTTAAGCCAATCTTAACCAAATCCCATGTCTACTTCATAGAACATGGGTCCTAGGCTCCATGTGATTCTGTAGTGTCTTTGACCCAGAAAGTGGGAAGGGTTACAGCTTGGGAGCTGCCATTTACAGTTTCTCCACCTGCCAACCTGCAGTTGCCTAGGAAGAGAGAACTTCCATTAAAGAATTGCCTCAATCTGATTGGCTGCTGGGTCTGCCTATCAGGCGCTTTCTCAATTGCTAATAGATGCAGGAGGGCCCAGCCCACTGTGGGCGGTGCCATTCCTAGGCAAGTAGACGTAGGCTGTTTAAGAAAGAGCTGAGCATGCCACGGGAACAAGCTATAAGCATTCACCGTTCCTCCATGGTTCATCGTTCCAGATTCCAGGTTCCTTACTCCTGTCCTGGCTTTCCTCCATGATAGACTGTCACCTGTAAGCTGAAATGAATCCCTTGTTCAGGCCAGAGTCTTTTAGCATAGCACATTTTTTTTTTTTGCATGGTAAAGATAAGCATGTTGCTCTCTGCTATTCCTAGAACTAAGTTTAAGGCTATGAGGGTAGATGGTGTACCTGGATGCCGGTTGCAGGGAACACAGGCCCTGTCTTACCTGTTGTAAAATCTTTGAGATCAGTGATGGATGGATGGCTTTCATGAGTACAATCGAATCTGTAGAATTCAATGGCTACAGTAAAACTTGGTTCCCTTCTCCTCATCGGGGAGTGTTGTCTGTGCAGCACATCTGCCACAATCGATGTGAGGGAGACAGCAGGAGAGAGCCTCTCCTCAGACAAAGCCTTCTCTGTCAGGCCGAGATCCCTCAGCCGGTCACGGGAAGCTGGTTAATGATTCCTCTGAGTGTTTGTAAAGTTCTTGGATTTTTTTCCCTTCTCTTTCTAAAAGAGAGAGTCAACAGTCTATTGTGTGGTTGTAAAGTGGTTTGGTTGCTTGTAATTTGAGGAATATACTCATGAGAGTCATAATTTTATAGATTTAGGGAAATTTATACATGCTTTCAAACGGGTAGGTTTGAGGTAGGCCTTTAAACACATGCATCCTGCTCCCCTTGTTTGAAATGACCATGCATCAAAGCTTTTCTAGAGCTTCCATGAATAACTCCACAGAACAAAAGAAGTTGAGCACCATGCTTGGGAGGTCAGGGACAACCCTGTCTGCTTCTGGTCCACTCTGGGGAAGTTTGTAGCCCAAATTCTGTTCCCTCTTTAAATGCAAGCTTTTGTTTGCTGTCTTTAATAGTATCTCATCTTCCTCTTCCTGTGTCCACCTCTTCACCTGTCAGGAAAATGGGGTATTTTTATCTTTTCAATGCTGTAGGAAATTGGTTCTGTGGGTACCACTTGTGTGGGTGTGGGAGAGTGTTGCTTAGCAGAACTTACTTGGAGCTGAAACAGCAAGATGCTAATATCTGGGGCTGGGGAGATGGTTCAGCAGTCACGGCGCTTACTGCTGTCGTAGAGCACTGAGCTGGGATTCCAGCACTCATATCTACGGACTGCTCACGACTGCCTGTAAGTCCAGCTCCAGGGAATCTGAGGCCTTTTGCTCACAGGCACATACCCCACCCCACATATACACATAAGTAATGAAAACTAATCTTTTCTTAAAAGATGCCAATTTCTGCCTTCAAAGGAGGGGTGTGTGCAGGGTGATGATGCTGGGTACTACTGCCTGCTTGTCCCTGCATCTTCTCATGCCCCTTCGGTTTGACCTCACGTGCGTTAATAGTAATTGGGGCTGACAGCCAGTGCTACAGACAGTCCACGCATGGCCAATTTCAAGGACTTTTACTGTTTGCTCAATATTGTGCCAGCTTGTTTTGATTGTGAAGTGGTTTAAAAATGTAATTCTTTGGGGCTGAAGTGTTCTGGCTGGTAAGTTTTCTAGTTATGGAGGAGAATGACTTTGGGCAGCGTCGCTGACTGTAAGTGAATTATTTATCCTTGTGGAGCCTCGATTTCTTCACTTAGCGAAAGGGGTCCCATCACTTTTCACATTAGGATCATTGGAGACATACCTAAGGCTCCTTGATGACACCTCATATGCGCAGCACATAGTGGATGGAAAGTAACATTATCATCATCATATCATCATCATTATTATTATTATTATTATTATCATTATTATACAAAATCATTATTGGAGGAAGGTTTTTTTTTTTTTTTTAAATGTCCAGGGTGAAGTCAGGCACAGTGGGGCATGCCTTGAGTCCTAGCATTCCTGGGAGGCAGAGGCCAGCCTGGTCTTCTACATAGTGAGTTCCAGGGCAGCCAGAGCTACATACTTTGACCCTGACTTGAGGAAACAAAAATGCTCAGGGTAGAAATAAAATGAAAAGAATTGCCAGGAGCAATGATGCTATGGTGTGATTTGAATTTGTATTGATCTTTAAGATCCCCTGGAGATAGATTCCTTATACCTCGTACCCAGGATCCTGTCTGAGATCCTTGGTTTGCAGACACAATCTCACAAGCACCCATTGCTGAGCACCTCGGTGTCTCGGGACCTCTGCTAGGCACTATTTCCTTAAAAGGATGAGAGGCTCAACCCTGAAAGCCAAGAGCATTCTCTCCAAGGCTGTGTATCGGGGTGGTTTATTGATGTTTGCTGTCATCTTGGCATCACTGGTGATGGCGATCTCCCCCCTCCACATTTGTTGTTGTTTTTGTAAGTATTCTGGGTTGGGAAATCAATGCTCTGTTACCAATATAGGCTTTAATTGAATTCTCTGGCCAGGAAGGAGCCAGTCAGAGCTATTGCCCAAGAGGTTGGATCCAGGCTTGGTGGTTAGCCGTGCCACCAGAGAGGAGGAGGCGGAGGGGAAGGGTTTTAGGAATAATAGGCTAGGCCAAACATTTCCAGTGTTCTGGAGAGAGGCACCGGCTTAAGTTTCAGAACATGAAGATCCAGCCTCCCTTGGGATGTTTCATCAAGGCTCTGCTTTTAGGGTTTAGTATTTGTCTTGAAAATTCCTTACTGGAAGGATGTTAGGTGTAGGCAGAGTGGAATGGTCCCGCTGCTTGCATATCAGATACTGAGTTAGGCCACTGATCTAGGTGCTTGGGTGCCTGGGGTGAAGTTCATTGTTCCTCTTACCTGGTTCCTGTGGTGAGGTGGGCATGACTAGTTAACCACTTCTTAATTTGGTGTTTGGAACCTGAAGACTTTGATTGCTTTACGTGTGTGTGTGTGTGTGTGTGTGTGTGTGTGTGTGTGTGTGTGTGTGTGTGTGATCTTCCAGACACCTATATTCCATTACATTGCTTGAAGTTGATTTGGGAAGTACCACCTTCTGCATTCAGTGATTATTGCTAAGTAATTCTCAGATTTTACATGAAATTTTACCCCTTCCCTCCTCTGAGTGTGTTTATATTGCCCCAGAATGTCTTAGTGACCATTGGGGGAATGTGTGGGGAATTTAGGTGGAGAAAAAATATTGGCTTGCCTTGGCTATTAAGCCTGTGTGTTTATTTTGAGGACTTCATCTTTAGAATTCCTTTGCAGTCTGGGGCAGCACAAACAATTTTCTATGCCATTAATTTGTTTTTCCCATAAGGCCAAAGAGCAAGAAGGAGCTGGAGTCTACATTTTTTCTTTTTCCAAGACTAGCTAAACCACCATATCCCATGGGATGGATGGTCCCTTGGACCAGCTAAACCACCATATCCCATGGGATGGATGGTCCCTCGGACCAGCTAAACCACCATATCCCATGGGATGGATGGTCCCTCGGTAGCACTCCTGTTGCTTTGGCATTTTCATTCCTGAACAGGGGCTGTTGCTGAGCTGGCGTTCCACTCACTGGGCTCCCCCCCTCCTGGTTCACCAGGCTCCCCCCTTCCTGGTCTGCTAGGCTCCTCCCTCCTGACTCCTTAGGTCTGTGATAGGTTCATTAAGACCTCTCAAGCTATGGTGGACCAGGTTTTGTGACAGTCTGTGAAGAGCATATCAGTTCTCATGGAGTCAGAGGCTAGGGCTCTGTGACCTTGACAGTCACCTTGGACCTCAGTTTCTTCAGGTAATTGGAGGATCTGAAGAAGCAACTGTCCTGGGGTGTGACGGTGAATGGTGGCCAGAAAAGGACTTGGAGCCATCCTTCATTGAACATGATTGGCTTAATTGATTGAATAAATCATGAAATTCATGAAGATCTAGCCCAGAAGTGGACAAACATGATGTAGGGCCCAAGACTAGCCTGTGCTTGGGAGGCCCATGAGCTGAGAGCCGTGTTTATCTTAAAGTAGCTGGGAGAAAGTCAAAAGGTCATTTCCTGACATGAAAATTCGGTGAGACTCAAATGCCCATGTCCTGGGGCTCAGCTGTGCTTGTCATTTGCATGTTTTTCTATCATGGCAGAACTGAATGTCACTGCAGAGACTGAATAACCTCTAAGCTCTGGCCTTCAGGAAAATGTGTGCCGCACCCATCTTTTCTATGACTGTGGTTACCGCACCAGGATGGCACAGTTCCACCCTGATACCTTGGCCTCTGATGGCACTAAGCTTTGGGAGTATGAAAGCTTTCAGATTCCCGAGGAAGGCTAGACAATCTGCAGGCGAGCATCTGAGTCCCACACGGTGTTCAGGTAGAAAAGAGGCAGCAACCAACAGCAGGTGTCAACTTCGTTTCCCCTGAGGGATAGGGCAACATACAGATAAAACAGCAGCAGCAAAACCCAAGTCCCTGCCACACCAGACCCTGAGGATGCTTCTAGGGAGCGAGGGAGAAGGGGAGGGAGGAGGGGAGGGAGGAGAGGAGGGAGGAGGAGGGAGGGAGGAGGGAGGGAGGAGGGAGGAGGGAGGAGGAGGAGGGGAGGGGAGGAGAGAGGGGAGGGAGGAGGAGGGAGGAGGGAGGGAGGGGAGGGAGGAGGGAGGAGGGGAGGGAGGGAGGAGGGAGGGAGGAGGGAGGGAGGGAGGAGGTGGGAGGGAGGAGGGAGGGAGGCGGGGCATGGTGGCGATCAGGACAGGCCTGCGGAAGAAGGAGATGCTTAGTGTGAAGGGTGGAGGTCTGAGCCTTTGTGATCTTGATCCAAAAGCAGGGAGATCCCTAGGCAGGGTAAACAGAAGATTCTGAAGCCCTGGGACAGAAATACTAGTAATAAATAAGACACACAGGGACACGGGGAGTGAAGAAGTGTGCAGGGACACGGGGAGCTCAGTGTGCAGGGACAGAGGGCCTCAGTGTGCAGGGACAGGGGGAGCTCAGTGTGCAGGGACAGGGGGAGCTCAGTGTGCAGGGACACGGGGAACTCAGTGTGCAGGGACAGGAAGCTCAGTGTGCAGGAACAGGGGGAGGTCAGTGTGCAGGGACAGGGGGAGCTCAGTGTGCAGGGACAGGGAGCTCAGTGTGCAGGGACAGGGGGAGCTCAGTGTGCAGGGACAGGGGGAGCTCAGTGTGCAGGGACGGGGAGCTCAGTGTGCAGGAACAGGGAACTCAGTGTGCAGGACACGGGGACCTCAGGGTGCCTGGGGTATAGAGAGTTTGTGTCTATAGAGTTGTGGTAATCCGACTTACACTCTTGCTCGAAACGCTGGCACCCTCTTTTGGGTGCTGTTTGTAAACAAGGGAAGCGCATGATGGGTGATAAGGGTGAGATTGGCTCAGATACGAACAGAGGTTTGCTTTGGCACTAGGGGTGTCCTCAGCAGTGGAATGTCCTGTAGCATTCCCAACTTCTCTCCATGAAAGAGATTGCCAGTGAAGTCTCAAAAAGCAATGTCACGTTGGCTAGAAGCAAGTTCACCTCCATTGAGAGCCACTGCTCCGAGTAGCTGCTTCCAGAGGCCGTGGCTTGAGGCACGTTTCTCAGCTTCTCTGGGCCACGGTGACTGCGCTTGTGCAGGCTCCGAGATTAAGGGTGTGCAGTGTGAGGGGTGTGGAGCACGGGAGTCAAGTCCTGCTCGTGTGCACTGGCTCTTGTGTCCTGTGTAGTCACCACTCCCACCCCACCCCCACCCCTGTCCAACTCATCTGCTTGTGTTTTGGTGAGCAATTATTTCCGTGACGGGCCCAGGGCTCTGCATTGCATGCTTCCCTAAATAATCATCTGCGCATGGCTGCCACGTGACATTTGCCTTATTAATCCGTGAGCATGAGTCTACTCTCGATGTGTTTAATGCCCCAGATCACACTGAAGTATCTGAGTCTGTAGCTCCTGGTCCTTCTGATCCCCCAGGAACGCTCTCTCTCTCTCTCTCTCTCTCTCTCTCTCTCTCTCTCTCTCTCTCTCTCTGTGTGTGTGTGTGTGTGTTAAAATGGCAAGGCATTTATATTGCCCCTCTGGGGCTCTGTTTTGAGTATGTCATTCACTTAAAATGGGCTTCCTTGCCTGGAGGGGCTCCTAGTATGTGAGATTACCCCTGTCACCTGTGCTATACCCTTATTGCTTGGAGAGGGACACTGGACACTAGGCAGCATGGCATTTTCATCCCCAGGTAAGAGCTGGCAGGACAGTGCTGTGTGTAGGTTCCCCATGCCTTGATCCCACGCCCACAGCTCTGTGCACACACTGGCCATGAGCCCCCTGTTCCCAAGGCTTCTCCTGCAATGTGAGGAGCCATGACAGAAGCTCCTGTGCACACATATGCTCATGCACTCGGCTTTCCTTGTTTCTTTGGGCAGTTGTCACCATCTTGTCTCCACTCAATGGTGTCCCAAGACTTACTGTAACCTTCCCTGGCTAAGAGCTACCGTACCTTCCCAGTTAGTGACTCTCCCGGCCTTTACTGTGACATTGCATGCACATGTGTGATATATTTTAATCACACTCACCCCCTCATTAGCCTCTTTTGTCCCACCTACTTCTGTGTCTTGGTTTGTTTTGGTGACTAGTGGGTTTAATAAGGGTGGCTTACAGAAGTGTAGGTGAGGGGTCGTTTCCTGAGCATAGACCTCCATCTCCATGGGTCTATGGGAAACACTTCCCTCCAACCATTAGCTGCCTGTAGACCCTCAAGGAGGGGCGGGGCATCGACGGGCCCGATCTCGTGGGTCTCTTGTACAGAGAGGATTTAATAGTGTTCACAGCCATGTTACACCTGGAAGGCAGAGCCAGCATTCTAGGACTCCCCCCACCGATGCCCACAGCCAGCCGTCTGTTACCTGTCTCTTGGTGGGCTCCATTATGTGTCCTCACCTCCTCCCACTGGGCGCCACACTGGGTCTTCCTGGAATGGAGGCCACTTTGTGGTGTGAACTCCTCAGAGTCCAGAACGATGTGTGATCGTGTTACTCCCAGGTTTCATGTCTTTTCCTTCTCTGCTCTGTGGTCCTGGGGGAGTTTGTTTCTTGGAGACGCAATACAGGATATTATTGTTAGTTGTTAATTGCCTCTGTGACAGATCCCACTGAATCCTCATGAAGGCCCTGGGATGGATGTCATTTCAGGGATGCACAATATCTATGTGTCACCTTCCCAAAACACTAGAAGGTTCTAGGCAGGTGCCAGCAGGGTTAAATGTCCAGGCTTTTCCCTTGCTATGCATAGCAGACAAGAGAGAGACATTAGTGTGTCTCCAGCTAACGAGGCAGCATTTGAGGATTGGGGTATGACCAATAGCAACTTGGGGAGGAAAGGGTTTATTTCCACATACAGCTGTGACATCAGAGAGGCCAGGGCAGGTGGTGGAGGGCCACTGCTTCCTGCCCTGCTCCCCAGGACTTGCTAAGCCTGCATTTTTATATCATTCAAGACCACCTGCCCAGGGGTGGCACCCACAATACTGGGCTAGTTCCTCCCATATCAACCATCAACAGAGGAAATGCCCCACAGGCTTGCCCTGACGGCCGGGGGGGGGGGGCATTTTATTTTATTTTTTTCAATTGAGAGTCTCTTTTCTTCTTTCTTTTTCTTTTTTTCTTTTGTTGTTGTTGTTGTTGTTTTGTTTTTCAAGACAGGGTTTCTCTGTGTAGCCCTGGCTGTCCTGGAACTAGCTCTGTAAACCAGGCTGGCCTTGAACTCACAGGGATCTGCCTCTGGAGTGTTGTGGTTAAAGGCATGCTCCACCACCGCCTGGCTGAGAGTTCCTCTCCTCAAAGGGTTCCAGCTTGTGTCAAGATGACCAGAAACCAGCCAGTAGGGCTGTAAGGGTGATGGTAAACATCAGACCCCTTCCACACAGGTCAGGGAGGCTCCATCTGTCAGGGGCGGGGGGGGGGTGGGGGCGCGCGTGTGTGCTTGCGTGCTTGCATGCCTGTCCGTCTGTCTGTCTGAGGGCCTTTTGTTTTAAATCTGTGATCTGATATAATTTGCCTTAAACAAAAATAAAAGCCACTTGTGATTCTGAGGTCCAGGGTGGTTTTTCTAAGTCCTCCTACATTTTGAAGGGCAGTCTTATCCATTTTAATGGGAGAGGTCATTTCCTCCGAATCTCCCTTAGTTTCAATCTTCCTTCTTTTCTGTCAAGTGACAGTGTTGGAGGAAATGGCCCAGTGAGGTTGGCACCCTCGTGGTCAGTGTGCTGTGCAGGTGGCTTCTTGGGAAGAGCTGGCTTAGGCAGAGGCTCAGAGCCCCATGTGAACTGGAGTGCTCCTGGCTGCTTGTCAGCAGAACCATGATTGGTGCAGGGCTTTGTGCTGCGAGGGTGCTGTGTAGCCGTGTTCTGAATTATAGATTTCCTTCAAGGGAGTTCCAGGATGCCCCCTTACCACGAGGGCACAGACTTACCGTTTTTCTTGTTTAACCACGGCAGTTTGGAGGAAGCTTCTTTGAGCATATTATCTAGAGGTGACTTCACTTGAGAGCAGAGGAGGCCACAGTGTGCATCTGCACGGCAACCCGCCCAGCACCGTGTTGTCCGTGACTCGGGGCCATCACCGTGGCTTTTGACCTTTCCAAGGAGGTGTGGTTTGAGGGGCTGGGTGAAGTCGCTGTGGAAAAGCAAACAGAATGCCTTACAGGTGTTTGTCTCATCAAACAACTCCCAGACTTTCAGGAAAATAACCTGGCGGAGCCCATTATTATGGCAGTCTTGAAGGAGGACAAATGGTTCTGAGGGCTGATTTCACATCAGGATTGTGCACCAGAGCCTTTGGATTTGCTTGGCTCAAACTGAAGGGGTTCTTAGGGCAGTCTAGTTTCTGTCCAGTGATAAGTGTTTCTCCTGAGGCATGGCCCTGATGGAGTACAGCATAACCCTGTGAGAGAGCCTATGTGCTGATGTGATCTCAGTACAACTGAATCTGTCCCTGTCCCGTCAGAAGGTGTGGGAGGAAGGAGCCTTGAACTTCCCTGGAGGTCAGACAGTCTGAGATGGGCAGGTCGTGCGTGCATGGCCTGTGTGCTTGCGTGCGTCCTCCCTTCTGTTCTGTGGCCTGTGTGTGTGTGTGTGTGTGTGTGTGTGTGTGTGTGTGCGCGCGTGTGCGTGCACGCGCCTGTGCCCGTGCATTCACCCACCCACATGTTCTGTAGCCTTGAAGGCTGTGGCCCTTTTGTATTGAAGATCACTGTCTGATACTCCTTAGAGTTATGTAAGTCGCAAGTGGAAAGAACTGAACATGTTAGAATCTTGCTGGTGGCCTTGTTTTTTCATCTGTTGAGGGAATTCCAGTGTCATTTAATTGATGTGTCTTTGTTCCTCTGGTTGCTTTAACCAAATAATAATGATGGGATAATAGCTGACCTCAGAGTCCCCGACTCTTCCCCATACAGCTGCTCAACACATAGTCATTCGATGAGCAGATGGATGACCCGAAGGGCTCTGAGGAGCATTAGATGCCATTGACCCTGGCAGGACATTTCAGACTTCCCTCCCACTCTCCTCCTTTTCCTGTATACCCACTCTGCAAGGACTGTGTGGGTTTCTTCAGTGCAATTCCACAGCATGGGCTGTGTGCATCTCTGCAGTGTGTCTGCATTGCATGGGCTGTGTGCATCTCTGCAGTGTGTCTGCATTGCATGGGCTGTGTGCATCTCTGCAGTGTGTCTGCACAGCATGGGCTGTGTGCATCTCTGCAGTGTGTCTGCACTGCATGGGCTGTGTGCATCTCTGCAGTGTGTCTGCACAGCATGGGCTGTGTGCATCTCTGCAGTGTGTCTGCATTGCATGGGCTGTGTGCATCTCTGCAGTGTGTCTGCATTGCATGGGCTGTGTGCATCTCTGCAGTGTGTCTGCACAGCATGGGCTGTGTGCATCTCTGCAGTGTGTCTGCACAGCATGGGCTGTGTGCATCTCTGCAGTGTGTCTGCACAGCATGGGCTGTGTGCATCTCTGCAGTGTGTCTGCATTGCATGGGCTGTGTGCATCTCTGCAGTGTGTCTGCACAGCATGGGCTGTGTGCATCTCTGCAGTGTGTCTGCACAGCATGGGCTGTGTGCATCTCTGCAGTGTGTCTGCACAGCATGGGCTGTGTGCATCTCTGCAGTGTGTCTGCACAGCAGCAAGGCCCTGACAAATAGGACTCATCTTCCCTATGTTCAGTATTTTGGGATGAAATCCCTTGTGACCTTGTCCCTTCAGCATGGCTGTTGTCAGGGAGAGGGCTGGGCATTCTAAGATGCCTTGTAGGTATTCAGGGCCATCATGAAGCCATTTCCCCAAGATTCACCGCATTAAGGGTGCACAGGGCAAGGCATATGGGCACCCAAGGTTTCCTGACTCCCACATCTAGCCAGATTCCAAGAACATGATTCTAGCCTCTATTGCAAGGCATCTTGGGAAGAAATGCTATCTTTTTGCTCCCAGAAGAGGGATTGGATGGAGAGGCCCTGTATGGAGAGTCCTAGCATCACTCTGCCCTCTGGGGAAAATAGATCTGGGTTTGCTCCACTTTCTGAAAGGCCTTTTCTTGCCCCTGGAGGAGAGTTGGATCTTATTTTCCTGCCAGTGGGCATTTCCGGCCTCTGTCCCCTTTGCTCACTGTTGAACATGGTGCCAGGAGGTGGCAGGCCGAGCTGCAGGCTAATGAACTTGTGGGCCTCATTCCTGCCTGGTGCTGAGATCTCAGACAGGAGTTTGCCTGTGCCCCAAAAATGTACCTCTTCTGGAGTTCAGAATACAGGGCATCTGTTTCCTTGTGTTTCTTCCCTGGTTACAGTTATCAATAACATGGAGTTAAATGAAGACATTCCTTGTCCAGGTGCCAGTTTCTCAAATACATTTATCTCTGATTGTAGCATCTGCTTTGGCTTCTCTTCCTTTGGAGGGGATTTCTCTGTGTAGCTTAGGAGCACAGAGCACGATTTCTGGGGAAGCAGAGAATTCAGTCCTGCGTAGTTGGTGATCTCCTAGAAACCTACATCTTTCACTGAACCCAGTTCTCATGTGCAAGTGGGTGCATATATGCTAGCCTTGATGTGAGGGTTGCAGAAGACCTTATAGCGTATGGTGGGTGTGCGCAGGAGGAGAGGCACTCAACCTTTGCCCCAGGGTGACTCGTGTACATGTCCTGCTGGAGTTCCCAGGCAGGCAGGCTGCTTATCCAAATGGCCCTTGCTGCCTAGAAATGCCCCCACACCAGAACTTGGCCCCAAGATGTAGTGGGATATTCACTGTGTCTACTTCTGTGGCACTGACCACACCCATTGAGGGGTGGAGCCAGGGGCGGAAGTGACCTGTGGGGCTTGGTCTCGGAAGGAGGTGGAGAACGCTCTCTTTTTGGCGGGACACGGAGAGAGGAGCATCCAGTTTTAACTGCTGTGTTCATCTGTCTGTGGTGTGAGTTGTTTCTCCCTTAATAAACATCTATTCGGCCTATTTGTTTATCCTGGCCCTTATTAAACCGCAATACCAAGATACCTTCTATTGGTCTCTCTAGAGGTAGGCACAACACTTTAGGTGGCTCCTTGATGCTGATTTGACTGGCAGTCACATCTGGCAGTATAGGGTTTTGTTTTGGTTTTCCTCGTCATCGTCACCAGAGTTAAACAGTGGTGCAGTGTAAGTGATGTGAGGGTTTTAAATATGGTGGCCACTTTTAAGAGATTTGGGCTGTTTTTCAATACGTTCTTGCTGTTTGTTGGGGCAGATGGAGTAGGGGAGCCAGGAAAGAGATAATTAAAAAAGTTATCCTTTGGGGGCCAAGGGGAAGTCTTGCAGGTATATGGCTTGCTTGTAATTCCAGTGCTTGGGGGGTGGGGCTGGGATCCTCAGGGTAGCCAAGAACCTCCCTTAGTAACAGAGTGGGGAGGCGTCAAGGAAGACACCAGTGTCAACCTCTGGACGGACACATAACACAAAACAGAGAAACAAACAAACAAATGCTTGTGTCTAGACATATGCATGCGTGTAGAACCCACACATTCACATACATTTTGGAGCTGCAGCTTGGTTGTGGAATGCTCGTTTTGCATGCAGTTCAGTGTCCAGCACCTCATACACCAGGTCTGATGGTACAAACTTTCAAGGTTATCCTTGACTGCATAGCAAGTCCAAGGTAAGTCTGGGGTACTTGGAACACTAGCTTAAAAAATCATCATCAACAACAAAACAAACAAACAACAACAAAACCAACAACAAAGAAATGAACCTCTAACAAGAAAACCTGTGATGTTTGACTCATTAGAAAACTTTGGCTGCACAGAGGTGGCACGCGCCTTTGATCCCAGAACTCCAGAGGCAAAGACAGAGGCAGGTGGACCTCTGTGAGTCGAGGTCAGCCTGGTCTGCAAAGGGAGTTCCAGGACAGCCAGAACTGTTACAGAGAGAACCCCTGTCTTAAAAGCCAAAAAAGAAAGAAAAAGAAAGAAAAGGATGTTTGTTTTCTGCCTTCCTCTCCCTCCCTTTTCCTCTGGCTGGCTCTTAATGGGCGAGCTCTTACCATCCGGAAGACTCTCCTTACTTCAGAGTCAGGAAGGCTGGTTTAAATTCCGGCTTCAACCTTGCAAAACCTGGCAACTTCCTGAAAATGAGTTCTGATCCTAGTTTAGAAACTACCTGGGTGCAAATAGGCTCTCCTCGTGAGAATCAAGAAGTGTCTATTGAACACAGACCAATATAGCAGAGCAGGAGACGGAAGACGCCGGCCCTGGAAGCAGGCTCATTTCCACTCTGCTCCTGGGAGCTTCATGTCTGAATCCCACAGTAGGCTCTGGCTCCCTTGTTTGCGAGACAGGGTGTTGACATTATTTCCTTAGTGTTTTCTCATGAAATATTTCTCATGAAGTTCTTTTGTAAAACCAGAGACAGCGTTTCTGTTTCTTGTCTTCCCTTTTGCTGGTTGCTTGCATGTTATCAATACATTTGAAAAGGAAACATTGATAATTCCATTTGTTTTTGGCTTTTTAATCCTCTGGGGCCCAGACAATGCCCAGGCATTTTAAAGCCGTGGCTGTTCCCTCATTCTGTGCCTTGGGCATCTTTAGAAGTCCCCAGGGCCTAGCTTTCCAGAGGGAGGCTAGTTGCCTATGCTACTGTGGTGTTCACAAAAGCCAGAACACCCCTTTTTCTTTGCTTCCCAATTGAAGTCAAGATTACTTACAAACCCAAAGTGTCTTTCCTGGAAGTAGATGTTTCTTGGGTATCATAAATGTGGTTTGGTACCAGCACCTGGGGCTGCTCTGCACAGATTACCCACATTCAGTGTCTGCTTTTTTACACACAGCCATTAAGAGTTCAGATGTTGAGCTGTCTCTGGGGAAGGTCATAGTTCAGCCCACTTGTGACCCTATAGGTCCCAGAGCCGACAGGAGCTTCAGCTGACTCATGCTTTTATCTGAGTCTAGGGTAGAATGTTTAAACGTAGGTATCTGGACAGAGAGCAGACTGATGATGTAGGAATGTGTAAGCAATGGGTGTCTTAGCGGTGCTCTCAGTATTTAACCATTGAAGTAAGTGCCCTTCTGGTCTGTCAGCTTCATATATTGATCAGCCATGCATCCACTCCTATACACAGGATGTATAGAGGATGGCTTCTTTACAGATGACCCCACTGTTTAACCATTGGGAAAATAGCCTTTCGTCTATTCATTTCACGTTTGCTCATCTAGCCATCTACCCTTCCTTATCTGTCACATTGCAAGTGGCTATTAAGTTCCTATACGTATCAGCTCGGTGCCAGTTCTTTGGATCAAAAGGACAGAACCTCTGTCCTCAAGAAGCCTACTGTCTGGGGTGCAGGGTGTTTTCCTATTATTTAAATCAAATTTTTACTCGGCACAAGCTTATTTTTGTTTTGCTTTGGGCTGTCTTTTGAATTTGAGAAAGCAAGACACCTAGCCATGAGGACATTTTGCTTGTTTGTAGAAGCCCGCCTTCTAGAGTTGGGTTTCATGTTTTGCATAACGCTTTGCACAGTGTAAATGCTTATTTTGTTAACAGTGGAAATTGAGGGGAGGAAGGACAACCTGGGAATAGCATCAAACCTCAGGACAGTGAATGCCTCAAAATCTTCCTTGGAATTGTTAAAAGATGTTTTTTGACTTCAGAGTACTTCATATTTAGAGTCGGTCTTTGAATTTTGTTTAACAACGGAAACCTCCAAACACGATGGGGTCAGCCGGGAAACAGTTCCATGGCTGCAGTTGTCAGGAACAGCTCATCTAAGTGAACAGTCATGAGTAGTGTGTTCCACAAATTTGGATTTTTGTCTCCATTTTCCCATTTTCTACCTGTGAGATTTTGGGTGAGTTACTTAATTTTTCCAGGCTTCACTGTCCCTCCTTGTAAGATGAGGGTGACAGCACCATTTATGAGGATGGCCTGAGCTCAGAGACTTAGATACACAGGCCTGGAATTCATACCGGAAAGGCTGTTTCTGTTTCTAAGGGGCAAAGAGATTGGATGGCTAACAAAACAGGAACACCAAATCCTAATCCAAAAATTTGGAATGTAGAATGCTCCAAAATCTGAACTCTTTAGCACAGACAAAAAGAGAATGTCACATCTGACCTCATGTAACAGGTCAAAACAGGCTAGGGCCAACGAGATGGGAAAGTTCCCTGCTGCCAAGCCCCGGAGACCCCGAGTCAGAGCCCTGGGCCCACCGTGGAAGAATGACTATGGCAGATTGATTGTCTTTTGACTTCTGCTCGGATGCTGTGGCATTCGTGTGCCCACATGCATGTGTACACACGAAGTAATGCAAAACCAAACACGAGGTCGATAAGAATATTGTACAAAACTACATCCCAGCCTTGTGTGTAATATAAATTTTGTTTTGTACTTGGAGCCAACCCCAAGATAACTGATTATGAATAGGCTGGTACTCCAAAGTTTGAAAGAAAAAAAAAAAGCAAATGCTTTGGTTTGTAAGCATTTGAGATTAGGGCTCTTCAGCCTGTACTGACAGCTTACAATTTCAATGGAAATAACACGTATGATGCCTCTGACATTATACCACCAATCATCTCCTGAGAAGTGCCAGGGCCTCTCACACAGGCCTGATCTGTGCTCCATGGTGGGCACGGGCCTTCAGCAGGGGTTCTGCAGGCTGGAGGAGTGTCTGTCGCTTCAGTCTGGGGGAGGAGAGAGTGTCAAGCTCATCAGCCATGTTACAGGTTTCTGGCTGGCTTGAGTTAGCTTGTCTTTTAGGCAGGCTACTGACTTGGAGAAATCCATTTCTAAAATTAATCTCCACACAGGGCAAAATGGCAATTATATCTGACATTATTTTTTTAAAGTATAAAAGGCTGATCATGAGTTGGATTTGATACAGTACTGTAGGCAAAAAGTTCAGTGCAGTGGGGATTATTTTCAAGAATGGATCTTTTTTTTTTTTTTTTTTTTAAGAGGGGGATGGGGAATTTCTCTTGGTGTTTTTTCTGGAAGGTATTTCTATACACTGTTTATAGAGGCCATGGTCCTTTTTAGATTTAAGGAGCTCAGTTGGCTTCAATGGCAATAAATACAACCCCATATGGGGGCCAAGGGATAGTTAATTTATGGGCCCGGCTCCTTCCCTAACTTCAGCCCCTGCTTCCTGGGATAGGAGGCCTGACTGATGGCCATCTGACATTTTGAACTGCTGGGGTGCTTTTGAAGTTTCTCCTGCGGGCCTGAGGTCTGCCCCTGTGAAGTGTTAATGGCCTCCTGCCCAGGTTTTATTTGAGGGGTGCTTGTTAGAGAAGCCCTGATGGGCCCTTGGAGGCCTCTAAGCCCTTCTCTGCCTGGCTGGCTCTCAGGCCTCCATCCTCTGCTGTATTGTTTTGGGTTTTGACTCTTGGGACAATGCCTGTTTTACTCCTGGGTGTTCCCAGGGCCCAGGCAGCTCTGTGTGATCAGGCAGGCCCAGCCAGAAGGGCAGACCAGGTACTCCACCCAGGAGAAGTCAGCCTGGCTTGTGCAGGGCAGAAACTACAGCTCGGTCTTCAGCAAAAATGGCCGCCGTCTGGTAAACATACCTGAGGATACACCTTCCTGCTTTGGGTCCCTAGTGACCTGGCATTCCAATCTCAACGCCAACATTTGCGCTTCCTAAAGAGGAAAGCCTGTTCATGTCACTCTCTTCACCACAGGCCTTCCATAGCTGTGCCTGTCAGAGTCCCATGCACCCTGGGTCCTGGTCACAGACTGGGTACTTATGGAAGTGACTGAGCTCAGATGAGGTTAGGGACCAGGGACTGTAGCTCAGTGGTGGAGGGCTTGCCTAGTAGGGCAAGGCCTGGGGTTCCATCTCTAGCACCCGGTAGGTATGGGGTGTGTGTGGGTGGGTGAGGTGGGGTCATGAGGTCATTAGGTTGGGCCCTAACCTGCTAAGAGGGGAGGTGACAGCAACTGTCCTTGCACACAGGAAGGCCACACGAGGACGCACAGATGCCTAGGGGTGACCTTGGGAGAAGCCAGCCCTATCGCTTTATTGTTGAAGCTGTCCAGTCTTCATGGCTTCTGATATGACACTGCTGTGTCTGTGGGATAGAGTTCTGTCCCTGTGGAATGTCACAGGAGGCCCTTTGTGTCTCTGGCTGCTGTCTGTCCCAATACTGGGCAGAAATCTTCCTGCTTGCATGACAAATGACAGCTGTTTTAAAGCCAGGTTCCAGGCAGGACCTGCTGCTCTGTGGGACGCCCTGAAGCCATCCAGCTCTCTCCCTAGCCCCTTCCCACACAAGTGGATTCTTCCAAGAGCTTGGGGCCCCTGGATTTGAAGCACGGTGTAATGACTCGTTGAATCAGCTAAGGCTTCGTCTCTACTGTTCTAGTCGCTAGCATGTCCCCATCAGACAGGCTGTCTCAGCTCTTCCTGGGATGCTGATAGTGCCACACAGGTTCGTCCCTAGATGACAATAATGACGACAGTGTCAGCACTCACAATTTTAGCTAGTATGTGTGTCCTTATGGCTTTTGTTTGTTTCAGCACGGTGTATGTGTCTTTATGTTTGTATATCTCTATCCTGTTTGTCCCTATCTCTGACTAGCCTAGTATCCACTATGAAGCCCATGATAGCTTCTAAGGCACAGAAATCCTCCTGCCTCAGATTTCTGATTGCTGGAGCCATTGCTCATAGCTAGCTACTATATTTGCTGTGATGAAACCATGACCAAAGCAGGTTGGTAGGCATCACTGTTCATCATTAAAAGACATCGGGACAGGGACTCAAGCAGGGAAGGGACCTGGAGGCAGGGGCTGATGGGGCCATGGAGGGGTGCTGTCACTGGTTTGCTCATATGGCTTGCTTAGCCTGCTTTCTTACAGAACCCAGGACCACCAGCCTAGGGATGGCCCCACCCACAATGGGCCGGGCCCTCCCCCATCAGTGACTGTTTAAGGAAATGCCCTTCAGTTGCATCTTGTGGAGACATCTTTCCAATTGAGGTTCCCTCCTTTCAGATGACTCTAGATTGTGTCTGGTTGACATAAAGAGTGGAGAAAGATTTATTCCATGTGGCTACATTGGGAAGAGGACCCAAAAAATGGGTCCAGTGACCCCAACTCCATCTTTTGAGTCCTGACATGAGATTCATGTTTGCACGGGGGTGGGGGGGGAGTTAAGAGTTATGGATGACTGAGCAGTTCTGGGGAAGATGTGGTCTTGTCCGTCATTGACCCATCATTGTCATGCTCTTCCTTGGTCTCCAATGTTATCTGACAAGTTTTCAGAACCGCCGAAGTCAACTCCTGGGGTAACCTCCTTCTCTGCCTGACACTCACATCCCAGCCTTCCCCTCTCCCCAGCATGAGATTCCCAGGGAAATCCCAGTTCTGGCGAACTCTGGTCTCAGTAGCCTTTTTCTTCAGATCCTGCCGGGACCATTATGGTTTAGTAGATCAATTGGCAGACGTGTGTTTCACAGGCTATTCTCTGGCTTCCAGTGCAGGAGGCAGACTTCTCAGTGTCTTCAGCAGTTTGACCGGAAGTGGCCTTATCAAGGCGTCTAAGCCTTCACCTCCACCATTCCCCGAGTGGAGTGCTTGCTATTATTTTTGGCTGGGCAAAGTTGATGAACTCAAGGTGTCCTTCACAACTCCCTCTGGGAAGACCCCTTTCCCTCCCCCTCACACACGCAGATGAGGTGAGCTAGTCAGGGCATACCCATCACCCTATGCGTCATTTCCGTACTGGCTTCTGGCTAGAAGTATTGGATCTCAAAATCCTGAAGGCATAACTCAAACTTTTAAGTGTCCGATTTTTTTAAAAAATTATTTTATGTGTATGAGTGTTTGCCTGCATGTATGTGCGTAACCGGTGCACCTGGTACCTATGGGGGTCAGAAGAATGTGTCAGATCCCCCAGAGTGGGAGTTAGAGACAGTTGGCTCTGAGCTGCTGTGTGGTGGTGTCTGGGGGGCAGCATCTGAGTCCTCTGCAAGAACAGTGAATTGGAAGGGCCATGAATGTTCTTAACTGCTGAGCCATGTCTCAGCCCCAATATATCCAGTTATTTTAGGAAAGGGGACTTGTAACCTGCTACCTTTGCATATGCCATGAACTGCATTCCTCACCAGTGGGCCCTTGATAAGATGGAATAACTCATGTCTTACCGAATATAACCATATAGAAAAGTCTCACGTAGAGGAGCCACACTTGTCTTTCCTGTCTCCTCACCCTGGCAGCTCCCTCCTCTTTCGCTGAATTCCACCATATCTTTGGACTGTGGCTCTGTGGGACATCCCTCACACAGCCCTGTCTCAGGCTGTTAGATAAAGCTGGTTTTGGTGCTATTGTACTCGGGACCCTGATGTTCCCCAGATTTAAGTACTCTACAAGCTCGATTGTCCTTGAGACCCTCTGAAATTGTGGTACCACGTCCTGCCGTGGTTAGTTGTAGACTTGACTGTCATCCCACTCCTCCATTGGGATACAGATTAAGCTGAGGAAGCCAAGGACCGCTCGTTTGGAAGAATTGAAAGTCTGCAATGATGTGTGCGTAATGTCCAAGCTGCCTTGAACTGTATATTCACAAGGGGTCACCCTCCCCTGTTCCTGTCTCCAGGCTATGTCTTCACAGCGCTGGGTTATTGTGAAGCATGGGAGGAATGACAATCCTTTTTCTCTGATTCTGAGGATGCCACCAGTGGGTCATGGCCCACCTCTATTTGGACTTGACAACTGAAAATGAATATGTGATGGACAAAAAAGCTCCTGGTACCCGAAGATCTTTCTAGATACAGTCTGTTTTCATGTCACACCGCCCTAGTCTCTAAGGGCATGCTGTCCCACAGGTTGCTGTTATTTATTAGGAGAGGGGAACCCAGAGCCCATCACCAGTGCTCATCGGTGGTAAGAAGAAGGGACTCTGAGGCGTCTTCTGCATCAGGGAAGTCTCATGAGCTACTTGTGAAAGTCTCCCTTGGACCAGTGCTCAGGCCTGCAGGTAGCAGCCATTTATTCAGAATGGAAACATACTTTCCCCTGGCTTCCATGTCCTTTCGAAAGGATGAAACTGTCCGTGGGTAAGGAAGGCCTGGTTTAAGAGGTCAGTTTTGACCAGAAAACGAAAACAAAAACAAACAAACAAACAAACAAACAAAAACCCCAAAACACAAAACAATCCCAAATGTGATTTTTCCCTTCTGCCAGATAACAATACGATGGGTCTGGGGCTAGCTTCATGGATCACCATGCACTGGACCTCTGGGAGTTGTGATCTGCATGGCCAATGAGGTCCCGGTCCTCAGACCTCTGAGCTACATCTCAGACTGACTCCCTTTGAGTAAGTTCATTCCTGAATCATCATGGAAAGATGTGAGCCTCGGGAAGATAACCTTCCATTTGGACTGTAGGTGCTTAAAAAAATACCGTCTCCTCTCTCATGGCCAAGGTTCCTAGATGTCTAGGGAAATTAAATCTAGATGGGTACGTCACGCAGATGGGAGGGCTGGAGGGGTCACAAGCACAGTGCTTCCTGTGTTTGTGATGACATTATGTGAACCAGAGGTAACCCCAGAGCTATAAGCCAGTCCATTATTTCCCAGACAGTATCCTGCATTCATTGATGGTGCTCTAGAGAATTCAATTTATAGATATGTTTATACATAAGCATATGGAGGAGACCATAGCTTTGGGCTCAATGTTAACAATAAGCAGATTCATTCTGGAGCCATGTATACAGATGGATTGCAAAGGACAAGCCTTTTTATTATATTACATTAACTTTCCTTTATGACATTTGTTAGGTCAGCTCCCTGCCAGTGGGTCAGCTACATCATGGAGGAAATGAGACTGAGAAGTAGAAGAGAGGCCATGATATGATAAAGCTTGTCAAGGCAATTTATTTTTTTCTATAGAAAATGAAGTCAGCAAAGCTGGACATCTTCCTGCCTGGCAGACTTGTCAATGACGGGCTGGAGAAATGTCTCAACGACAAGGGGCCCTAAAGGCCGAGCATTGGATGAGACGGCTCAGTGGTAAAGGCACTTGCTGTCAACCTGAGTTCAGTGTCACAGGACCCACGTGACGGAAGGGAGAACCGAGTCTTTTAAGTTGTCCTCTGACCTCCACAGGTCCACGGTGGTGCACACTTACCTCTCTCTCTCTCTCTCTCTTCTCTCTCTCTCTCTCTCTCTCTCTCTCTCTCTCTCACACACACACACACACACACACACACACACACACACACACGCACACACTCAAATAAATGGATAAATGTTAAGCAACGAGAACAGGATGAACGGTGATCTTTTGGAGCTCATGACTCTTCTGACACCTTTGGGAGGAGGTTAAGTTTAGTGTTTGTGTTCTCGAACCCAGGAGGCCAGCTTCTTCCTCCAGTGGATACCCTGGAAGGCTTTTGACCCATTGTGTGTGGCTCAAGGGACCAGCCACAGCAGCCCCACAGCCGCGATAGGTAGGTCAGAGTCCAGAATCCCTTGCCTGTGAGAGCACTCACCCACGATTCGTCCATTCATCCACCGCCTCCTGTGGCTGTGGCTCACAGATCGTGACAGGACTTGGCGCCACTTTTTATGTCATCTCACCCCTCTGCCTTGCTTTTCTCCTCTGCAACGTGCAGATACCAACAACATCCTCCTGCACATTTTAAGATTATTTATAAAAATCCTCTTTCTGGAGCCAGCCAGCCTGCCATCTAGTACGTGATGGTTGTTATGGTGACGTTTATCTCCCACCTCCTTGCTGACTGACTGTCCTTTGTAAGGCCTTCTATCTGGCTCATCCCTGTGTTCCTACAGACCCCCTCTCTGTGTGCTAGCTGATGGGATAGCTGTGTGACAGTAGCGGTCTCTAGCACAGCTTGAGTCAGAGGCAGAAATTCTAAAAATCTTAGCTTCATGGGAGAGTGTTCTAGAAACCTACAGCTCCCTTCAGTGTCAGGTTTGGGCAAACCTACACACCCACATTGCATACAGGTAGAGGGGCGTAAAGGATGGTTGCTACTCATGTGCTGGGTAGTGGTTTCTAGCATCTTACCACTTTGGAACGAAGTAGAAAGAGCGCAAACAGCTGCCTTCACCTGTCCATCAACTTGGGAAGACACCCTCTGGGACAAGGATAAAGGCGTAAGATACAGATGTGGTAAAACAGCCAGACCCCATGCAGCTGGATTTGTCCTGGCTACACACAGCCAGGAGGGTTTCTGGAAGGCACGACTTGTAGCATATTATGTGACTTCATTAGAGAATGTAGATGGACTTAAGCCCTATTGAGTTGCAGAGGTTTTCCGTTGGTTATGCAGCAGAATTAGAAATGTATTTACATTTGTTCTGGAGCAGGAGTGTGCTGCATGTGTGGAGGTCAGAGACAACTTGATGGGGTCGGTTCTCCCCCTCCACCGTGAGGGGCCTGGGGACTGAACTCGGGTCATCAAGCTTGGTGGCAAGAGCCTTTATGCACTGAGCCTTCTCCCTGGCCCAGCAGAAGCTTCTGTTAGCGCAGTCTCAGTTAGAAAGGTGGAGGTTTAGGGGAAAGCCCCAGCTCCTGTGCTGTGAGCACCCCACATTCCTGTGGAGTGCCTGTCAGAACTGTGAGCCGATGTGAGCGCACTGCCGTGGAGCCCAGGCTTCCTCCCTGCTCTGGGTACCACTCTGCTGTGGGTTGCCATGGCTCCTGGGTGTGGTCGCAGCAGTTCTGATGCTCTTTGTTTTGCTCATCTTGGTGTCTGGCAGGTGTTTTGGATTCCTCAACTGGGATCTGTCTCCTGCTTTTCTCACGAGTTGACTGTGGTTTGGGGGGTCTGAAGAGGAAGATTGGGAGGGACAAAGACATTCGTGTCATATCCTGTAGAGCAGCCATTCTCAACCTATGGGTTGCGATTCCTTTGGGGGTCCCATATCTGCTACCCTGCATATCAGATATTTACATTATGATTTATAACAGTAGCGAAATAACAATTATGAAATAGCAAAAAAAAATGCTTTTATGTAAGCACAAATAATAAAAACCCAGAGATTGATATTGGGGTCCAAACTTCAAGCTGAAGATCAAAAAAGCAAATCACCCAGCCACTAGCTCTTACCTCTACCTTAGATCGAAAGGGCAATCCTCTCCTCTGGAGGGGACATCTGGAGACTAAATCTCACATGAGACCCTTTAGTTCTTCCTTCTGCATCTCCCTAGTGCTGGGATTAAAGGCGTTGTATGAGAGCTTGTCTTTCATGTAGCTCAGTGTGGCCTTGAACTCACAGAGATTCATCTGATCGTCTCTCGTGTCCTGGGATTAAAGGTGTGTGCCACCACCGCCTAGCTCTTTGGCTAGCTAGTATGGCTGCTGGGATTAAAGATGTGTATCACCATTGCCTGGCTCTATGGCTTGTGGCTAGCTTTGCTTTCTGTACTCTCAGGCAAGTTTTACTAAATCACCAAGAATATATCATCACACTTTTATGGTTGGGGCCAGCACAACCTGAGGGGCTGTATTAAAGGATCGCAGCATTGGGAAGCTTGGAACCACTGGTGCAGAGGGTGCTCTCCTGCCCCGGGTGGATTGTGTGGGATTTCAGTGTTTTTGCTGGCTTCTGCTGTGCTCAGGATGTAGTCCAGGCCTTAGCATCTGCTGGGCGAGTGCTTGCTACTGAGAGGCCCCTGCCTTGTACTTGCTACTGAGTTGACCATGGACCCTGACCTGGGTCTTTTGCCTGAATGGTGCCAGTCGGGTTTACCACGCAGTGGCTCCTTCCCCTCTGTCTGTCCCACGCACTCCAGGAGGAAGTCACTATAAACAACCACACCTACGAACTACATTCAGGACTTAACTGCGCCTTACCTTTGTCCAGAACTTTCTGTATCCCAAGTCCTACTGGCTTCTGTTGTGTTTCTGTCCACCATTCTCTGTCTGAATCTGCAGTGTGGAGTTGTTGATATTGGTGACCCTGCCAGAGGCTTGAATAAAATAAGGCATGGAAGACACCAACCTGACGTCTAGTGACTCCAAGTTTAACGGCCATATTAAAAGCCAGGGGGTTCAGATCAGAAACTTCGCACAGCACAATGGTGACAGACAGTGCGGTTAAGATAGAGATCGCCTCATAGGAGGGCACCCATACAATCAGATGAGTTTTAGAGTACTCAGGTCAAAGATGGAGTTGCTGATAGGAGAAGGAGCTGAGGGCAAAGAGACGAGGGCGGGTCACACCCTGAGAGTGTCCACTAAGACAGTGTAGTGCACACCAAGGCATCAGCTGAGAAGCCTGGCCATCTCTTCAGGATTTTAAAGTTATTTAAATCTGAGACTCAAGGTCGCAAATAAAATCAGGAAATAGGCTGCTGTTGGGTTGGCTGCTGCGGTCAAGATTTTGTTTGTAATTTGTGACAGGATCTCACACTGAAGCCTCTGCTGGCCTGGAACTCACTCTGTAGCCCAGGCTAGCCTCAGACTGTAGAGTCTTCCTGCCTCTGCCCTCCAAGTGCTGAGATTACAGGTATGAGCCACCACATCCCTGAAACTTTTTTTTTAAACTATAATTTAGGAGCCATAAAGGAATATAAGTAGCATCTTAGATTTGGGGGGAAATGATTCTTTTTAGGGAGCATTATTCTTTTTCTAGACTTTTGCATTTGTCTTTGTTTCTTTAGTAGCTAGCAGGTGGCATTAGGGGAGAGCTCTGTTATTTTCTTGCAAAGAGAGTACAAGTAAGTAAATGAGGGTGTGCATGTATGTGATTTGGGGACCCAGGCCTTAGGTCTCAGGGCAGATTGCTGGTGACCCGTGGCTTCTTTTCTGTCCTTGTTAGCCCTCACTCACCTGGGTGAGTGTCATTCACATCTATGCCTCAGCAAAATCAAATCAATTGACCACGTGTCATAGACCATGGTGAACAGTTGCCATAGTGTTGTTAGATCCGGGAATGGCCCAGCTCCAGCTGCTCTAATTACAAAGCTAATGAGAGACGGAGGCCAGGGTTTCAGATGGCTTTGAAGAGCCAAGGAATTGTAATTTGCCCCATGTGGTCCTTACATGTTTTCTCCTGGGAACATTTAAGTGTGTGTGTGTGTGTGTGTGTGTGTGTGTGTGTGTGTGTGTGTGTGTGTGTTCTATTGAGGGAGTCTACTGGAAAATGGCCTTTTTATCTAAAATGTGACTTCCTGAGTTAAGATTGAAGTCAGGTCAGAAAAAAAGCTAATTTTCCTTCAACTCTGCAGTATTTAAATCACAAAAAGCCAAAGGCCAGAACTTGTAGATCACTTTTAGCCCCAGTCTCGTGAAATATTCAAATGCACGAAACACTTTGGCTGTTATTCTAGAGAATGCTTTAAAAAAAAGAAAAGTCTTTAGGCCCAGAGACAGGGTCCAGAAGCCCCGTGAAAACAGATGCCGATCACGTGTGTTTGCACATGCACAGTTTTTAAAGTTTGTGCTGGCCTGGCTCGTGCTATCTTTTTTTTTTTCTGATAAATGTCTTTGGCTTTGCCCTGGAGATACTCATATCCTTGAGGTGACCTGCATGGAATTGTGTCAGAGAGAGAGAGAGAGAGAGAGAGAGAGAGAGAGAGAGAGAGAGAGAGAGAGAGAGAGAGAGAGAGAGAGAGAGAATATGCTTCTGAGAGGCTGGAAGATCCTCTCATTAAGTTGCTGTGGGGATGGACATTTGGTTCAGTGGTAGGGTACTTCCTTAGCATGTGCAAAATCCCGGGCTCCATTCTGGAGGAGGAGGAGGAGGAGGGGACGAGGGGGGAGGAGGTGGGGGAAAAGAGGAGGAGGAAGGGAGAGGAGGAGGGGGAGGAGGGGCAGGAGGAAGAGGGACAGGAGGAGGAGGGGCAGGAGGAGGAAGAAGACCATCAATAACAAAAATCTGGATTGTGTTCTGCTTGCCCTACGATGTGCGTAGTTTTCTTGGCAGCAATGGTGTTCTTGTTACAGTCCGCTACCTTCCTTAGCTGACGTGTATATGGCACTCTCTAATCTTTAAAAGTTCAAGTGGAATTTTAGCTGTCACTTCTTGCTGAAATCATGTAGGCCCTGGGTGGGATATTTACTCAGAATGCATCCGTCTGAATTCTAGAGGCACAAATTCTCTAGAACTCCCAGGGGGAGGGGGGGTACTGAGCAGGAAGGGAAGGGCACTGAGCATCATATTATCCCAGGCAGCTGGTCTGAGAGGAGAAGGTGGCCGGAGAGCACAGACCGCCAGACGCCTGCTGGTAGGACCTTCGAGCACTGGGTGGTACTCAGTTCCTATCTAGCACCTTTCGTGCGCACTTTTGTTTTCAACTTGGGTTTCTAGAGCAAAGTTCAGCTTAACAACCAGCTTCATCTTGCTTTGAGATAAGTGTGGTATGTTGTTAAATACTGGTGCTGTCTATTGTGGAAAGTGTTAACATTAAAAACGAGGCTGTTGACTGGAGAGTTAACTCGTTAGGAGCACTGGCTTCTCTTCCAGAGGACCTGGGTTTGATTCCCAGCACCCACAAGGCAGCTCACAACCATCTGTAACTCAAGTTTCAGGGGATCTGATGCCCTTTTCTGGCTTCTGAAGGTACCAGGTACACATGTGGTGCAAAGACAGACATGCAGGCAGAACACCCAGACACACACACACACACACACACACACACACACACACACACACACACACACACGCCTAACCCCAAAAGCATGAACTGGAAGCGACTTACATATGACCGTATTATTCACATGCTCAAGCTCTGAGATTCATCCCCAGCACCCCATAAAACTGGCATGGGGGCATACACGTGACCCCAGGATTCAGGAGGAAGAGGCAAGAGGATCAGTGCAAAGTCATCTTTGGCCACATAGTACATTAAAGGCCAGGCTGTGAGACATGAAACCTTGTCTTATAAACAAAACCAAACAGAATGTCTGACACACTCCCCAACACGGGCAAACTGTGAGGATGCTGTGCTAAGTGAAATGAGCCAGACAGCGGAGGAAAGGGCCGCGTGATGCATGCATTTGCTAATTCCGGCACAGCCAGGTTCACAAGCACAGAAAGCAGGATGCTTTGTGAAGGGGGAAGTCGCGAGTTACTGTTTCATGAGCATGGTGGTTCATTTGGCCAAAAGCAAATGACTGTGCAACAGTGTAATTATAGTTAATGCTACCGAGTGTACACTTAGAAAGGATGGCAGTGAGGTCAGCAAAACGGCTCTGTTAGTAAAGCCAGACAAGCCAAGTTTGATGTCCAAGATCCAGGTGGGAGAAGGAGGGAACTGATTTCCTCAAAAAGTGCACAGACACCAAAACATGTACCCACATGCTATTATAAGCCCAGACCACAAGCCTGATGTGGTGGCAACGGCCTTTAATGCCAGCAGTCTGGAGGCAGAGGCAGAGGCAGACCATTTTAGGGTGCTTGGGACACTTGTGTTCAAGTAAATCAGTCCAAACCTAGAGCACCCCCTCCCGTGTTCTCGCATGGCATCTGCCTTCCGGAAGTATTTGTGGAGATCGTGGTTGCTAGAGTAGGCAGGGAGGGAGAGAGAGGACTGGTTTTCACTGTCCGTGCCAGTGCTGTTTGTTCCAGGCAGCCTCACTAGTAAATCCTGTTACCCTTCATGGCTGTGAATATGGAAACACACATTGCTTTTGGAGCTGTGGAGAGTAGTTTCCCTGTGGAGCATGTCGGTGATGCGCCCTCCCAACCCCTTAGTGGTGGCTGTGGATCACGGGTGGCCAGCTGAGCATGAGACAGCAGCACATACAGACACTGTCACCAGGAAGTTCGCAGTCTGCTTTACTCTACTTTCTTGCCGTATTTCTGGCAACATGCCATAATGGCGTGTCTTCACTTGCTTCTGACTGAGGGAGCTGACTGGCCATGTCTTCAGCTGGTAGCATCCTTCTGCTGAGGACTGTGGCTTCTCCCACACTCCCCACGCTTCCTGGCTGGAGAAGTGTAATTCCAGGATAATCACCCATCCAGTTGACTCCTGCTTGGAGCCTGGTGTTTCAGTGGCGTTGTGACTAGTGGTGGTCCAGTCACTTTGTGCCCCTCCCCCTCCTTCTCTGTGCCTCTCCCTTGTCCGTACTGAGCAGATTCCCCTCGTGAGGAGCTGATGGTTGATTTCCTTCCCTTACCTCATTCTGGCCACCACTTAAGAAGGTACGGGAGCGGGAAAGATGGCTTGGTGGGCAAATCAGTTACTGTGCAAGCCTGACTATCTAAGCTCAGCCCTAGGACCCACAGAAGCCAGACATATAGTGCACACTTTTACAGTCTCAGGCCACCCCTACCAGGAGATGAAAGATAGAGAATAGGCAGAAGCTGGAAGGCTATCTAGTCCAGAGGACGCAACAACATAAAGAGACTCTGTCTTAAACCTGGTAGAAAGTGAGGACTCTGACCTCCATGGACATTCTCACACGTGTGCATGTGCGCATGCATGCACACACACACCACACACACACACACACACACACACACACACACACACACACACACACGTCAGTGCCAGTACAGTGTGTCTAAAGAAGGATTGGCTGACTGGCTCACTGAGCGCTCCCTTCCCAGAAAACAGCGAACATGTTTGAGAGGTGACAGTCTACACAACGATAAAAGTCACGCACTACTCACTGGTGAAGGGAGAGGAGGGCGAGGGGACAGCGGTTGGCTGTCCGTGGTAGCTGGGGTCCACCGTGAGCTGCAGCCATGGTCCTGGTCCTCCCCGGAGCAAGAGTGAATGTCCCCAGAGCCAGGAATACATCTTCCCCAAGTGCCTTGTTCGTACCCCGCAGAGGGACAGGAGGAAGGCAAGACCCGAGGTGAACTTCCTTACAAATTCAACAACCAAAGCTGGTAGTGGAGTGGGGTGCTGGGGAGCCGTGCCCTCTTAGAGTTTCTTTAAATTTCTCCGTGCTCAAAGCTTTCTTGAGGGGTGGAGGACACCATCCCGGTGAGCCAGAGGGTTAGGGCATCTACACCGCTGCCTGCAAGCCAGGTTTCTTGGGGGGGGGGGTAGTGTCAGGACTTTTCAGGGTTCCTTTGCGAAGCCTGTGTGTAGTGACAGAGCGGGAGGGTGGAGCAGATCCGCTGCTGTTGAGCTGGGTTTCTCTGAGCTGGGCACAGCTCATGTGTAAAAGCCCGGGCTTGAGCAGAGAACAGTGGGGACAAGTGTAATGCCCTTACCTGCCCCCTAGACTGCCAAATAGAAGATCTTAGCCAACTCTGGCTGCAGTCGGGACTTATGATCCGAATTCCAGAGGCTGGAAGCCCGGGAGCTGGGTGGGTTCCTGCTGGTGGACAGCCATTCATTCATTCTCCTGTGGTAGAAAGAGCTGCAGCCTGTTTTCTGTGAAAGGTTCCTGACAACTCCACCATCACAACCTCATCACTTCCAGAGGTTCCACCTCTTAACCCACCCACCCACTGGGGACTCCAGCCACGGCTTTGGGGAGAGGACAGTCCCAGTCCCTGATAAAGGGATGAGGAAGCACAGGGCAGTTAAGCCTTTCAAGGTCATGGGACTCCAGGCTGTCTGTTCTGTTTCCCATTATTCCCGATTGGGTGAGGTAATAAGTGGGCTGGACTTTCTTTCCTCTGCTTATGCTGCTCAGAGTGCCCTCGGGAAGTTCTGGATTTCACCTTAATTCTTATTAAAAGGGACAAGGGTGGGGGACTGAGAACTGAATCTTACCTGTGTAACAGCTGGTGAGAGGGACAAAACCCAAGCGAAGCAAAAACGAAAGTCCAAAATCAGAACCCAAATGGAGCAGTGATGGTCCGGACCCGCTGTGTGTGTTCCCAGGATGGCTGGGGTTTGCTCAGAGCATATGCCCAAACTTGCCAGGGCAAATCGAGCTCCCAGCTGCGCCTCCTGGAACTTCATTCATCAAAACATCAGTTAAGAGGGACCTGGACTTCCGGACCAGGCATTGTTTTAGTTTTTAAAGATTTCTTTATTTTCTTGCACAGGTAATCAGGCAGAGAATGTACTTTTCTATTAGAGATCATGAATAATAAGTTGCTGCAGTCCGTTGGGTACTTAAGCCAACATGTTTTCTCTAGCTGGATCAAGGGGCAATACCAGTTCGTAGCAGGGTGCAGTAAGGTTGGGGTTTTCTTTGTTGGGGGAGCAGCTGGGACAGGTACAGGCTGTAAGGTCTTCCCAGGCAGTGGGTGCAGTAAGAAGAAAGGCAGTTTCAAGGGAGGCGTGCAGTTTCTCAGGCGGATAGGCCAAGAAGGTTCTCTGAGTGCCAAGTGGCTGGGAGCCCGGACCTTCAGGTTCTCCAGTGGAGAACTGGAGCAGGAAGGAGCCAGGATCTGGCCTGCTGGTGCCAGGAGCACTGTGATCTTTTTCCGTTCAGGTTGGACGGTCTGAGAGTTGAGATGGGTGCACGACAGTGTGTCCCCTGCCAGCCAGCAAATACCAACACCTGACTGTGTTGTGAGTGGGCGGGAGGGTGCAGGCAAATGATCAAACGGCTCTTATTCTTGGAGTAACGAACAATCTTAGCAAGAACGGTGAGCAGAGGTTCCTACAAGTTGGTGCAAGTCGGCGGAGAGCTCTCTACATCCCCAGGCCAGCACTGCCTGCTTTCACACGCCCGGGCTGTATTCCAGCTGTTCAAGCTCGGTGGCCTTACACACATCATTTAACCGTCTCTGGAGTTTATTTCCGTATCTATAAAAGGAGAGTAGTTGTAGTTTCTGTCTCATGCACTGATTATGAGGATTAAATTGTTTTCCTCTCAGATGAAAAGAAAAAGCCCTTTGCTCCTGCTTCTGCGTTTAGGATGAGGGCCTGCATTCATGAGGTGGAGAGCTGATGTGCAAATAATGGCAGGAGAGGGCGCGTTGAGACGGCTGGATCCTTGCTGATGCTGGGTGGCCTCACCCTGCTCAAGGCTCCCAGTGCTGGGATTCCAGGCTTGTGCCACCATGCCTAGCTAGACTTTCTTAACTGAAGCACTGATGGCTGAGTGTTTCTTGTGACACATGTGTCTTAACGGCCTCTGCTATGCTGCTAGACTATAAACTCGCTAGAGGCCCGTTAAACCCTGCTGCTCCCCAGCAGACCTTTACGTGTGGGCAGCACACAGCAGGTACTCTGATTTTTTTTTTTTTTTGAGGGAAATGTAGGTAGTTGGAAAAAGGGGAAGCAAAGTAGCAGAGGTGATGGGGTGGAAAATGTTTCACAATTAGTTCTCCAGGCCAAAAAAAAAAAAAAAAAAAAAACAAAACCAGCTTTGTGACATTGACATTTGCTAGTTTTCGTGGTGTAAATATTTCTACTACAGCTGATTTCAAGCAAGCAGTGGGATCGTATTACACTCGGCACTGAGCTGGGGAGAAGTACACACAAGGGCAAGTCAGGTCCCGCTTCCTCTTGGTGGGGTGAAGGCACAAGAGGGAGGGAAGAGTCAGTCCATTAAACAGTAATAATGACAATGGCACCAACCGTTTATTGAGTGCTTGGATTCTGTCCCAAGTCCCTCCCAGTATTCCAGACTTGGTTAGACCATCAGTATGTCATTGCTCAGGATGGGGTTCCAGACTTGGTTAGACCATCAGTATGTCATTGCTCAGGATGGGGTTCCAGACTTGGTTAGACCATCAGTATGTCATTGCTCAGGATGGGGTTCCAGACTTGGTTAGACCATCAGTATGTCATTGCTCAGGATGGGGACCCCGAGTCCCTGAACACGGGCAGATGCCTGCTAGCCAAGAAAAGGGCTGTTGCTTGAGCAACCAAGAAGCTAAAAAGGCACAAATAGCATAGGCTATTTTTCAACCTCAGAACTGCCTTTCCAGCCACAAGTCCCACTGTTAACCAACGTGTTGAAATCTCTACCTGCCTTCTTCCCTTTCTGTGGGCACACAGTAAACAGACCTGGCCCCTGAGAATGGCCCGTTTCTAAGGCAAGCATCAGCGGAGCTGATGGAGGAGGTGGGAAGAAAGGACTGGTGACTGGTGCAGTTTGGGGGAACAGGAAGCACGGGCACTCCCTGTGCAGATTTACCAAGTGTGGCCTGGGCTGTGCCAGCTCACCTGGCTCCTAGGTGGGAACTGCTGTGGCCAGAGTGAGGAGCAGAGGGTAAGGGGGTGGGGTGCACCCCCGCAGAGCCCCCCCGCAGGTCATCCCTCTGCGTGAACCTCTCAGAGAAGGAGGAAACATGGAAATGGGGGCTAGCATGGAAGAGAAAAGGGCTACCCGGTCCTGAGGGCTGCCTCACAGTCTCAGCATCACCCAGAATTTTGTAGATTTTATACTTGGTGTCCTTTCCTGAAAACCGAAGAAATGATTGATGGGTTCGGCAACATCAGGACCACAGGGAAGGAAGAGGATGCAGAATAGGAAGAACTGAAGGGAGGATACAGATGCTCTGGATGTTCACTGTGTTCAAAACCAAGTACACAGCGCGGCCAAGAGGAGCCATGAAAAGAGGCCACATTGCTTAGCCGCTGCAAGCTGGACAATGGGAGCGAGTCTATCCCTCCTGGTCCCCTAGAGCGTTTGTCAGAGGCAGTTTGAAGGCACTCTCACAGCCATCTGAAGGGACACCCAGAGAAGCACCAGTTGGAGGTGACAATCCTTGTGAACATCTCCACGCTTTCCTCCAAGGCCCGTTTCCCCACATGGACTGGATTTCTGTGTCATATGTACAGGAGGACCCGGCTGTTTTGATCTTTATGCAGAGCCAGAAGTGCTTAGCAATTCTGTGAATATTGCTTTTCACCCGAGCTGGAGGGAGATGGGGCATGCGTTTTTCTCCAGGACTGGGTTGTGCATTTTCTGCGTTTTTGCAGGCTGCTGGGTCCCTGCCACGGTGTCTCAGCTGAAGCTGTAGGTCAGAAAGCTGCCGTCCAGGAAGACTGCTGTCCAGTAGTGCTGTTTGCATAAACAGGTAGCGGGGAAGATTGGACCTCAGGCCATTGTCTGCTTGCTTGGCATCAAGCAGTCATAGGTGGAATGGAATATTGATCATAAAATATTGCGAAATTCAACACATTGTTTTGCTAGAAGATACTTCTCTGCCTGAAATCAGAATTGGGAGTAGAAAGACAGCACACCCTTTGTCCCGTGATGATGAGCCAGCCAAGGGGCAAAGGAGGCAGAGAAGGTCTTTGGACCATTGTGTGTGTGTGTACACACCTGACGGCTTGCTCTTTGACTTCTTTGTTATTGTAGCTGGCATCTTTGATGGTAGCGTCTGGCTAACTTTACCTTCCCCTAAGTCCTTACTAGGCCGCCTTATTTCCCCAATTGTTTTTCTTTCTAACAGTCTGGAAGGGATACACAAGAAAAGAGAAAGTCAGTGTCCGTTGTCCCCAGCTGAGATAAACTCTGGATTATTTCTTAGGAGCTTTAGGGTGCGGTGTCATTTCAAAGGCTGCCTACGCTAGCTCCATAGTGTGGCTTGGCCTTCTGTAGGCCGTACTCGCAGTCTGGCCAAGGCTCTATTACAAGAGGAAAGTGCTTTCCAGTTTTACACACGGGATTTCCCAGAGGAAGTGTGGGATCCAGAGGACCGATTAGACCCCATGTCAAGGTCAAGGTCTCCAAGACCGGTAGCATCCCAGAGGGAGGGGTGCTGTGCAGTGGGTTGTTCCTTCCTGTGCATCCTGGGGCTGCCCGCCTTCAGAGGCATGCAATGGGCATGCAGCTTCGGGGGCTAGAAGTGCTGCTCTCTAGCTGGAATGCCCAGATTCAATCCATTGTATGTCTTGCACAAGCCATGAACTCAGTGCCCTCCTCCTCCATGGCCTGCGCTGAGCCAGCTTGACGCAGACAGGCTCAATGAAGAGGCAGGATTTACATATCCTGCTAATCTCAGCCATCTGATTCCTCGAAGTGATCTGGTGGTGGGGAGGCCTAACAAGTGTGAGGAGTATTTTTAACCGAGCTGTGTGGGTTTGATAGTCATCTGGGGACTAGTAATGGAATTTGAAGTTCCACGGGAGGCTGTGGGGAAGCCGTGAGGGACGGAACAGCTCAGGTTGGGAGCTCTTGGGTGTTGAACAGCTGAGGGGCCATTTGATCCTGCAGGAGGCCCACCTTCTCCTTCCCCTTCTGATAGCTGTCAGTCAGCTGCTTTATAGGCTGCCGAACTGGCACCTTCCTGTCTGGTACGACGGGGGTGGGGGTGGGGTGGGAGTGGGGTGGGAGGGCAGATGTCTAGTTGTAAAAGGAGCTAAAATTGGAAACCTGTTGTGCAAAGCATTTGTTCACTTACTCATTCATTCATTCGACACACATTTTTGTATGGGTGTGAGAGTGATTTTCTTATGGTGTGCCTCATCAGGCTGTCTGCTAAGTGGTGGATGCAGGGAGGGTGGATCTGGGCTTGACTGATCCTCCGACTCTCTCTCTCTCTCTCTCTCTCTCTCTCTCTCTCTCTCTCTCTTTTCCTCCTTCCTTCCTTCCTTCCTCCCTCCCTTCCTTCTTTCTTTCTGTTTTGTGTTTTGAGACGGGGCTTCTCTGTGTTGCTTTGGAGCCTGTCCTGGAACTCGCTCTGTAGACTAGGCTGGCCTTGAAATCATAGAAACTACCTGCCTCTGGGTCCTGAGTGCTGAGATTAGAGGTGTGTGCCACCACCACCCGGCTGAACCTCAGCATTTCTAAGTTGCTCCTATAGGCATTGCTGCTGGTCCCAGCGGCCACTCCTAAGTCACAAGGCCTGAGACTCCGTGCCACTTTGGTGTGTCCTTGCCCTAGGCTTTAATCTTCCATTTTCTCGCATGTTCCTCTGCTGGCTTTTTGCTTAGGTTTCTTCTTTTCATTCACATCTCAGTGCCCTAGAAAAACTTCCTTCCAAATTTAAAGTAAGAAACCTCTCAATGGCCAATTTTAATTTGTCTACTTTTGTCAGTGTTGGGCTGTTTATTTCATCATGATTTTGTTGTTGCTGCTCTAACAAAATCCCTGAGACTGGGTAGCATAGAAAGAAGTTTATGTGGTTCATGGTAGAGCCTGAATCCGAGCACACACAGTGTCGGCGTGTGGTGATGGCAAAGACCCTCCTGCATGGTAACAGGAGACATCACACGGTGAGATGCAGGAAGCATGCCAGCCTCTGCATTCATTCCTGCCAGTCCAATGCCGTCTCTTAGAGGCCTCACTAGAGGCCAAAGGATGGGGCCGCCTCGTCTTGGACTATAAGACTATAAGTCAGGTAAATCACTTTTCTTTAGGTAGTCAGCTTCAGATGTTCTGCAACAGAAAACAAGGCAATGAAGATCCAAGTCAACGATCAGCTGCTCCACACAGAACCCAGGGAGAAGGAGCTTGAGGCAGCCCTGGGCTTGGTGGGTGGGGTAACGAGACTAATAGCAAATCCAGACTCTGGCTGACAAGTCAAGGTACTGGCTGTTACACCTGACAACCTGAGACTCACATGGTCACATGATGGAAAGAGAATTGACTTCCCAAAGCCATCTTCTGACTTCCATGTGTGTGCCACAGCGTATGCATGCCCACACTAATACATGCAATCACATACATACATAATACATACAATAAATGCACATAAAAAAGGAAATCAGCAGATGTTGTATGGGATGGGATAGGAGCTCTAAGAATGGAAGAATGAAAACATTAAAGGGAAAATCTGATTTCTGAACTGTATTTTTGATGTGATAGATGTAGGATCCAGAGCAACAGCTGGTTCGAATCTTGGCCTAATTGTCCCTAGCCAATGAGCTCTCCGAGGAGTTACTCAGCCACTGAGTCCCCTGCAGCTGTGCCTGAGGCTGGGTTCTCTCAGGCTGTGACAGATAGCATTAAAACTTAGTGTCTTCCCCAGAGCCAACTCGCACTGCACTGAACAGCTTGTCCCTCAGGCATGGAGCTGGCAGGAAGCCTGTCCTTCAGAGCTACAGGTGGAGTGCTGGCAGTCCCACAAAGAGAGCCTCTGGGGAGTCTACTCCCCAGCTGCTGGCTGGGTTGGGGGTCCTGATGGGCAGGAAAGGGGGTGCCTACTCTGGGGAGGGGTACAGGAAGGAAGCTCTACCACAGCCAGAAACTAGAGCCCTTGCAAGAGCACTCGCTGACAGCCCCACTCACTGGGACCCCAGTGGTGCTGGGCTGGGGGACAGGAGATGGGTTTTGCAAGGAAAAGAAAGACCTTCCAGAAAGAGGGTGCTCAAGACGGGGTCTCAGGTAACTCAGGCTGGCTCCAGATTTGCCGTGTAGCTGAGGATGGCTTTGAACTTCCTTTAAAATTTCTTTTTAAATTTATGTGCATGTGAGAGTGTTGGGGGTGTGTGTGGCCTCCGATCCCCTGGAGTTAGAGTTGCAGACAGTCGAGAGCCATCCAGTGTGTGGGCAAGTGCTCTCAACCACTGAGCCACGCCTCCAGCCCCAGGCTTAACTTTTGATCTCTCTGCTCTTACTTCAAAAACGCTGGGGCTTCCATGACTGGATTGTGAAGTCCTAGCGGTTGGTTAATCCAGGACAGCGATTAATCCAGGACAGACAGCCATTAATCTAGGACTTCCCTACAGTATCTTGGCAGGCATTCTACCAACCGAGTCACATCCCCAGCCCAGAAGTGGCCGTGAACAGCCACAGCCAGTGTGCATTTCCCTCTGGTCTTTGTGAACTAGTTGCTTGTGTTTTCTATAGCCCCGGGGTGGTGGGATACCCATTTTACTGAGAAACTGAGGCTCTGAGAACTCTGAGAGCTGTTCCAGGTGACAGCTTGGAAAGGGTTGGAGCAGTGGTTTGAAGTCTGCAAAGCCTTCTGTCCCACTGCTGTGAGGAGGCAGGTGGGGGCCTCCATGTCCCAGAGCCGAAAGCAGAGAATGTCTGTTAGGATTCTGGAGGGTAGACGGTTAAAGCCAAAGACTGGCTCCTCCTTAGGCTCTGAGGGAGACCGCCTCGCTCCCAGCCCCTGCGGGATGCTGGCAGTCAGTCATTGGTATGTCTTGGCTTGAAGATGTCCTTCAAGCTCTACCTCTGCAGTCACATGGCCCGCTGTGACACTGTAACTGTGCTACATGGCCCGCTGTGATACTGTAACTGTGCTACATGGCCCGCTGTGATACTGTAACTGTGCTACATGGCCCGCTGTGATACTGTAACTGTGCTACATGGCCCGCTGTGATACTGTAACTGTGCTACATGGCCCGCTGTGATACTGTAACTGTGCTACATGGCCCGCTGTGATACTGTAACTGTGCTACATGGCCCGCTGTGATACTGTAACTGTGCTACATGGCCCGCTGTGATACTCTGTCGATACTGTAACTGTGCTACATGGCCCGCTGTGATACTGTAACTGTGCTACATGGCCCGCTGTGATACTGTAACTGTGCTACATGGCCCGCTGTGATACTGTAACTGTGCTACATGGCCCGCTGTGATACTGTAACTGTGCTACATGGCCCGCGTACACTGTACCTGGTTGCACCACTGTACACTGTAACTGTGCTACATGGCCCGCCAGACACTGTAACTGTGCTACATGGCCCGCTGTGACACTGTAACTGTGCTACGTCGCCCGCCATGACACTGTAACTGTGCTACATGGCCCGTGACACTGTAACTGTGCTACATGGCCCGCTGTGACACTGTAACTGTGCTACATGGCCCGCTGTGATACTGTAACTGTGCTACATGGCCTGCCTGTGATACTGTAACTGTGCTACATGGCCCGCTGTGATACTGTAACTGTGCTACATGGCCGCCGTGATACTGTAACTGTGCTACATGGCCCGCTGTGATACTGTAACTGTGCTACATGGCCCGCTGTGATACTGTAACTGTGCTACATGGCCCGCTGTGATACTGTAACTGTGCTACATGGCCCGCTGTGATACTGTAACTGTGCTACATGGCCCGCTGTGATACTGTAACTGTGCTACATGGCCCGCTATCTGTACTGTGCTACGATACTGTAACTGTGCTACATGGCCCGCTGTGATACTGTAACTGTGCTACATGGCCCGCTGTGATACTGTAACTGTGCTACATGGCCCGCTGTATACTGTAACTGTGCTACATGGCCCGCTGTGATACTGTAACTGCTGCTGCTGGCCCGTGGCGATACTGTAACTGTGCTACATGGCCCGCTGTGATACTGTAACTGTGCTCATGCCCGCTGTGATACTGTAACCGTGCTACATGGCCCGCTGTGATACTGTAACTGTGCTACATGGCCGCCCGCTGTGATACTGTAACTGTGCTACATGGCCCGCTGTGATACTGTAACTGTGCTACATGGCCCGTGATACTGTAACTGTGACATGGCCCGATACTGTAACTGTGCTACATGGCCCGCTGTGATACTGTAACTGTGCTACATGGCCCGCTGTGATACTGTAACTGTGCTACATGGCCCGCTGTGATACTGTAACTGTGCTAGGCCAAAGCCTAACTGTGCTTGCCTCAGAGAGCCAGGCCTCCCGGTCCCCAGAGATGGTCGTGGAGGCAGGAGGGAACTGGTTCCATTGTGTTCACACTGGGGAGCAGAGCAGCAGCTCTGATGGCTGAGGGGAAACAATAGTCTGGGTGTACAGAGCAAGGGATGGGCATGCTTGCCTTGCTGGCCGAATTGGCCAGGAGGAAGTGCCTTGTGGCCATAAGTTCTGCTGCCCAGGAGCTACTTTTGAATCTTGTCTCAAGATGTTTATCTATGAGCCAGAGGTCTCTGGCGTCCACGGGAATTGTAAGAGAGCGCAAAGAGCAGGTCAGAAAGGATGGAGTTAATTAGAGTGTTGGCTCAGGGCTGTGGCTGGAGGCTTCTGGGTGTGTCCTTGTGGTTGGTGAACTCGGTGGACAATCTGAATGATGATGTCCCTGGAAACCTTGAAAATGTCTCAGCCATGGATGTGGTGGAGTTGGTAGAGTGTTCGCCTAGTGTTCAGCAGGTTCTGACCCCCCAGCACCACAGAAACCAGACATAGTAGTAGCACATGCCTGTGATCGCAGCATTTTGGAGGTGGAGCAGGAGGGTTAGGAGTTCAAAGTCATCCCCAGCCCCGTAGTGCTTAGGGGAACATAATGGTGGTGTAGTGTTATATACATAGGCTTATATAGTGCACGGGGCTACACTTTCCGAAGAAATCAACAAAAACTGAAGTGCCCAGCATCTCTTTTTTTGGTGTTTCCAGCCTGGAAAGGGAAGATGCCAGCTGCCCAGCTACAGACTACAGCTTCCGTAGCTAATAGGCCTGCATGCAAACGTGAGCAGAAACCTGGTCCAGAGTTTGCCAAGCTTGGTCCTGAGGCGAGCTGCCCACTGGGCATCTGCGGGGCCAAAGGAAGAGCCAGTGCTCCTTTAGAAGATTCAGCCTGAGTCCTAGGAGGTGCCACAACCTCCCTGTGTCCCAAAAGATGCCTGTCATTAAATAAACACTCCCCTCTTCCTCCCCAGCATGACAGCATCTTAATTAGATTCCATTTACAGTGGCCCTGCTATCAAAGAAAGCCACACACATAGGTACTGGGAAATATATGAAAACAACTCATCAGGGACACAGTTGAGTCCACAAGAGTGGGAATATATCTGGTTATATACCCGAAGGGATCTACGTTCGTATGCTCCAGAGCTGTTTGAACATCCATGCTTATTGCTGTATTATATACGACGGCTAAGAAGCAGAATGAACCTAGGTGTCCACAACAGACGATGAAAGAAAGAGAACTTAGTACATATGCACAATGGATCTTATTCTGCTTCAAGGGAAAATGAAATGATGACATTTGCAAGAAAATGGATGCAACTGGTGATCATGAAGCAAAATGTGCCGGACCCAGAAAGGACAGAGAGAGGTAGAAAGTAGGTTAGCAAAATGGCTCAGCTGGCAAAAGCAGCCAACAAGCAGGACAGGACAGCCCGATTCAACCCATGGGACCCACATAAAGGTGGGAGGTGAGGCCTGACTCCAGGGCTGTGCTCTGAGCGTGCGGGCACACAAGACTAGCACTAAAAACAGGAAGAGGATGAGACCTTGAGGTAGGGAGGCATGCAAAGGAGGCAGAGGAAGGAGAAAGTAGGCGTGGCACGAGGTTCTGGAGTAGCTGTGTGTAGGTCAGAGGTGCATGGTGGGCAGTAGAATGTGGGTGGATGGATGTAGACAAGAGGTACTGGGGCCACTGTGAGGGGTATGGAGGTTTAGGAATGAGATATGTAAGGCCTGCCTTCGACCACCAGTGGCCCAGGTGGGTGATTTGGAAGGGATTCAGTGGTGAAGTGGGTGGGGCTTCTTCTGGAAGGAGGAGGAGCATCATCTGTGTATGGAGTGGAGAGTTCAGGAAGTGAGGGAGTTCGTTCACCCATACAAGGAGCAGAGGTCATGGGGCAAGAGAGGTGTGGGACCCAGGTCACACTGTCTGGGGGTCTGGGGACTCTGGGTTCTTTGTCCAGAATCAGGTGGACCCATTTCTCTTGAAGCCTTCTTCCACTCTAATTTCAGCTTCTGGGACTCGGGATTGGTGCAGACTACATCAATCAGGGAAGGATTCACAGGGGTCGTAGGTCAGGCATGGAGGAAGGCTGGCAAAAGGAGGGAAGCAGGGAGGGGGCTTCAGGGCAGAGACAGCCGATGTGGATGCCAGAGCCGGTGTGCTGTGTGACTCTTTCCAGGCCACCATGGGGTTGGCTTTGATGGGTCAGAGGACCCTTCTCTGCTGGCTGTAGCCACTGCTCTTGTGCAAGCATCCTTGCCAATATTTCAATCTCGGCCTTCACAAAATGCCCCTGGGCCTCTTCGCCGTCTCCAGCATCTTTTCCTTGCTGAATAAAGGGTAGGAAAGATGCACTCCAGTGTTGGCCATGCCAGGCGAGGCTTGTAGACCCCTGGTAACCAGACAAATGAGGCTCCTTAGGACCAAGTTCCGAAGCCCCTTCCTTGTTCGCTCTTCTGCTCCCATCATGATGCTTTGTTTGCCAAGGGTTCCCAGTTCTCTGTCATTTCCTTCAAAGTGGAGCTCTCAGGCCCCGCCCCTGGAAAGTGATCGCACCAGCTATTGCGCATGTGGCTATCATTTGGGCTCTTTAAATGGAAGGATTCAAGGCTGCTATGTGGGCGACAATTCTTTAAATGAATAGTTAGTCATGGGCCTGTCATAATGTGCGGGGACATTCTCCATCCCTGCTCAGGCTGGGACCAGATCTGGTGACAGTTTCTGGGGGCAGGTCTGTGTCCTGAGTCCTGAGCTGGAGGAGGGGCAGGTGGGCTGGGGAAGTGGCCTGCTGTGGTCACCCCGTGCTGTCAGCACCTGTGGTGTTCCTTCTCGAAGCTGTATGCTCAAGGACAGCAGCGTTGGTTGGGTTTCTGTTGTTGTTTTTAATCTATGTCCTTGGGACCTGGCACAATAGTTGACACACAGCAAATGTCCCACACATTAATTTTGCCCCTTGTTTCTTGGGCACTTAGCACCTGTAACTTGCCAGGTCCACCTCAGGCTCTGAGGAGGCACAATGTGATAAACAGATGAAGCCCTGTTCCACAGAGCTTCCATCCCCATGGGAAAGCCAGCCTCTGTAAATTAGCACATTCCCAGACTATAGCCTGATTTTTCGTGGGGAAGAATGTCATCGCCAGTGTCAGTGACTGTGGGGAATGACTTAGAAGGGATGGCAATGGAAACCCTCTCTGAAGAGGTAGTTTTTAAGCAGGGACTAAGTAAGTGAGAGGTAAGCTAGTGTGTAGCCCAGAAGTGGGAGTGAATTCAACATCCTCGGGGAAGAGTGGGGCTAGATTGCAGATGAGGAGTGGACCGTGTAGGGTCTCAGTGCTGTCTTGCTAACCTTTCTACTGCTGTGATAAAACCCCACAGGCAATTGGGGCAACTTCTAAAGCAGTGTTTGATTGGGCTTATGGTTCCAGAAGGTTTACAGTTCATGATGGTGGAACAAAGGTGTGATGACGGCAGGAAGAGCTGAGAGCTCACATCTTCACCCACAGTCGAGAGGCAGAGCAGGCACAGTGGGGATGACATGAATCTTTTGAAACCTCAGAGCCCACCCAGATCTCCTTCAATGAGGCTACACCTCCCAACCCTTCCCGAATAGTTCCACCATCCAGGAAGCAAGTTTTGAAATGTATGGGTCATCCTCATTCAAACTACTGCAAATGGTAAGATATTCCATTGACTATAACCTAGGGCAGTGTTGGTTCAGATGCACATAGATAACTTGGAGGAGACAGGAAAGAGGACTCTTGTTCTCTTGGACTGTATTTGTCATGGGCCTTCTCTTTTGTCCATGGAGACACCATTAGATTCAAGCGAAGAATTCAAAATAGAGAAACAACAGGATCCTCCCACTGAGCCATTAGCAAAACTCAAGGCACCTTCTAGGAATTTGGTCTTGGGTGGGGTGAATTTGATGGGTGCTCTTATGACGTGGAAATATGGATCAGAACATAGCAGATGTCATTTGGAGATGAGCAGGGAGACATGGTCATCAGCAGGGGACACCCTACTTAGTAACTGGGTAGCAGACAACTCGCCAGATTTGAACATGGAGGATATGGCTCCGTTTCCTCCCTTGTGGAAGGATCTTGGCTTAGTCTGCTCTTTAAGCTCAGTGTTCACAGCTGGTGCCTGGCTGACCCTGATGACCTGGGTGCTGGGCTTGTCGGTGTAACACAGAATGGGACCCTCTGGCAGAAATGGGTAGCGGGGAGGAGCAGTGCACACTGGCACTGGCAGTCACAGTAAAAGGCATGTGACAGGATGAGGGGCAGCTTCCAGGCAAGGCGGGTGGTGAGGAAATTATAAATACTTTAGCCTCTCTGCTGCCCTCGGGTGTCATCTCTAGCACCATAGAAACTAAGAAAGCAAGCCCGTCTCTCTCCCCCCTTCTCTGTGCACCAAGTTACAGCCCCACTTAGCCTGCCAGGCACTAGCTTGTCTATAGCCTCCCCAGATGTTATCTTTCTTGTCACTTAAGTTGGTCAGGTTTAGTGTTTTGAGATTTGAGGTATTTTTGCATTTGCTCTAGGATATAAAACTGTTATGCAGCTGGGCAGTGGTGGCACATGACTTTAATCACAGGACTTGGGAGGCAGAGGCAGGCACATATCTGGTTCCAGGCCAGCCTGGTCTACAGAACTGGTTCCAGGACAGCCGTGGCTACACAGAAAAACTCTGTCTCAAAGAAACGAAAACCAAACAAAATGAATCCCGCTCCCAAACTGTCATTCAATCAAAGTTTGTGTTCAAGAGACTTCGGCATTTGTTAGTTTGGTCCTGGGGCTCCCAACCATGCAGCTGCACTGTGGGGTGTGGTCGCTGGGCACATCTGAGCATGCAGGGACACTGCTGTGTGAATTACCACACTGCTGGCCAGCAGCAGAGTGTGCGACTCGTGGTGGCTGAGCACGTGCCTCCTGGCCTCTTCTTCATGCAAGCGAGAACTCCGCTGCACCCTTTAATCAGGGGCACAGTTTCCCTCGCTGCAGAGTAACCAACCTGTGGAGCGTCGCTGCGAGCTGGAAAAGGATGGGTGGCGTACAGTGTGCACGGAAAACCAAGGGCGGCGTGAAACACACGCTCAAACGTTTAGCCTCCCTCACGGGACTCTGCTCCTGAGGACGCTTGGGCTTGTCGCCTTTTCTTATTTGGCTTTATCACTCAGGGTTGTGGCACAAGCCTAACGCCATTTATGCCTGCATGGCTCTTCACTGCTCTGCGCTCGGGTCCTTCAGTGATCCAGCCACTGGTCTAGTGTAAAGCAGGTGTCATTGTTAGAGGGTAAGTGCACACATGCCGCCCTCCCGCCCCCACCCCTGCACACACACACACACACACACACGACTGTTAGGTTGGCAGGGAAACTCACATTGCTCTGATGGGGTGTGAGAGTGGCGTGGGCTTCATATGACATTCCTAAGTGTGTGAAGCCCCCTCTACAGGCTTAAATCTGAGCTTCTCTGTCTGGGCATGTTTGCCACAGTTGCCTTTCTCTATAAAGAATGTGAAGAATAAAGTGTGTTGCCTTCCACCTATGCCAGCCAAGTGAGGGGAGCAGGGATCTTGGGAAACTGAACTGTGGGGTCAGCTGGCCACGCCTCCAGAGCAAATAAGTCTGAGACTAGGGGACAGAGGGTCAGGGCAGTTTTAGGAAGGTAAGAAGGGTCAGTTATACGGTATTTTACAGCTTCCATGAGACGCAGTAGGAAAGGTGGGAGTGGGTTGTTTCATTAAATTAAATCAATTTAAATGGTTCGTTTATGTGGGGATAGGCTAGAAGGATGGGCTGGTGGGTGGCCTGTGTCACTGGCCCCTTACATGCTCCTGCTATGCAGGTCCGTCCTAGTTCACCCCTGGGGGGATTGCCTTCTCCCATTGAGATGTTGCCCAGCTCTGTTGTGGTCCTTTAGTTCTGTGTCTGCTGCATAGAGCGGGTTTCAGGCCCGGGCATCTAGAAGGGTTCAGACTCTCTTGTAGCCTTAGTGTGACACTATCAGCTCACACTCTAACCTCTGCTAGCTCAAGTGATCAGATCCCAGGGGGCCAAGGTCATGGATGTGTGATGGGAGATGTTATTCTGTATATATGTTTCTCAAACCGGTTAATAAAGCTCTGTGGCCAATGAGATAGCAAGATAGGCGGAGCTAGGAGACTAGGAAAAGAGGAAGTAGAAGGCGGAGTCGAGATGTAGCCGTGGAAGGAGCAGGACGCCTGCCGAGGCTTCCCGATAAGACGACCACGTGGAAATACTTAGATAAGTAGAAATGGGTTAATAATTAAGGCAGCGCTAGCCCATAACTGGCCAACAGGATTGTATCAAATACAGAGTCTCTGAGTGTTATTTGGGGCTGGCGCGGCTGAGGGCCCAGACTGGCGGGCTGGCGGGCTGGCAGAAACATACACGCTACAGATGTGTGCCTTTACCAGAAGCTGAGGGAGCCTGCTAGTCCTTCAGCCATGTGAGTCCAGGGAGGTGACTCTGATGGGGAGCAGATCTCGACAGACCCTGACCCCATGGCATCGTGACTTTGCTCTCCCTAGCCTCACTGTGGGCTGTGGATTCCTCTGTTTATAAAGCACCCATGTAAGACACACTGTCAGAGCAGCAGGACACATACCTCTGCCTACTAGTCTATAAAACAAAGGGAGGCCAACTTCTGTAGTTTTCATTTGAGGGGAAGAGCTCATAGGAAGAACCCAGCAGACGTTGCTGGCTCCCACAAAGGTCACACGATCACTAGAAACTGTTGGACTTGTGTAAAGGAACCATGAAGGCATGCAACTCTGGAGAGGAATAAAATCCGCCATTGGACAGGGACCCGAGAGAGACCAGAGTCCCTTCCTCCTCCTCCCAGAGACGGCACCACACACCATCGACCCGAGAGATGGCACTCAGGGGCTGCCTCAGTCTGTTAGTAACACACACATGGAGTTCTGGGGCTGAGGGCGCCACAGGCCTGCAGGCCGACGGATGTGCAGGGTGTCTGAAACGGAATCGTGTTTGACATGAGACATGGCAGAGTGGAAGAGCTCAGGTGAGGAATTTGGGGTACTAATTCCATGTGACCCCTCAAAGTTTCCCAGCCTGTGGGCTTGGGAACCACTCATACCAGCTCATGTGGTTCTCACCACTGTAGTAGTCAGGGTTTTGGTGACATAGACGGGATCTGGAGGTACTGTCGGCCCCACCGTACCTGAACTCATGCCTCTGGCCTTTGGAGGGTCACACTGTGCAGCTATGTTCTGTATTGCCTTTCCTGCTGGAAGAAGCATGGGATGCAAAAGACACTTCCCTTGGTCACCTGAGCAGCCTCGCACCACATTTTGCTAAACTGCTACCCAGACAGAAACAGTTGACGGTCTCAGCTCTCAACACAGCTGTCCACCATGAGACAGACACATCCCATGCATCCACATGGTGCCACATTCACGTGAGAAAAGTATGACGTGTGCACTCGGGAGCAAGGCCGGAATCCCAGCTGATGTTACCGCTGGATTAAACCAGGCTGCTACCCCAGCACATTCAGCCAAGAGATTCAGCTTCCCCAGTGCTGGGCTCGGGTGTGCCCCCACCCCACGCCTGTTTACTTCTTTCTCCATCACTGCCTTCCTTGTTGCTGTTGTGGAAGAGAAAGTTGACTCATCCCTGGCATTTCAGAAGCCGCCCCCTCCCGCTTGTAGGTGTGTGAGCGGCTGGGACTTTTACCATCTGCAAACCCTTCACACTCTGGCTCATTCTCTTTTCACCTTGTGGTACTGAGCTTCACGTCATCTCTGGGGCCCACCACTGCTTCTTCTCTGAAATCCGGGCAAGAACTCAGTGTACGGGATTCGCAGGAGGAGGTGGGGTGGTGAGATAGGGTAATCTGAAAAAGGGAGCCCTTCCTTCCCATCCTCTGAAAAGACCGTGCCAGGCATTTCATGTTAGGGGTGTAGCAGTGAAGAGGAGGCATCCGGGCCCTTGGAAGCTCACCAGTTTTGGAGGAATGGCAAGAACATGCATGGGTAGTAACAATGATTGGAACTGTGTGGAGAGTGTGGCCAGCGTCTTTCATGTACTTGAGACCCCCAAGTCCCACCCTCAGATCCAATAAGCAATGTTTGTCCAGACCATAGGGTGTTTGAGCGGCCTTGTGTCACCTGGATGATGCCCTTCAGTCCCTGTGATAACCCGTGATCTTAGGAACTCTCGACTTAGAGATGAGAAGATGGCAGAGGCTGAATTAATCCACAGTGTCATGCAGCTAGTCGGTAGTGAGCCCACTGGTCTCTTCTCAAAGGACAAATGTTATTATCTGTAGTAAAATTCATTGAATGCCTGCTGTGTTCCCTATATCCAGTGCTTACATGTATGCTGTTCTTTAGTCTGTACCAGTGAGGATTTCACAGTAGGAAGTGACAACTTGATACCAAAGCTGGTCTGATTCTGGAAGGTTTTGGCTCCTGTCTTGATTAGGGTTTCTATTGCTATGAAGAGACACCATGACCATTCAGTTCTTATAAAGAAAAACATTTAACTGGGGCTCACAGTGTCAGAGGTTTAGTTCATTATCGTCGGGGCAGGATATAGTGGCAGCAGGCAGACATAATACTAGAGAAGGAGCTGAGAGTTCTACATCTTGATCTGCAGACAACGGGAAGTGAACTGTGACACTGGGCACAGCTTGAGCATAGGAAACCTCAAAGCCATCCCCACCGTGACATGCTTCCTGTTGGCCACACCTACTCTAATAAGGCCCACCTCCTAAAAGCACCACTCCCTTTGGGAGCTATTTTCCTTCAAACCACTGAAGCTCCTTGCCTCTAGGCTGTATCAGTTCTCTCTCCTCAGGCCTGGGTAGTGTCTCACATCAGATCCGGCCCCTTAGCCGAATGAAGGAGGAGCCATGAAAATGGACTGAAATTATAACCTGGAGGGCCACATGGTATCTGGATTTTGTGTTCACTGTAGATGGGCACTGAGATTTATCATCAAGTACTTCCCAAGTGCCAACACCGTTCCTTCAGTGAACAGGACAGAGGAGTCCCCATTGCTCCCTATCATGGCCACATAACCCAAAAGACACAGTTTAGGGGAGAAAGTTTGTTGTGACTCACATTTGAGGAGATGCAATCTGTCACGGCAGAGAGGGCATGATGGGTGTGGCTCCCACCTGTGAGGTCAGCAGAGCTTGGTCTAAAGACAGAGTGTGAAAAGACCAGGGGTGATACTGTTCCTTTCTCATTGTGTCCTCTGTGCCACTCTTCCTTCTCCGGGCTCAGGAGTTGCTATCTGTAATGTCATCACAAAACCAACAGGCTGGGATTTATAACCACACGGTGGATGGCGGTGCTCTTTAATAACATAAGTGTAAGGAGAGCCGTTGTTTGCTCACGTGCATGGTACCCTGCAGGCCGGGGTGGGGGTGCCCACCACACTCCTGAGCCCAACAGCAGCGTTTATTAAGCATGCTGTGAGTGCTTCTCTCTGGCTTGGGCCCTTGTCTTCCATTAGCTTTGAGTCCTCGGGTTACTGTTTTAACTCCCATTGTGGTGAAGACGTGGAAATCAAGACCTACCCAGGTGACCCACAAGTAACTCAAGATGCCACGCCTGGCACCCTGGCACAGCAGACCGTGTGCTGAGGTTGTAGGGGACCAGTCCGCAGTGGGCAGGACAGAAGTGTGGTGGAGGGAACTTTGCAGGAGAGTGGGGACCAGCACCTGTGTGTCTGCCTGCTTCTGACAGCTGCTAGCCAGGCAAGGCCAGAGGGATGTTGCTTTGTTCAAGAACTGTCCAGAGTCTTCATGAAGGCAGGAGTAGGAGCTGCTGGTGGGCATGTCTAAGCCCACTCAAGTTTCTTCATCCACTCTTCCAGTGGCCCAAGAGACTTTTGAAAGGCAGGATTTCCAAGCCTGGGGGAGACTTACTGAACCAGGGTTTTGATTTAGGGGGGGGTGTTGTGAATCTGTACTGAGCCACCTGACCATCCTGAGAAGGTATCCATGTTGGGGAGCCCTGGTCTGGACTCAGTGTAAGATCCTAGAGGAGGGTTCTGTGGGCTCCTGCTAAGGTTCAAAAGGTCATAAACAAAGATGGTGGAAATTACTAACAGCCCCAGACACTCGGGGGACCTGGCACCGTCTCACTGGCAAACTGTGTCAGTTTGGTTGGATGTAACGCATATCACTTTTTGTATTTGAAAGTATGTAGTAAAGCTTACATTTGGTCAGGAGAGATGGTTCAGTGGGCAGTGTGCCAGATGAACTAGTATGCATGTCTGCAATCCCAGCATTCCTATGGCAAGACGGGAAGCTCTCTGGCCAGCTAGCCTGGGGTACACAACACAAACAACAGCACCACAAAGATGCCTACCTTACACAAAGCAGAATGTCAGGACTGACATGAGTTTGCCTTCTGACATCCACAAGTGTACTGTCTCACACATTCCCTGCTCCCTCAGGTACGCATACCACACACCATCACACACACACACACACACACACACACACACACCACCCCTTGTCATTTTACATTTATAGTTCTGTGGTCTTGAGGACTCTGTCCATTCAGGCTAATCTAGAGGGCTCCCTTGGGATATTCTGGAAAGGAAGAGCTATATATACACACACTCACTGAATGCTTACTAATAGCTTTCAGGGCTCTGACTTGGTTGTCTCCATCCTGAATGTCTGGTGAGAAGCTTGCACGCAAGCGCAGGGGAGGGAGGCACTGTCATCCATGTCTAATTCTCCATCTCTACATTTTGAGTGAGACAGGATGGTGAGCTCATTGGTTGGTCAGTGCCACAGACAGCTTCCCCTGCCTGCTTCCATCTCCCCAGGCAGAATAGAGGATGTGTCTAAACTATCCTAGCACCCTCGCTGAATACACATAGTGTCCAGGATGCCTGGGCTGGAGTCTCAGATGCCGCGGTGTTAAGCCAACCTGGTGAAGAACCACACAAACGAGCCTTGTACAGGCAAGAAGAGTTACTTCTGTGTCTTAAACCATGTGTCAACAAAAGCTCCGTAGACACTCCTGCTACACATCTCGCTCTGTTGACTTCTTGCAGCTGTGGCCATGGCTCTGTGGTTTTCAGGTTCTGAGGGAAGCCACAAAAGCCAGCCTGTTCACCGTGGAGCAGCACGCCAATGGAATGTTCTTGAGCGCTCCTGCGGTGAGGGAAGGGAGAACATGAAATGAGCAAGTGGGCTGAATTAGGGAAATGCGGCAGGGATGGTGATTGCCGGCCCCCTGGCTGCTTTGGAAGGACACTGAGGGAGACCGTTCTTTCTGTTTGCCCTGCCCCACAGTCCCAGGGTGCCACTCTGACGTGTACTGTCCTTTTCCTTGGAGAGTGATCTGGATGTGAGGAAAAGGGCGGAGCTGAGGAGGCCCTTGGGAAGCTGTCGTGCCACCCAGCGTGCCCACCTCTATCCAAAAGCAAGACCCCTTTCATTTGTAAGTGGAAATCAAGAAGTCTGCACTCAGACAGTGGTGGTCGTCTTACCCACAATTCCGAGTGTGTTAAATCCCTGAATGTCCGGTGTCTCCTGAGGGATGGATTTTTGTCTGGCTTCACTCAAAGGAGAAACTAAAAGTAGCCTGCGGCTGTCTATGAGAGGGAAGGGCGATGGGAAGCCCTGGGTAACTCCTGAGGAGTGCCGTATTTGCTCTTGGGATCTTCTCTTTGAACACTAAGGGCCAAGTTCTAGAAGAACGTCCGGCTCTTCTATCCCTCAAAGCATCCCAGGAAGGACCAGCTCTCCCCTGCTCCCCCATTCCTTCCCTCCTGTGTCCCCAGTATACTGTGGGTGCTTGGTGGAGACTGGTGTCTTAGTGCCCGTCTCCTCCCCTGAACCTCTTTTTACAAATCCTCTCCTGCTGAGGCAGCCCAGGGGTAGAGAGTTAAGACCAGGCTCATACCTGACCGGGTCGGTGCCTCTGGCTCACCTCACTCACATCTCACCACAAGCTTCTTCATGGCACCGAGTCTCCATATTTTTCTCTGGTCAAGGAGAGACGCATGTTCCTCTTGTGACCGTGGGTGCATCGTTGAGCCTCCCTGGCCTTGGGTTTCTCCCCCATACTACGAGAGGCAGTGGGGATGGGTGGAGCAGGCAGGCAGTGAGCCCGTGTCTGAAATGGGCTATCTCACTCTTCCGTCTCACAGGAAGGTTCAGGAGAATGAATGTATCCCAACACGGGTGGCTTCAGGTCCCTGAATATGGATGTGGCTCTTGCTGTCTCTAGAGCCCCCAGCCCTGACTCTGCTGCTGACTTCCCCACACAGTCTGAATGCAGAGATGCCAAGTCATTTGAGTGACTTCCGGCCACTGAGGATAAAAGATGGATGTGTAAGGATATCCAGCAGTGCCAGCCTCACCTGTGGCTTCTCTCCCCTCTGGGTCAAGTCACACAGTTTCTACTAGCTTGGTCACCCTGGGGACATAGAACTGTAATTCATAATCGAGGACAGCAGACAGGGATCACAGAAGATCAGCCCAAAGGAGCCTGCCACTTTAATTTTGCAGATGTTGCAAGCAAAAGGCCCAATCCTCCAGTAAGATCAGTCTCTGTTTGCTCGCAAGCTAGTTCAGTTATTTCAGTAGGGACGGAGGCCAGAAAGCCTTGGGGCTATGGTTCTACTCCATAGATTTGAGGGATAGAAGATCTTTAGTTCTGTTAAAAAGGGAGATTCCAGGCTTAAGCTGGATCCTGGAAGCAAGTGCAGACTCAAGACGGGCTTCTAGGCTTGATGGGCATTTCTGTGATCTTGAGCTGCAGGAAAACTTTCGTTAGGTGCATAGCTGCTTTGGTGGGTATGGCTGCCAAAAAGGGGTTCGTAAGTCACTTAGATTCCACATTAAGATACTTGTTTCAGACACCTGGGTACCTGGCCTGCTTGAGGTAGAGTCTTAGGCCCTCCAGCAGTGTAGACATGTGCGTTACGGGTGAATGAAGGGGCAATTACCTGAATATTCAAGAATCGAGCCTTGCTTTCCGCTCTGCATTGGGCTCCTGTCTTCCTGGGAGTTTGCAGAACACGAGCTTGCTTTCCTTGTATGTGCTATGACTTGTTTCCAGGATGTAGCGGGACCAGAAGGATTTTTGCCCAGAAGTGAGTACTTAACTCCCCTAAGGCTTCACTGGGAAGTCCTCTTCATTGAACTTGCTTGAACAAATGAGGTTTTATTTTGTTTTGTTTTTTTTTGGGGGGGGATCTTCCACACTTACTATGAAAATTGAATTTTGTTTTGTTTTTAAAGAAAAACCATTTATTAAATTATAAATGAAAGCTAAATATCTGGGTTCTCTCCTATCCTTCCTAGATGTCTGTGAACCCCAGTGCTGTCCTGGTCTCCCCATGGGGACCCTTGAGTCTAGGGACTTCCTCCCTCTCTCCTTTCTTGGTGGAGGATCTTACTCTGGGCCCCTCTTTCGCTCTGCTGTCCTGTGGGTGCTGGTTCCCACTCCCAACAGTATCAACCTCTTAGCTGGAGGATGGCTCATGCCTGGTCAGGGGGTGGACCATTTGGCAGTCATTCTAATATTCTGTGGCATGGCTGTGGCTCTGGAAGTCCAGGTAGTAGACCTCTAATGCCCAAGTGGGGGGGGGGCGGGCTTTGAGAGGCAATTAAGATTAGATGGCTTCGTTGGGTCAGGTTCTCATAATGCTGTTGGTGGCTTTGTTAGATGAGGAAGAAAGACCCTGAGCTAGTACTCTTGCATGGTTATTGCCAGGTCATACCCTTCACCATGTTAAGACATGGCATGAGGGCCTCACCAGAAGCCAGGTCCAGGCTCTCCAACCAAGCCAAGTTAACTCCATTCTTGAAGAATGACCAAGTCTGCCATAGTCAGGCATTGCAGAAATCAGAACACAACATAAGTCATAGAATAGTAGTATCTGTTGAAATATCAATGCAATTCATGCTTTCATAGGGGCAGCTATTCTTACAAAATTCAGTTACATTTTAGCATAATTTTAAGGCAGAAAAACTTGATAGTTGAAAAGCCACCAGTGTGTATGTGTGTGTGTGTGTGTGTGTGTGTGTGTGTGTGTATGTGTGTGTGTGCGTGTGCACGTACGTGCACACACATGACTGTGTGTATGTATATGTATTCCTGTGGGTGTGTGCACATCATACATGGATGTTTGTGTGCAGAAACTAACCCTGGACATCTTCCTCAGGTTGCTCTCCAACATGATGAGATCAGCTTGAGACGGTGTGTCGAGCTCACTGATTTGACTGGAGTTGTTAGTAGCAGGTTCCAGGGTTCTTCCTGTCTTCCCCCAGCATCACAGATGCGTGCCACCCTGTCACCCAGACAGTAGCTAGCTTAGAACCAGATCCTGTTTGACACACTGGCTGTTCCTACAGACACAGGTGCTGAGGCTTCCCGTAGCTGGAGCAGATTGCACATATCTTATTGTTTGATAGCTTTTTAATTTGTTTGCACAGATAGGCTCACTCCGAAGGACTTTTAGTAGCTAAACACAGCCTGAATGTTCCTGTTACACACCTTCAAGCCTACCACAGCAACAAGGAGCTTGAGCATGGCTTTTAGATTTTCTGGAGAAAGATGTGACTCTCCTGCATTCTCCTGTCATGAAGCGTTTACATTTATACTTCAGAGGGTAAAAGTCGTCAAATGCTAAACATTCCCCTGGGGAACTCAGGACAGTTGCCTGAGGGTCTCTCTCTCTCTCTCTCTCTCTCTCTCTCTCTCTCTCTCTCTCTCTCTCTCTCTCTCTCTCTCTCTCTCTCCCCCTTCCCTGCATTTACGCCCACCCTGCTGCCTGGCTGCAGACAGACTGAGGAGCCTGGTCCAGTGGCACCTTGGATTCACAGGGAGGGCGGCAGCTAGGAATATGGCATGTTTAATGGTGCAGCTGTTGTGGCTGGCCCTCTGGCCACACTTCATGGAGATCTGACACACAGCACAGCTGCCCCTGCCCCACCTCTCCATCATCTGTGTCTCTTCTCCAGCTCCCACTTTTATGCCCTTTACCCCACTTCTAAACTCCTCAATAGCAGCAACTAGGGCTATCTTCCAGTGTCTTGGCATCTTGAGACACATGCTGTGTTCTCATTTGCAGTCTCTTGGGGGCTACAGGTGGGGATGACTCAGTGTTAGGAGCAATCCAGGCCCTGGGTTCCATCCCCCACCCTTCAGGGCAGGAAGCAGAATAAGATCTCCGGCTCAGAGAAGCCCGGTTGGTGGCTGCAGATAATATTTTGGTTTTCTTTGGGGGAGATTCCAACCCTTTGTTAGAACATGGCTTTCAGTTACATCCTTAGCGCTGGCTCTGGTGTTGGGTTGGAGTCATTTCAAGGAAGATTATCAAAGCCACTCCAGCACTGCTTTCATTTGTTTGGGTGTGCTCACATGTACGTCTGTACTGGTGAGCTCACATGTACATCTGTATTGGTGAGCTCACATGTAGGTCTGTATTGGTGAGATTCTCATCTCCTATTTGAATTTTGATGCCCCAAAGACATTTCCATGGTTTTACATCAGGATTTTTAATAATAGTAGCATGTTTAACTCATTAGTAATATACCATGATTTACTAAAATATACTTAAGTGGACTTTAATTCATGAAATTTTCCCACTAGCTTTGGCCATCTTAGAATGTTTCCAGTATTTAACTGGTAGAAAAAAATACAATGCTGAACGTGCATGCAGTGTGTGTGTGTGTGTGTGTGTGTGTGTGTGTGTGTGTGTGTGTGTGTGTGTGTGTTTAGACAAGAGGTCAACTTCAGGAGTTTTCCTCTGGAGCTGCCTACTCTATCATCCATCCATCCATCCATCCGTCCATCCAACCGTCCATCCATCCATCTGACCGTCCATCCGTCCATTCATCTGTCCATCTCTCCATCGACCATCCGTCTGTCCATCTGTCTGTCTGTCCGTCCGTCCATCTGTCCATCCATCCGTCCATCCGTCCATCCGTCCATCTATCTATTTTGAGGCAGGGTCTGGCCATGTAGCCTTGGCTGGCCTGGAACTCTCTATGTAGACTCTACAGGTCTCATAGAATCAGCCTGCCTCAGCCTCCTCAGTGGTAGGGTTAAAGGCGTGCACCACCATTACCAGCACTTCATTGTCTTAACTGGCCCAGGGTTTGCCTAGTAGGCGGGCCTGGCTGGCCAGCTAGGACCAGGAATCTTCCTGTCTCTCTTTCTCCCCGTACTGCGATTGCAGGTAGATGCACTGAGCCTGGCTTTTAATGCAGGTTTTGCAGATCTCATTCAGGTTCTCATTCTCGTACCACAAGCACTTTGCCAGTTGACCTGTCCCCTGCAGCAAGCACCTTTACCCCAGTTCAAGACTTCCCTTGATGCCACTTTCCCAGAGGGAAGGGTTTAAATGCCTTCCTGGCTCCAGGGCTGTGGAGCGCGTGTGGCCATCTTCAAGCAGTGTTCTCTCTCTTGGCCTCTATGCCAGACAGGTGAGGGACCCCAAAGGTAATTCCCCATCTTTAACTCACCTGGCGCACAGAAAGGAAGGTATTATATTGGGCGGCTGCCTTTTGAGGTTCCGTCTCTTTATGGCTTGGGTGTCTGTCCATCTGCTGCGAGCTTCAGAGGAAAGGCAGAACAACTGTCTAGCAGCCCTTTTAGCATCTGAAGTTGCCCCTCATTTCCAGCAAAGCCAAATGCCAGCCCACAGTGTACCATCAGGGCCCTCTCCCCATGTCGGTTAGGTTGTTCCCCTCAGATCTGATGTCACCGTCCCCAAAGATGGTATGCGTGTTCACAGCAGTGTGATTTTGGCTTGAGCCGAGCTCTCTTAGGGAATAACTAGGAAAGTAAGACAGTAGTCATTGGGGACTGTCTCAGGGATTCTATTGCTGTGAAGAGACACCATGACCACAGAGACTCTTACAAAGGAAAACATTTACTTAGGGCTGGCTTACAGTTTCAGAGGTTTTGGTGCATTATCATCATGGTGGGTAGCATGAAGGCACGCAGGCAGACACAGTGCTGGAGAGATGCCGAGAGTACCACATCTGGACCCCCAGGCAGCAGGAAGTGACAGTGACACACTGGCCAGGCTTGACCTTCTGAGGCCTCAAAGCCCATCCTCTAGTGACTCACTTCCTCCAGCAAAGCCACACTACTCCATCAAAGCCACACCTCCTAATAGTGCCACTCCCTGTGGGCCTGAGGTGGGGGGGGGTTATTTCCCAAACCACCACAGGAATCATGCTCAATCGTTTCTCATGCAAACTTTAGCTGGGGCTGGACCACACTCTCATTCTTTTCATGTGGTTCTTTAGGACTCACAACAATGTCTTCTTGGGAACGTCTGAACTTGTTGTGAACTCATGTAGGTTAGCTTGTAGTTGCAAGTTCTTGTCCCACCAGGTCCTGCTACGCTTTAGCCCCAAATGAAACACACAGATGCTATATTAATTATAGAACTGCTGGCCAGTGGCTTGGGCTTCTTCTTGGCTAGCTCTATTTTAATTATTAGCCCATTTCTATTAATCTAAGTATTTCCATGGACCTGTTACTCCTTCCTGGGCTACATGGTGTCTCTCTCCTCCGGCACCTCTCTGCCTATCTTTCCCAGAATTCTCCTGGTCTCCTAGCCCCACCTTTCTTCCTGCCTCTATTGGCCAAACAGTGTTTTATTCATCAACTAATGAGAAAAACATATATAAGAAGGACACCCCTATCATTAGTGCCCTAGGGTTTTGTAATAAATGAGCACAAATTGGGTGGCTCAAAACAACAGAAATCTGTCCTCCCAGGCTCTGGAAAGTTGACATGCAAAATCAAGGACTAAGTTGGCCATATTCCCCTTGAAGGCTTATCTAGGGGAGAAAACTTGCCCACACTGCACCCCAGCTTCTGGCCGTTCCTGGCAACCCTTGGCATTCCTTGTCTTGTCATTGTGTCTTTCCAGTGCCTTTGGCTATCTTTTTATGGCCCTCTTCCCTGTGTGTGTCTGTCTTCTTCTCTCATTGGGACGCTTGGAGCCCATCCTAATCCACTATGACCTCCTTTCCATGGAACTACAATTATATTAACAAAAACTCCATTTTCAGATAAAGTTACATTTTCAGGTTCTGTGATATGAATTGGGGGCGGGACACAATTCCACCCACAGTACATGTTTTCCTGCCTTCCGAATTAGATAGAGACAGAGGAGAAAGGAGAAGGCTTGAGGGGGGAGGTCAGGGTCTTCCGAAGTGGTCTTGAGAAAAACAAAAGTGACAGTCCCTTTGATGTTCACAGGGGCTGTGTGGCAGGAGGGCTGGTACCCCAAGCAAGAGACTAGTTTGGAGATGCATCTTGCCCGGTATTATCATGCAGCTGCCTTGTGCAGGGCTGAATAAAGAGAGCCACAGGTTTGGACCCAGCCGCCCCCAGCTGCAGGAGCGCCAGCAAAGTGTACTCAAAGGGCTTATCACCTAGGGCCTCGGCGTCACTTGTCTGTGAGTGTGGGGGAAGCCTGGAGGCAGACACCAACGTGTCCAAGTTGCAAAGTCAAACTTGGAGCACCAGACACCAGGAAGAAAGTATGCTGGCGCGTTATCTGTAGCCTGCAAAATATATTCATAGGCGTTCCAGGAAACTGCAGGCCAGGGGTGAATTCCCCAGCAGTTAAGGCAGTAACTGAGCCCTTCACTGCTCAAGGCCGGGAATGCCTTCTGCGTGGTGGGTGCAAGATATGTGTTGCAATGCTGTCTGTTTTGTCTCGTCGGAAGGGATATAAAGTGAATTTATAGGGGCTCTCCTGGGTCAGCTGCCAGCCCCGGTTCTGTGAGCCACTTTTCCACAGAGACTTGAGTTTTCCACTATAAATCCTACCACTGTGGGGCTTCGGAGTTACTTACGGTTAGGTTTGGGATGTGGGCAGCCGTCTTCACCCCAGGCAGTCATGTTTTCTACTTTATGGTTAGCCTAAAGCAGCCAAGCCCCATCACTTCTGTTAGCTAGAGGCTGACTCTTGCGTGCAGAAAAGGCTCCTAAGAAATTAAAGTCCCCAAGTCCACAGCCCACCTCTAAGAATCTCAGTAAGCCCTGCCGATTAACATCTAGCATGGCCTTTGATTAATAGTTAGCCTTTAAGAAACTTTGTACCTGGCTTTTAATAATTTACATTGTGTTTAAATTTTAAAGTCCTTTTTGAATACTCCAGTTCCCTGATAGTTCAAATTTAGAAAGATTTTTAACTTATACCAGGACAAAAATACTGTTTGATTAAATGTTCCATCTTGGTATTGCTAGGTGGATCTTCTCAACTAGAATAAAACCTTGGAAATATTAATACTGCCAGTTTTATCTTGAAAACATTCTTTTGGGAAATAGCCTTATTGAGCATTGAATGTATGCATAAATTTTACTTGTTTTAAATGTAGTGTTCTAGGAACCAGGCTATATTAACAGAGCTCTGCAGATTCCCCCATAGCCTAATTTAATGAGTTCTTCATCATACTAAAAAGAAGCCCATGCCTCTGCTGTCACTCCTGGTCCCCAGTCCTGGAGAGCCACTTTCTGTGGCTGTAGAGTTCCTTCTTTTGCACATATATAATAATCTCTAATCATTTGAAACCATCCTTGGTTTTAAGTTTGAAAAAATGGTATTTTAGGCCATTTTGGAGCTGTTCTGTGGGTCACAGTCCCACTGGTCTGCTGTCCTTTCTCAGGGCTGAGCTCAGTCTGAGTTGGCTGTTGCAGGTGATGACAGAGCTTGTCACTGGCTGCCCAAGTCACATATACTCCCACCTAAGGCCAGGCCCACCTCCCCAGTCCTTGGCCTCTTTCAGGCTCACAACACTTAGATGCTTAGGAGAAAGCTGATGGGTCCAGCTTGGCCTGGGGTCTATTCTAGACAGCCACTTTGAGGTGGCCATCTACTGTCCCCAGTAGGACATGACATACCCTGGTTCTAGCCACAGCTCATGGACAGTTTCCCCTGGCCATCCATTTCCCCATGCCTGGGTATCCCTCTTTAATGTCTGCTGTCTGCCACCCCTCCTCTCTGCCCCCCTTTCTTCCCCCCTCTGCTGTGCTCTCCAGAGGTGAACGGTACACTCAGATCATTTTCTGAGCCATGTGTCTTAGCTGGAAACAATCAACCGCGGACTGTGTGCCATCTAAACAACAGGAATTTCTTTCCTGCAGGTTAGTCCGCTTCCAGCTTCACAGCTGTGTGTCCTGTGTCCTCCAGAGGTCAAATGTCACTTTTATTCAGACTGTAGCCCCAATCTAAAGGTTCTGTCCCCATGTCTGAATCACCCCCCAAACAACCACCACCCCAGCTGTCAGTATACGATCTGAGGGATGTACAAATGATCTTTCCATTGTGATTTCTACCCTGCCTGTTTGGCCCCATCACACCCAATTCCGAAGACTCAGCGTCAACTCTTCACGTCCACCCCAGTGCTTGCGTGAAAGTCACCTCCCCAGCCGTCCTGGGACACCCTCTTTGCGGTGTTCCTTGGGCAGGACCTTGTGCGGTTGAAGTAGACACCGCTTCTCACTTGCTCATACTGCTGCTGAGGGACCAGAACCCCCAGGAATGGGGGAGGGGATTGCAGACGGGCATAGCTTTGACGAATCCATTCAGTGGCCATTCTAATCTGGCAGTGAGTATTTGAATGAGTGAGTCTATTCTTCCACGATGGTTCCTGGGGCCCCTGGGGAAGGCTTCTGGGTCAGTGAATCTCCTGATTCTCAGATGATGCTATTGTACGTCTTCCCCGTGATGTCTGGGACATTTACTGAATTCTTAGATTTATAATAGTGACCTTCAGCAGCTGGGAGTTCTATTCAGTGTGGCTCTTGCTTTATGACCGTAAATATTAATGGACAGATAAGGGAACTGGCTGTAATAAAGACTCGAGTGTCCAAATCTGTGCACCCGAGGAGGGCAGGTGATGGGGTTTGTGTTTATTAGGTAGTTATGAGTCCACTGGACGTACACCGCAGTTCTGGGGGCATCTTCTCATGCTAAGTTTTCATGATGCTTTTGCCTGTTTGTTTTAGGTCTCCCCCAACTAACTCTCACTCTCCTCTCCCTCCCTCTGTGTGTGTGTGTGTGTGTGTGTGTGTATGTGTGTGCGCGTGCGTGCGTGTGTGCATGTGTGTGTGCACGCGTGTGTGCGCGCGTGAGTGTGCGTGTGTGTATGTGTGTGCGTGTGTGTATGTGTGTGTGCGCGTGCGTGCATGTGTGTGTGTGCACGCGTGTGTGCGCGCGTGTGTGTGCGTGTGTGTATGTGTGTGCGTGCGTGTGTGTGTGTGCGTGCGCGTGTGCGTGCGCGTGTGCGTGCATATGTGTATGTGTACACATGTTTGCACATGTGGAGGTGTGTATGAAAGCCAAAGGCCATCCTTTGTGACAAGGCCTCTCATTGGCCTGGAGGTCACTCATTAGCTTAGATTGTCTGACCATGAGCTCGCTCCCTGCCTCCTCTCTTCAGAGCTGACTACCGGTGTGCACCAGCAAGCCTGGCATTTTTCTGTGGGTTCTGGAGATCTAACTCGGTCAGTCCTTATACCCACACTTACTTCCCTAGATCCGCCTTAACTATGTTGACTAAGAAGGCCAAAATAACCATCTTGAAGGTGAACTATGCCACGGAGAGGGGTCTGTTAGAACAACCTCCCTAACTTTTCTGCCTCACCCTCCAACTTTTAGTTAGTGGTTTGGTGCCGTGTGCATCTGTAGAATTGATGCCAGTGACTAAATCCTTGGGTAGTCTGGCCTCTTGATTCATTTTGGTTCATGTCACACATATGCATCAAGAAACCGTGTGGATTTGCAGAGAGACAGTAACATCTTCTGTGGAACCTGGCTATGGGGGATGAAATCTGGGTGAACTAGGCCATGCTAGGCCAGTTCTGCAGTCCCCTGAGTAACAGGCCATTCTGTCCCCTAGGCCAGTTCTGCAGTCCCCTGAGTAACAGGCCATTCTGTCCCCTAGGCCAGTTCTGCAGTCCCCTGAGTAACAGGCCATTCTGTCCCCTAGGCCAGTTTTGCAGTTCCCTGAATAACAGGACATTCTGTCCCCTAGGCCAGTTCTGCAGTCCCCTGAGTAACAGGCCATTCTGTCCTCCACTGACCCACTTTTGTCCTCTGAGAAGGAGCACTGGTGACCAGATGACGTCTGAGAGCCCCTCAGCTCGGAACCAATTGGCTTAGAAGCCCAAGGATTCTTTGAGGTCAGACGTAAGCTCCCAGACACGGGTCTCTGGGGAGGTTTCCACTATTGACGGCCTGGGTATGGATGTGGGTTTTGTGAGGATTTATGGACTCTGTTTACCACCCACATCCGTGGGAAGAGCCTAGAACGGTGGGTTCCTTTTGGATATTTGTATAGACTTATTAGCTGGTCAGTCTTTCATTCTCTTGAAAATTAATTAACTAATTGTGTGCGCGCCTGTGGATGTGACCACCAGAGAAAAACTTGCGTGAGACTAGTCTCTTCTTCTGCTCTCTGGGGCCCGCACTAGGCACAGGTACCTTTCCCCACTGAACCATCTTCTGGGCCAGTAGAAGATGGCTCATCCTTTACCCAGAGTCTGTCATCTCAGCTCCAAACTGTGAGGTGTTTGGAGCACTGATGTCCCTCAAAGGTTTTGTGCTCTCCCCACATGCGGACCTTCTGCACAGGGCAGGCTTGTTGTCACACTCATAAATAGCACACAGGCCCCTTTAGCTTTTGTGGCCTGGGGTGCCAACGTCAGTTCACATGGCGCCCCATGAAGTCACAGGGGAAGGACCTGAGCTGCAGGCCCCACACGTCCAGGCTTCTTAAAGACTTGTTTTAGAAAAATAAACCAATTAAATAATACTGCCCCCTGTAAAAGCAGGCTTTTAATGGGTTGCACGGTAGGGCGTTCAGTGTGGCAGATCCCGATGAACTTATCTGCTGCCGCTCGGGGACTTAATCTTGTGTGACGTGGGCACGGTTTCACACGTTTTATGGCCGTGTTCTCCCCCCCCCCCCAGTGCTGTTAGGCCATTGTACAGATGGAGGACCTGTGTGCCCTCAACAGTTTACCTCCTTTTTGGTGGAAATGAAAAAATGAAGTCATAAATTAAAGAAAAACACAAAGTAGAATTTCTCTCTCACTTTCCTGGGGCAGCCATGGAGGAACAAAGAGCCAGTGTTTTTTTCTGGAAAGCCTAATCAAATTCTAATGGCTTGTGTGTGTTGACTTTTGCTCTAAGATAGCCCTTCCCTTGGGAAGGCTGCTGGACTTGCAGGGCCTGTGCAGAGCTTGTCTTGGAACCCCAGGCTCCAGGGCAGAGATCACCAAACTCCAGCCTCAGGGAGAACCCTGCCTACCGCCTGTTTTTGTTAAGCCATTGCAATGTAACGACAGAAGAGTCACATTTCCTATCAGGAAGATTCAGTGAGTGTCACCATCGGCATCCTTCCTCTTCTTCGATTGTTCCTTGACCCTACGATGACACATAGCTAAGTGCCACTTGTCCTTTCCAGAAAAAGCTTGCCAGCCTCCCCCTAGGCAGGCAAGAAATTCCAGAGAGGGCGCAGAGCCTTTCCTCCCAGGAACCAATGCCTTTCCCTCAGGGTCTTCCCAGGCTCAACGGGAGGAGTCAAGCTTCCAGAATTACCTGTTACATATAAAAATTACTCTTCACAGTGTGTGTGTGTGTGTGTGTGTGTGTGTGTGTATGTGTATGTGTGTGTGTGTGTGTTAATGTGTTTGTGTGTGTGTGTGTATGTGTATGTGTGTGTGTGTGTAATGTGTTTGTGTGTGTGCGTGTGTGTGTGTGTAATGTGTTTGTGTGTGTGTGTGTATGTGTATGTGTGTGTGTGTGTGTAATGTGTTTGTGTGTGTGTGTGTAATGTGTTTGTGTGTGTGTGTGTGTGTGTGTGTGTGTACGTGTACGTGAACGTACACTCATCACAGAGGCCAGAGATTGTTGGCAAGCGTCTTCTTCTATCATATGACACCTTATTTTCTGAGGCAGGGCCTCTCATTGAACCTGGAGATCAGTACTTCAGCTAGCTAGTTGAGCGATGAATTTCAGGGTTCTCCATTCTGTTTCTCCAGGGCTCGGGCTATCTAACTTTGGACATATGCCATTGTATTTGTTTTTTAAGTGGGCTCTGGGGGATGGAAACTCAGGCCTGCATGCTTCCACAGCAGCGACTTTGCCAAATGAACGTCTCCCAAGCTCCAGACTCTTCACATCCCAGCCGCCTCAGGCTGACCCCTGTACAGCAGCCCCTTCATCCAGCCCTCTTATCTTGATGGAAGTGTGGTCAACCCCCTCTCCGCCCCTGTGCTAGTTCAGGAAGAGAGGTATTCCCATCTTTCTCCCAGGAGCCAAGCAACCCTGATTGTAATCTAGTATATATCTAGAATAGCTCTAGGGACGCCTAACTTTTAAACAGACTGCATCGTAACTCAAGCTTCACAACCAATCTAAAGAGGTTCTCTTTCAGCCCCCTGACACAGGTGAGGAAAAAGATGGAGAGGACAGATTTTTTGCCTAAGGTCTCACAACTGGTGTACGGTTAGAGCCATCGTTCAAATCCAGGCTGTGTCCCAGGGGACGAGGGATTGTGCACTGGGCCACCACCACATATCAAGGTGTTCTCGAGACTTCTGGGAGGCTGTGCTAGTCTTGTTCCATTCATCTTCATTACAGAAATACTCCATAATGAACAGTTAGATGTCGAACAAAGCCCGTGTTCATTTGATCTTCCTCCTCCTGCCTCTCCTGCCCTGGTTACGAGTAGTTTTTTTCACCGGCCTGGTCCCACAGCCATGCCAGCCCCAAATAACACACAGAGACACTGTATTAGATATAATTTTGTTGGCCTGTTACTAGCATTTCTTACTGGCTAGCTCTGTCTTACATATTAACTCGTTTCTATTATCTAAGTATTTCCACGTGGTCTTATCTTACTGGAGAGAGGGTCAGGACCTCTGTTCTCTCAAGTCTCTAAATGTTGATTCCTCTCTCCTCCTTGTCTCTTAGTCCCACCTATCTTGCTTTCCTATTGGCCAACAGTGCTTTATTCATTAACCAATAAGAGAAACGTATTTACAGAATGACAGCTCCCATCATGCCCCTCTTCTTTTCTTTTTCATTCCTTCCCTCTTCTTCCTCCCTCTCTTCTTCCTTTCCCTCTTTCCTTCCCGACCCTCCTTTGCCTCCCTCTGCCTGTAGTTAGGTGTTGGTGTTGATGGTGCGTGGATTTGGGGGAAAATGAAGAAAGAAAAAGTTCATTTATATTCGTAGGGATTCTTGGCGCCCTCACTGCTGAAGGGTGAAGAGTTCTAATTCTCCTATCAGTTATAAGTGCTGGTTCCTTCTAGAACAACAGACCTTCATCCTTTCTGCCTCAAGTTGGTATTTCAATGAAAATGCAAATTGCAGAAGACTTGAGAAAGCCAGGGCTTCTGGCCTACTGCGGAGGGAATCCCTGGGAAATGGTACTCCCCATTGACAGGAGCCCAGGAAGAGGCATTGTCCGAGGTGTTGTTTGCGTGCTGTATGGTAGGCATCAGTCAGCATGGAACTGTGTGGGATTACTACCATGGACATGAAAAGTTCTGTCAAAGTGACACCATCGCCATAGAAATGTCACAGAGCTGCTACAGCAAGCTCCTCCCGGGTCTGTGGTGGCACTCGTGTAAGCACATACTTCTGTAAAAGCACGGCGTGTCCCATCGGGGCCAGGGTGCGACAGCAGACAATGTGAGCAGCCGTGCTACTGGTCTGTATTTATGTTCTCCAGGCTTTTTTCTTGTTACTTTAGAATGTATTTCTTCTTACGAGGATGCTGCAATGACTAATCTCGGTTGCCAGCCTGACATGCCCAGAAGGAAGGAACCTCAGTTGAGGAGCTGCCTCCCTCAGTTTGGCCTGGAAACGTGTGAGGGATATTTTTCTTGCTAACTGATGATGAAGGGCCCAGGTTACCGTGGATGGTGCCACCCCTGGGCAGCTGGTCCTGGGTGGTATAAGAAAGCAGGCTGAGTGAACCATGAAGAACAAAAGACAGTCAGCAGCGTCCATTCATGGTTCTTCGTCAGTTCCCGCCTCCAGGTTTCTGTGTCGAGTGCCTGCTCTGTCTTTCTCTTGGTGGACCCTTCCCTCTCCTATCCAGGTGGTTTTGATTCTGGTGTTTATCACAGCAACAGAAAGTAAACTAGGATGGATGGTTCGTGTGAAAGTCTTCCGCGCCCTGCCTCAGCAGCCTCATCACAGGGCCCCTGGGACAACTGGGACAACTGTCTCCCGCCTTCTCGGTGTATGTGACCGCGTCACCCAATGATGCAGTGCTCAGACCACAGCTCTGTTGCTGGGTGATGTGAGGCTGTGTCACCACACCCGGGACAGACACATTTGTTTCCTTGGGCACTCTGACGGTGCCGTCTGTGTTGTATCTCAGTGATGCCTGTCTTGTTTTCTTGTGTGCTGTGGAAAGCGATTTGTGGGTGTGGACGCCTGGATGCTGTTTCGGCGGTGGCGGTGGTGGGGTGGTGGTGGGCTCTCTTTGCCGGAAGCTTGGCTTTCCTCCTTTGCACTCTGCCTCCTCATCCCTCCCAGATGTCTTTCCTTCTGGCGGACGGACAGCAAATCTTTGTAGCTGTTTTCTGACGAACTTCACTTTCTCTCCTCAGTCATGCGGAGGAATCCCTTCGGTATGGACATCTGTTGCCGGAAGGGATCTCGGAGTCCCCTACAGGAGCTCTACAACCCCATCCAGGTAGGACCCGGACCGCTGTGTTCTCAGTGTGTTCTGGGGATTTTTAAATGCCCTCCACGTCCCGACACTTTACCTCCAGCGATTGCCTCCGTGTTCAGCATCCTTAATCTGAAGTCCAAAATACTCTCAAACCCCAAACTGTGTGAGTAGCAACATGGCGGCACAAGCAGAACATTCCATGCCTGACCTTGTACAATGGGCCACAGCCAAAATGCAGATGCACCGAGATACTGCATGGTGTTATCTCGGGCTCCGTGTGTGAAACATGGGTGAACCTTCTGCTTAGACTTGGCTCTTACCCCAAGCTATCTCACTGCATATGAGCCAATATTCCAAAAGTCTGGGGGGAAGCACAAACCTGGGGCATTCTCACGTTGAGCATTTTGATGAGTGTAATCCAGGAACATGTTAGAAGCTACGGGAAAGTCAGTTTAGAGAAGTTGGGGGATTTGTGTGGGACTGTGCTTTTGACCCTCCTGGGGCTTGGGCTTCTGAGGTTACATAGTCCCAGTTCCTAGCAATGGGACTCTGAAATTCAAGAGCCACCAAGCATGGGAAGCCCTCTGCTGACACTCCCAGAAGGGCATGATCATGGATAAATTCACCACCCGCATCCCACACAGGCGTACTGAGACCCAGCGACAGCCTACGTGCCACAGTCTCTACAGCAAGGGTGGGGTGTGCATGTAGAGACCATAACTATCTTTCTGGCTGGTTAGCTTCACAAGGCGGCAAGCCTGGAGTTGAGGGCAATAGAAAGCTGGACTCGGGGAAATTGGTGTTTTACAGGAAGTGAGGGGCATTCGGGAGGCCTTGTCACCATAGCAACAGTTGCAAGTCACTTAAATCTGAATGTGGAGCCTCTGGGGCTGGTCCTCCCTCGGGGATGTCAGTTAGTTGACTGTTTCTGGCACTGAGAGCTGGTGGTGGAGCAGTAAGCCAACGCCAACTGCCGAGAAATGCACGTGCGGGGGAGTGATGGCCTGGTTACTCTCTCAGGGCCTTCTTCAGTGCGGAAGTCTCGGTTTCCATAGTCCACGGTGCCTGGTGGGAGAAGATGACAAATTCTTAGGGTCATCTTTGTTCCATTCTCTCTCGAGTGCTGAGGACTAGAGTCTGGATACCCTCGGTGGCTTCATGGTGTCCACTAATGCCCTCCTATTTCTCTGTCTTGGGGCTCTAGGTGTGACTTGGCCAGAGCAGACAGGTTTTTGCAAACTGTCCCCTGGGGCTTTCCCTGCTGCCCTTTGCTGAGACTCAACAGGGATTTGATGCTTGGGTTTCCCTTGGCGGTGACCTAGCCTGTCTACACTGCTATCTTCATGACAAATGGGCGCATGGACAGAGTCATTTCCACTGCAGCTGACCCTCTGGGTGGAAAGCCCATGGGCTGAGTCATGCCTGCTTTTTATCTCCAGTGCCTAACACGAGACCTGGTTGGTGTCAGGGATCCCCAAATATCTGTGACTTTTGAAAGAGTGCAAGCTGGAAAGTCCTTGCCAGTTGTCTTCAACACCTCTCTGTAACTCTGGGACCACAGCTCTTTATGGGATTTGTCCCTGGCTTCAGAGTCAGACTTGGTGCCATCATTTCCTAGCTATGTGACTTTGGACAGGCTACATAACCACCCTGAGACTGCTGCCTATCTTTTATAATCTACCAAGTCCCACTTCCAGGAGGCGGTGTGGTGACTTCCTGCTGCCTGCCTTCCAGCTTTCTGCACTCCTTGACCTTCTGGCATGTGAGGGAGGCAGTGGGCGTAGAGGGGGGTGAGGCGTCTGTGTTGGCGGTGTGCATGACCCTGTATGATGTCTTGGCAGACAAGTCAGAGGAGAAGTCTCATCTAGAGGTAGTAGTGTTGAGTGTTGTTTTAGCGAGGAGTACATTTAGCCCTGGCCTAAATCTTGCGATGTCTGGGATGTGACCCTGGCTGTCACAAGGAAGGGCATTGGTAGGTGAGTCACTGTCCTTCACGGATGTCCTGAGCACATTGTCTAGCCTTACAGGCAAACCTTGTTTCAGGAAAATCACCCCATTTCCTGGGGATGTAGTCCAGGGAATTTTTTTCCGGGCCTAACTTCCTTTACAAGTGGCAATTATGTCCCATCCCCGGGCAAAGTCCTTAAGTAGGGCTTTGTTTTTGGAGAAGCAGCCCGGGTTAGTGGTGGTCTATGGAATTAAAAGGAGGGGCCAAGCTCTCTGATGAGCATCCTTAGTCATCTCCATGCTGAACGCTGGATTGTGCTCTCCTGTACTTAACTCACATTTTCCTCCCAGCTAAGCTGCTGAGCCTGGAATGTTGTAGTCACCAAGGCAAACTCTCTGATTGCTCTAACCTGAACTGCTCTTGTAAATACTGTTTGCATCTTTTTTGCTAATTGTCTATTTGGGCTTAATACAGGACAGTAAAAACAGAGAATATACATACATACATACATACATACATACATACAGAGAGAGAGAGAGAGAGAGAGAGAGAGAGAGAGAGAGAGAGAGAGAACAGAGACTCACCTTCAGCAAGAAGGCACCTTCTTGGTTACCTTAGATACATAGTCTAGGTCAGATGCCTCTGGGTCTTGGGTTCTCCTCACTGGATTTGCATGGGAGCTCTAAGCTATATGGTACTTGCCCTTTTATGGGCAGGGAACTGAAGCTAATAATTGCATATGATTTATTCAAACCCAGTTAACTAGTAGGAAGCATTGAGGATTCAACCACAGAAGGAGCACTATCAATCTGGGTAGATAAGACTCACAGTTACTAGTGACTGTCACCATCAAAGTCCCCTCAGCAGAAACCACCCTCCCCCAATCAGCTGTACAACCAACGAGGTTTTCAGTTGGTAAAGACCCACACCAGCCTTGCAACATTTGGCTCTAATCTGACTTCTGTGTCCAGGGTCTTTTTATTTTAGCACTCTGAAAACCCCAAACCGTCCAAAGGACAATTGGTTAAGAAAAAGGAAAAAAAAATCTTTGCAGTTGATATTCTTAGCAAAATAGCACTGTAGTGTCTTATAATTTTCCTGGGTTGCTGCTGTCTCCCTGGCCCCAAAATAAAACATAATTGCTGATTGGATCAGCTGGCATCGAGTCACCAAAAGTTCAGGAGTTGCCAACCACATGCTCGTGGGCCGAGCCATCTGTAGGCCGCCCTGGCTCAGTGCAGACATACAGGGCAGAGTACTGCTCTCAGCTGGGTGAGAGGGTGTAATTGTCCCCGAATGCCAGCGAGGGTGAGACAGCTTGTCCTCCTGCCTCCCCACCTCCTGGCCTCTCCTGGATTCCCTGAAGTCTCTGCACTGTCATTCTCGCGGTTTAGCCCTGCCCTGCTGCAGCTTTCTTTAGCGTGTGTGCCTGCCCTGTCATTAGAATGTTTGGGGGGGCAGGATGCATGGCTGAGTGCTGACCATGAACTTGGAGCAGCACAGTTAAGCCTGCACAGGGCATGGCAGACAGCATGGGTGTCAGGCTTCCTAGGTTCCTGGGTCCTGGTGTCTGGGGACACCTGGGGTGTGGCGGAGTGGGGAGTCACGTGTTGCTGAATGTGGCTAAAACTGAGGTCCCGTTCCTTCTGTCACAGGATAGTCTCTTGGTGTGCTAAAGTGAACTTACTTTTTCTCAGAGGCCAACAGGATGAAGGATGGCGTGAAGAGAGGGAGGGCAGGAAGGGGAAAGGAGAAAGAAGGAGGCTCGGTGTTCATCAAAGAAATAATACACATCTGTGATTATTCTAGACATTTTCCAAACATGTGTCATGATCTTGCAGTTGTCATGTTGGGGATGGAACCCAAGACTCTGCACATACTGAATAGCCACAGCCCAACCCCTCACTGAGCCTTTACAACACCCTCAGATTAAGATCTGTGGGAAACCCACTTTCTATCGGGTAACTGAGATTGAACAGCGTGCCAAGACCGGATACTGCTAAATGACAGAACTGGATCTCTCTGGCCCCGCTAGCCTGCAGGAGCGGCCCTGACACTTCCTCTCCTGCACACAGGAGACAGCTTCCAGCAGGGTCTCTTTAAAAAGTCAAGGTGAGGCATGGCCACCTCGGGCATGTGTCCTTGGGCCCAGATACAAAGCTCTCGGTCCTGGAAGCAGTGGTGGCTGGCAGCTTTCTTTCTCCCAGCGCCTGATGTCGGGCCACAGCAGGGAGAGGACTTCGTGTGCGTCTGGAACTATAGGTTAAGCAGATGTCACCTCCAAGAACTCTTGTTGGACGGTGATTTTTTCCTCCTTAGTGGAGTCCATTCAGTAGCAGTCGACAGAGACTACGTGGTCCAGGGATGGAGGGGGCTGTGGGAGTGTTCCTCACCCCACCCGGGTGGCATCTCCCACAGTGCTCAGCGCATTGTGCTGGTGTTGCTAACCCTAACCCTAACCCTAACCCTAACCCTAACCCTAACCCTAACCCTAACCCTAACCCTAACCCTAACCCTAACCCTAACAAGAGTAAACAGAGAGAAAGGCCTCAGAAGAAGGTAGCTGGGAACACTTCCGCAGGAAGCTCTCACAGAGGATGAGGGAGATGTCTGTGTGGGCATCCCTCCTGCAGGGAGCTCTCACAGAGGATGAGGGAGATGTCTGTGTGAGCACCCCTCCTTCAGGAAGCTCTCACAGAGGCTGAGGGAGATGTCTGTGTGGGCACCCCTCCACCAAGTTCTGTGTGCAGTGGGGCCTCTGCAGAGGAGGCAGCCCTTGAGCCAGCCCTTTGAAGACATTACATGGTAGCATGGGACAGCATTGCGGATGACAAGAGTCAACAGCAGAGTGGGAGCCACCGTCACAGAGAAAGGGAGTGGCCTAGAGTCAGGGCGCTGCTGGGGCCTGGCTGGAAGGGACAGAAGTGCGTAGTCCCAGGTAGATCGGTCATATCTCTCGTCTAGAGAGAGTGGTAGTTAAGGTAGGTGGAGGGCAGGGTCCCTGGGAGACACTCAACTCCCGAAGCAGCCGTACAGCTGGTATAGAGCTCCTCTGTGGCAGGAGACCCCAACTTGTGGCCTCAACACCACTGTCTATGAAGTGAGGATACGGTGCTCGGCTGGTGGCTCTCAGCTTCGGCCACACATGACATACAAGTAGCTTAGTTAGGCCTTTCTCCTCATGGCTGATTGTATTCGGTGCGGGATTCTGCCAGTGTGTCACTGTGTCCCAAAGCTCTGGGGTTTTTGTTATGGGCTTCAGGGTTCAGAAGCACAGGGCTGAAGGGCCCTTCAGGGCTTCCTTTGCAGACTCCTTTCTTTGAGACTAACACAGGCTGCCAAGTGTTCTGGCTTTGGCGAATCACTCAGGCCTGAAGCCTTTCCATACGAAGGCAATGTTTTCCTGAGGATAGCTGCCCCAGAAACAGTGCCCCGGATAACAGATCGGGACAAGATCCCTCTGAAAGGGACACCTGAGCCTCTCCTGTGAGAAGGGAAGAACGTAAAGTTTCAGGCCAGCCATCAGATGAGGTTTCCAGGGATCAGTGCACCTTCCACATAATCAGGAAGGAGGGAAGCTGTCTGCTTTTGCGGTTGCTGTTTGGGAAGAATGTTAGGGGTGGTTCCTGTCAGGGGAGGCCAGAAAGAGCAGCTGTTGTTCAGCCCTAGCTCCGATGCGTAATCCCTTCATTACCAACCACCTGGTAAATGACCAGCCTGTCTCATTATCTTGCTTTGACCCAGCAGCTGTCTACCAGTCAAAGAGGGATTGATTTAGTTGTAGCCTGGTTCTTTGTGCAGAGCTATTACCGATAGTTGGCCCAGCAGAATGGCAGCTGGCTGGCAAAGACGAAATATTACATTAACCTGTCCCTACCTATAGCACTCTCGAGTACTACATTATTCATGGCAAGTGACATTAGGCCAGCGGGGATCGTGGTGACGCCAGGGACAGTGGGCTGCCTTTTTAGGCTATGGCTAGCAGCTCAATTATACTCAAGCAGAAAGCTACCCTGGTCAAATTTCCAGTTAAGGTAGGACAGAGAGAGACCTGGACTGAGATGTCATAGGAGAGGGTTAGATACTTGAAGGCGCATAACCCAGTCATGTGATGTGGGGCCATTTCACCTGAAGAGAATTGGAGGGAGGTACCCGAGAGTTGAAGACATCACACACCCAAGGCTGAGTGGAGAGATGGCTCGTTCAGTCAAAGGCTTGCTTCACACACTGGAGGCTCTGTTCTCCCCCAGCACTCACATAGAAGGTGGGGCATCGTAGTGCACACCTGTAATCCCAGAACCCGGGGTGCATAGGGGACTTGCTGGCTCTGAGGGCACTATCAAGGTCAATCTTCATTGATCAGTGATTGCCAGTTGTCAGGACAAAGTTAGGAGTCAAGCTAAGAGGCGGCCAGCTCTCTACTCACTGAGAACAAGTCAGTGTTGATTTATGTCAGATCTCAGGCTCTGTGTGAGCTGGACATTGATGTCTCTATCGGCGTGCTCAGCATGTGTACAAGCATGCACTACACGCAGATCCTAGGCTGTGCGCAGTCACAGTGGCTTCTATACTTGTGCCCACTCAAGCCTGGGGCATGGGGAGTTAAGCAAGCCCCCCTTTGGGGTCACCATGTGCCTTTGAGTTCATGGCTGCCTCTGGCTGCCTCTTCTGTTTCGGACATGGAAGATTCAGGAATGTCGATTCGTGGAAATGTGGAGGGAAGTGCTTAGAACTAATGGGGTTTCTCTAGGGCATTCTGTGCAAACAGAACCTGATGTGTTTCAGTAGGAAAAGAAGCGTTCGGGTGACAAGATGACCTCAGCAATTGCCAAATGGTAACACAGCTGGTCAAGTCACCATTTACAGAAAGTTATTTCCTGAATTACCCTCAATTAGGAGAGGCCTCTCCATAATTTGATCTTTCTGTAAACTGTATAACTTGAGCAGCTTTTCAGCCAATTGGAACTTGACCTTGTCCGATGGCGAGACTGTGCCAGAACCTAGCTTGCTGTCAGACTCTGGATGCTGCTCTGGGGGAAAAGTGGAGGGGTCCTACCCTCCCAGGACAGGTGCTGGTCACTGTAGTTCTCAGACACATACATGTTCAACAGCGGAGGCCTGGCCTGTAAAACAGGAATACAAAATGCAAAGGTTTTAGCTCTTTCAGAATTACATTTGAAAAGTTACAGCAGTCTAGGTGTGGGACAGACAAGTCAGACTTTGTTGTTGACTGCTAATTGTTTTGTTGTTGTTCACCCAGAAGAGCTCTCCTCTGGGAAGCTCTCCCTGCTTCTCTTCCTCTGGAAATTTTCAAGTAGTCCGTGACAGGTAAAAAGAAAATAGGTGAAATTAATTTTAATAAGGCATTTTATTCAACCCAATGCATTCAAAATATGATCATTTCTACATACCAATAATTAAGAAATCACTAAGGTATCCTGTGTTCTCTTTGTCATAAACTGTCTGGAGTACAGGATTATGTTTGACCCCCAAAACATGCCTGGCTTTATTCGGCCTCTGGGTTACCATATAAATGACCGTCACTATCACTGCTTACCTACCAGTGTGTCCCTGGTTCATTTGTACTGGCTTCTTTAAGTGAAGGAGCCTTTAGATGGTGGGGACTTTGATTTGTGAGTCTGGGGTACCTAGCTGGTTTCCTAGTCAGCCACAGGCGGGGACTGGCCAGCTGCGTATTGTATTAGTTACCTTTGTCATTTATTGTAACTAATGAGTTAGGACACAGCCTATCATAGCAGAGAAGGTATGGCAGCTAGAAAGTACCCCTCAAGACCTGCCTTCTTGCAAACTACTCACTTCCTCCAGCGAGGCCCAACCTCCTAAAACTTCCACAGAACCCCTCCCCCAAATGATGCCACCGGCTGGGGACCAATTGCTGAAACACAGGAGTCTACTGGGGGCATTTCACATTCAATACCTAACATGAGGTATGGAGGCTGTGAACACAGGCTCTTCTCCTGGACCCTGTGAGCTCAGCACAGGGCCAGCTTCACTCCCCAGAGCCAGAAACATCCAGGCATCACAATGGACGTGTTCGTGTGTGTGTGTGTGTGTGTGTGTGTGTGTGTGTGTGTGTGTGTGTGTGTGTGTGTTAGCATTACTATTGCTGTGATGAGACATCATAACCAGTGAAACTTGGGAAGTGTCTTAGTTAGGGTTTCTATTGCTGTGAAGAGACAACATGACCACAGCAACACTTATAAAGAAAACATTTAAACTACAGTTTCAGAGGTTCAATCCATTATCATCATGCCGGGGAACATGGCAGAGTGCAGGCAGACTACATCTGATTTGTAAGCAACAGGAAGTCGACTGAGACACTGAGCGGTAGACTTAGCATAGGAAACTTCAAAGCCCACCCCCACAGTGACACACTTCCTCCAACACGGCCACACCCACTCCAGCAAAGCCACACCTCCCAATAGTGTCACTCCCCATGAGATTATGGGCCAGTTACTCTCACGCTGCCACAGGGAAGGAAAGTTTCATTCAGCTTCCACTTCTACATCAGGTCGTCATCCTGATGACGGGGCAGGAACTCAAACAGGGCAGGGACCTGGGGGCAGGAGCTGATTCGGAGGCCACAGAGGGGAGCTGCTCACTGACTTGCTCTTCATGGCTTGCTCAGCTGTGTTCTTACAGAACCCAGGACCACCAGCCCAGGATGGCACCACTCACCATGCACTGGGCCCTTCCCCATCCATCTCTACTTAGGAAAATGTCCTACAGGCTTGCCTATAGCCAGATCTTAGCGATGCATTTCCTCAGGTGAGACTCCCTCCTCTCTGATGACTCCAGCTTGTGTTAAGTTGACGGAACAGGAGCCAGCACACTGGGACTCAGGGAAGAGAGTCCTTCTCTGTCCCAGGCCGGTGCCTCTGCTTCCCAAGAACTTAAGTGCAGATGCTAGAGAAGGGCTGGTACCCAGAGTGTGTCAGCCTTCCCTCTGCCCATCCTACCACCCGCCTCACCCTACGATGGGGCAGCCCTCCAACAGCACAGGTTAAATGAAGGAGGTGGAATTTGGAGCCCTAAGTCATGAGTTGGGATTCTATCTCTTTCCGCGGGGCCACCTTAGGGGAGGGGTTCAGCACCTTGGGGACTTCCGTTCCCTCATCTGGAAACTGTTACTTAACCCAGCTAACAACAGTGCCACAAAGCAGTTCAGACTCGGGGTCTTAGAGGCAGGGTTTTCAGGTTCAAATCCACATTTACTGGTAAGAGAATTTGAGGTATTCTCCTAATCTCCCTGTGCCCCAGTTTCTTAATCTGAAAAGTGGGAGATACTTATAGATCTTTCCGTTGTTACAAAGTGAAACGCGCTGATTTACATGAAATACCCTAACAATGGTGTGCATACAGCCGCATAGAGCAGCCAGTGGGGGTTTTTTTAACCTTAATATTTCTATTCTTATATCTTCCCATAGGGTCCTCAGAATACCTCTGGCCCCAGTGGGTGGGTTGGAAATGGGAGGAGGACCTCCCGTGCCTGTGACTATAGTCCCCTTCCAGTCCCCCACAGACTCTCAGGCACTCTGTGAGCCAGGTAGAACACTCCCAAGCCCAAAGCGCATTCGCTGAGGCTGGAGACAATGTCTGACTCGGGCAGCTGGCGCTTCTGTGGCTTTGGAACTTAAGTTTTATTTCGTTAAAAAAAATGAATAAAAATGTTAGGCAGCTGTTTTTAGGTGTTCCGTTTTTGAGCTTTCCCTGCCCAGACATAGTAACCATGTGTAAGTTTCTTCTCTAGTGATGCTCCTTGCCCACAGAGTCTATTTCTGTCTCTACTGCTTCTTCTGATGTCACTGGAGTTGGGTTGGCAGCCATCTTTCAGCCATTTGCTGAGGCTCCGCCAAGTGCTAGTGTTCAAAGAGGAGTGCAGATGGTTCTGGATCTTTCCCCTAATTAACAGGAGGCCTAAGCCTGGGAGGGCAAGCACGAACAGGCACTGGGCAGGGCGAGCCTCAAGCCGCCCGTTCAGAGAGGATCAGTGGCACTAATTAGTTAGTATTGGGCTCTCTGGGCTTGTGTTGGTGAAAGTGCTGGCTCCAGAGCCAGGCACAGATGCTGGGGGGACCAAGGGCAAGGTTAACACGCCTTGAAAATACACTCAGCTATGGGCTTCATTCCTAGCACCGCAGCACCCATATCGTGGTGGCACAGACTTGAGAGACGAGAAAGCAAAGGAATCAGAAACGCAAATATCCTTATCGAATTTGAGGCCAGTCTAGGCTATATGAGACCCTATTTCAAAGTCAAACAGTGGGGCTGGAGAGATGGCTTGGTGGCTAAAAGCACTGGCTGCCCTTCCGGAGGTCCTGAGTTCAAGTCTCAGCACCCACATAAAAAATTAATTAATTAAACAGAACAAACAGGGTTGGGGGAGATGGCTTGGTCAGTGAGTATTTGTTTCACAAGCATGAGGGAACCGAGTTCAGGTCCCTAGCACACATGGTCACAGGGGGGTCCCTGGAACTTGCTGGAGATGGTTTGCTGAACATCCAGGTGAGCCTCAGGTTCAGTGAGAACCCTGTTTCAAAATAAATAAGTAAACAAACAAATACATAAATAAATAAGGTAGAGAACTCGAGAGGAAGGTACCTGGTAGCAACCACACACACACACACACACACACACACACACACACAGCACTGATGAAGTGTACACAAACTATACAAACCAAACAGAAAGTCCATTTGTGGCTCAAGTCAAAGAATTGGAAAAATACAGACCCATGTTTTTTGCCAATGGAACATTCTAGTTTCTCTTTTTCAACCAGAAAGACTGACAAGAAGGAACCCTGTACAGCCACTGCATAGGCACAGATGTGAATGGAGAAAAACCCACCTCTTGATACTGTGTGAGCCTGGCCATGCACCCCACAGGCAGCTCGGCAGTCCTGCCTGATTGACAGTCCCAAGGACCTATATCCTGGGGCCTATGGGCTTGCTTGCAGACCACATCCTCATTCGTAGGGAGGTTGCATGCTGGAATGATGGCTTGAAAATGAGGGGGCTTGAAGTCTGTCTTGAGGCTCGTGCTTCAAAGACACAGACTAGCATGCCCCCTTATTCTTCCCCTCCCCCGCCCCCCCTCTCCTGCTCATTGCGCTTGGGGTTCAAACCCCCTGAATGGTACTTCTCGGTTCAGGAAGCCAGTTGCATCGCTGTAAGTTGTCTTTCGTGTGACAGGATAAATGAGCTGGTGTCTGGGACGTGTGACTCCTCTAAGGAGCTGGGGACTTCACAAGCAGCTGACATCCAATTATTCCTGGTCGTGGGGGAGCAGACTGAATGAGATTGCAGATAAGCTCAGTGAATGGTCCTTCCCACATACCCGCAGCACATCAAGGAACGGGCTGGCGCATTGCTGTGTCCCTAGCCCTGTGCGGGCAGTGAACTGCCCACTGTTTTCTTAATGAGGACCAGCTAGAGAAACAGAAGGCCCTTGTTTATTTACTTGCTTGGGTATTCATTCATTTATTTTACTACCCATCATAAAGTGTCACTTGTTTTCTTGAGCAAAAAAAAAAGAGTTATTCGAGTTATGAGGGAGCTAATAATAAGGGGGAGGGGCCGTGACTTAATTGGTAGACCACTGGCCTAGCGTGCACCCTCGAATGCACCAGGCTTTGAGTTTAGTCCCCAGCAGTGCATAAAACGGGGCACATTGTGGCACAGACCTCCGTCCCAGCGCTTGGGAAATGGTGGACGAAAGATGTGATGGTTCACAGTCATCCTTGATCCTTGGCCACATAGTTTGTTTGAGGCAGCCTGGGTTACATGAGATCCTACCTCAAAATAAATAAACCACACACACACACACACACACACACACACACACACACACACACACACACACACACACCACACCACACCAGAAACCTGAGCTTGGGTTTCCTTGGAGTAAAGAGCAGGCACTTGGAGAGTGGAGGAATTATCAATGAGATCTCTCTCCAGGATATGATGATGGAACTAAATCAGAGAGGGAGACAGGATGAGCATCGTGTTAGGATAAGGCCTCCTTGCCAAAAGCAACCGGGCAAATTGCTGCCATTTGTCATCCAGTTAATGTGCAGGTGAGGTCTCCGCCCGTTTCTATGGGGACCCCCTTCCTGTTTAAGTGCACACCTGACCTCAAGCCTTCCGTAAGGTGGGTCCTGGGTGAAAACACCTTCAGCGAGGCTCAGACAAAGGATCTTGTGGAGAGTAACAGCCAAGCAGCCTTAAAGAACCCTGGGCTGCTAAAGCCATATAAGGGAAATGGAGCCAGGTGGTGCCCCTCTGTGACCTTGCCTTGACCTTGAATTGGGTCATTAGAACCCCAGGCCTGTAGTTGCCGACTTCCTAAGCTTTGATGGGCAGAATGCTCCCCCAAGTCATGGGAGTAAACTGCCTTATGTGACACAGGACATGGTTCAGCCACAGTGGAGAGTTTTAAGGTCAGGTTGTCTGGACTTTCTAGGGAAATTTGCTGTGTATCACAAGGCTGTCACAGACAGACAGACAGACAACTGGGGTTACAGCTCACTTGGTATAGTGAGCATTAAATCAGCCTGCATTAAATCCTGAATTGATCCCTAGCATCACGGAAATGGGGCATGGGAGGGCACACCTACAATCCCAGCACTGGGGAGGGTAATGTAGTATGATCAGGGTCAAGGTCATCTTCAGCTACGCACAGAGTATGAGGCTGCCAGGGCTACCTGAGACCCTGCCTCAACATTACATAAGTAAATAGACAATGCAGGGAAAGGCAGGGTGGATTTTCCCTGGGTGCCTAACAGAGGAGTCTCTGTTGCCCATACCTTAACTTTATGGCTTTGACCCCCCCCCCCGGACGCTATGAGAATCAATAATATTGTCTTATTCTACTGAGTTTGGGCTGATCTGCTGCAGCTGCAATAGAAACCTAATATGCCCATATAATTCCCTGCAGGTAAGGTCTCAGGGAAGTGGGGGTAGGGAGGTGTACGCCTGTGGTCCCAGATGAGCAGAGTCCCACACCCCATTGAATCTAGAAAATGGGAATATAAATGCCCTTGGGTATCGTGGATAAATAAGGATCAGGGAAAACAGGCTGATGGATGTTTCTTCAGGGAGAAATTACAACAGAGACAGATGACCGCCAGCAGATTCCCATCCCAAGGATGCCTCTGGATGCTATCTGTGTCCAACCAGGAAACAAGAGAGCCTCTGAGGTCACCCACCGCAGACCTAGCCCCCCAGGTCATGTCCACACTTGTCCCCACCCCCAGTGGTCGTGGTCAGTGCAACAGGTGCAGGCAGAGTGATTATCTCACTACAATTCCCCTTTTAGTCTAAAGAAAAGATCTAGACTTGATACAAAACTATATACAAAGACAGTACATATCAAGTATGCTCCAAGGAAAGGAAAATTAAGAACATACAAACTTAAGACCTACATATCCCATCCTAGGGTGAAGGCGTAACAGAGATTACTATAGAGTTTGTCCTAAGCTGGAAAGCTTAAGTAGTACCAAATATTTCTATCTAGGAAGATAAAATAGTAATTGTGATAGTCTAATCTTCAACCTCATCAAAGGCCTGAGAAGGAAGATAACAATACTAGGGTAGGCAGGAAGTGCAGCTTCCAAACGGTGCAGCGAGGACAGAAACAGCAGGCTACCTGGACAGTCATCCAAAGTCTCACAGCAGTGTTGGTGCAACCAGTTTTGGCTGAGGCCTAGAGTGTCTGACAGACCACTACAGAAGCAGGGAGGTAGAAAGGCTGTCTTACCCTGACTTGGCAAGGTTCAGCAGTCTCCTGTGTTTGTCTCCTGCAAGCACAGTAGGACAGCACATCCAAGTCAGTGGTCAAGGTGGGGGCAGTTCTTTGCCCAAGAGGCCATTAGCTGAGGAGAGGATGGACCCCAGAAGGAGTGACATCACAGTGCCCAACATTTTTCTCGGAAATGCACAGTGCTGTCAGGAGCAACAGTGTCTCATGTCAATGGAGAACTAATATTAAAACATTTAAATGCCATGTTCTGCAGGTCTATGAAGTGTTTGAAGATCAAGCATCTATGTCTGACTAATCTCATAGGTAAAGAAACATGGGTGACGATAATCTGTAATACTCGGGAACATAGCTAAACAAATGGTTGAAAATTCCCTGAGTAATAGCAGGGACAATTATTTTAGCAATATAACTATATATGTATATATACATGTAAATCTCTAAAACAGAGGTAGAATTGAAATGTCTTGACCAGAGGTAGAACTGTATAGTGTAGAATGATAAAAATATCCTAAATTTTATTGATGTACAAAATGTTTTGAACATACATAGGGTATGATAGGGATATTGTGCACAAATCATTGTAAACAGAAAGATTTTATACAATATGACAAAACATAATATACAAATCATCTGAGAAAGAAATACAAACTTAATTTTACATAGGTTACAACAGAAAAGAATCTATAACAATGTAAGTTGTATATAGCTAATAATTACTAAAATAAGTTAATTAAGAAGGTAAGTTAATCTACCTATATCCCATCTAAACCATGTCACAGTTTTACAGCGTTTTCAGGGGCCGTGGAGCATTCACAAGGCTGGCCCCATTGAGCCACAGTTCTGTGTGTGGTGGTTTGATTATAGAGTATCCCCATGTGTCACATATTAGGGGTGTGGTCTACTACGAAGGGAGGTGGTGGGCTACACAGAAGGGATTAGAGCCCTTGGGGCCCTGTCCTACGAGTCAGGGACTATGGAGCTCTCCTTGGATGTCAGTCAGTTCTCTGGCGAGAATTCTAGAGGAGTACAGGACCCTCCCCATGCGCTCACCTCCTGTCAATTGTGAGCCTTGCGTCTTCACACACTCCTTTGGGTGCTGTTTGTAACAATGGGCTCCATGCAGTTTGGACTCCCCCCACCACCACCACCACTGTGAGCTTAAGAAGCATCTCTTTTTTTTCTTAGTTGCCCAGCCTGCTGTATTTAGTTACAGCCTTTGGGAGTGCCTCATCTCCCCACTTTATAGATGCAACAAGAAGGAAGCTTGAGGATTTTAATACTGGATAATTCTCTAAAGCAAGCTTTAAGACATGTAATTCTTGGGGGCTGGAGAGAGCTCAGTGGCTGAGAGAGCTCTGTTCTTGCAGAGGACCTGGGTTCAGGTCTTAGCACCCATTTCAGATGGCTCATGACTACCTGTAATTCCGGTACCAGGGGATCTGACTCACTGTGGCCTCTGCCTTCATACGCTCACACAGTATGTACATACACACCAGTGTATTGTGTGTGTGTGTGTGTGTGTGTGTGTGTGTGTGTGTGTGTGTGTGGACACGTGTGAGAAACAGAGAAAGCTTGTTCTCTTGTCCCACCTGGGGAATTGAACTCAGGCAGCCAGGCTTGCTTACCCACTGGTCCATCTAGCCAGCCCTTGTTTTTAACAAGGCTAAACCATAGTTAAACCATAGAGCGCAGACAGCCCTCCTAGTTACAAACGATGTGGCACTCAGCATTGCACTTAACCTCTGTGTGCCTCAGTTTCCACGTCTCCCCACGTAAGGATAACAGTAGCTACTCCATAGGTTTGTTGTGATCATTTAATGAAGGGAATGCAGCAAAGGGCTTGAGCTATGCCAGACATGTGTGATGCGTGACTGTCCTGCAGCCACAGCAGCAGTCATCACAACCACGGCCCAGGTCACAGTCTGTGAAGTGCTGCAAAGTACCCATCACAGTTCTCTGTTGTCCTTCCACATGTTGGGAATGGGGGTGGGGCTTTGTGGACAGTATATAAATTCGTGGGCGTGGTTCAAATCCATCCCTCAGCTAGGAGCCACTCTCATCACACTCCAGGGCTTTTGCTGAGACAATCAAAAGGCTCCGGGACTCTAAAACTGACAGTGTCTTGTCCGGCAGTAGTAAGCGTAGATAGCTGTTGGCAAACTAGAGTGCTGTGCCCGATCTGGTTCGTGCTATTTTCCTGCTGTTGCACCATCACAGTCAGAGCCTGCTGTGCATATGGATAAAGTGCTGGACACCAGTTGGTCAGTCCTGCCACCTGCGGTTGCAAAATGAAGTTAAGAAAGGTTGCTTAATTCTGGTTATGTTCACCTCATGCTGGGATGGAGAAATTGGCCTCTCTCGGCTTCCCTGTGCTACCATGATCTGCGGCCCAATCCGCAGCACCTCACTTATCCGAGTCTGTCTCCATTCTGAAAATGGCAAGCAAGCAGAAAGGACTGATGAATGAGGGCCCTGGAGAGCACAGAACAGTGCTCACTGAGAGTGGAAGCTGGGGCCCTGCCGAGGAAGATGGGTGGGAAGCGAGCTGCCAGGCAGGATCGTGACTGCCACCAGAGGAGAGCCTTGCACAGAGCAGTCCCGCATCTCATTAAGATGCCCTGTGCTCTAGCACAACTACTAGGGAATTGTTGGAGCAGTTACATTCAAACCTCAATTTTGAGGTTTGAAAAGGGGTCAGTGCATAATTGGCAGGAGGAGAAAAGGAAAGAGATGGCCTGAAACAATAGGTATTAAGTAGCTGTCACAGCCATGGAGGCTGAGATTCAGGGACTAGACACCCTCCTCAGATCCCTAAGAGGTCAAGCGTGGGTGGTCTCTGAATCACACATGGGCCTCCTGGATGCTGCATTTGGCTTTCTGGGGATCAAAGGGATTCTGGAGAAAGCTGTGCAATACTTGGGATGCATTTGTTAAATGAATGAATGAAGTGATTGGTACTTGTCACCTCTTTACCAAATGGGTGAATAAAGGAAGGAAGGAATAAATGAATGAGCTAAGGTAGGAATTCATATAAAATTAAGGTAGTGATTGTGCCTTCTCGTTCGGAGCATGTGAGAACTGGGCAGACGGAGCCTAGCAACAGACCTCAACCCACTTGAGCTGAAATTTCCATGACATTTTCAGGCTCGTCACTCAGCTCTGACTGCCATGACAAGATGCTGCAGGCTGGGTGGCTTCCACGGGGAGCTGTTTTCTCATGCTTCTGGAAATTCAAAGACTGAATACAGTGGCTGGTTCCCTGTGAGCCTTTCTTCCAGCTGTGTCCTTATGGTCCTGCCAGTGTGGTGGCGCTGTGGCGTCCCCTGCAGACTTAGCGCAGCCAGTCAGGGTTCTCCTATCTGAATTCTATCATCACAAGCCTCTGGCGCTGGTGAGAGGGCTCATTTGGTGGAGTGCTTGTTGTGTAATGAGGGCCAGCGTGTCCCCAGCACATGAAAACCAGGCATGGCGGTGTACATCTGTAAGCCCAGCACTGGGGAGAGCTGGAGACAGGCAGAACAGCTAGAGGCAGGCAGATCGATGGCTAGCTCTGGGTTCAGTGGGAAATCCCATTTCAAAAGGAAATTTTTGGAGACCAGCTGAGGAAGAGCTCTGACATTGACTTTTGACCTCGGTGTGTGCGCTCGTGCACGTACACACACACACACACACACACACACACACACACACACACCCTCTGAACACACATTGGAAGAGAGGATGCTGCTTAAGCCCCAACACCAGGCAAATCAAAGTTAGCTTTTGAAGTTTGCATTTCTGACCTTGTCTCTAAGCAGCCGTATGAATCCTACTGAATCCATGAAAATAACCTTCCCTTAGATGAGGAACCAGAGGGGCCCGGGGCACGGAGAAAAATGGATGTCTAACAGTATCTAAAATGTGCTGGCCATGTTCTCGGCTCCCAGGGTCACCTGAGTGTCCACTGGTAGACTAATAGGCAACTCACTCATGTTCGCTACTTATTCTAAAACGAAAGCACAGTTCTTGAACTATCTTCCAGAGGCTGCTTCAGTGGATACCATGGGAACCCGAGTCTGTCCAGCAGAGCACTACAGGATCTCATTTATTTTTCCATCTTCTTTCTCGTCTCCAAATCTTGCCCCGAAGACAGTGAAAATCTCATTAACTTGGCCTCTGTGCACTCAGAATATAGCATTCCCTCCGTGTTCAACTGCAGAGGACGGGATGTGAGATGACTAATGGGAGCATAATCAGGGAATGCGGTGGCACTGGAGGCACCCAGCACTGGCCAACCCTTTTCCCCATGAGGCCCGCGATTCCCCTAAACACACACAGCACACAGCAGGGCTTGTGACACTCCTTAAGGCCCCTGTGTGTTCGTGAGAGACAGTCTCTTTCTTAGCAGTGGGTCTTCTACTGTGTGGACTTAAAGTATGAAAACTGCATTTTTTGAGAAATATTCTACATTTCAGGTTTCCCACTAATTATGACTGGCTTTCTCCCAAGTTAGTTGGAGCTATTTTGGGAAAGGATTTATAGTGATTTAATAAGAGAGGCTTTCTCAAAGCCTCATAAAACTTTCTGTACAATCCCTTCTAACAGTGTTCCCTCTTACAATTATGTCACTAAAAACTTCCTTTTTAAAGAGCAGGACTTTTGTCTATTCATGTGACCCTTAAAAAAAGCATTCATGGAACCTCGGAGCGCCAGGCAAACTGAGACTTTATAGGGTCAGGCAGAGCAGGGGCAGGAAGGAGCCCTGTTTGCCAGAGGAGTAGATTCCAGGCTTGTTCACTGAGCTGCATCTCTGGTGTCTGTGGATGCAGGCTGCTCTTCCTGGGAGAACCCCGGGCCACGGTCTGCTGCAGTGTGGGACCTAGGTTTTAGGAGTAAGCGTGTGCAGACATACTCCCGTGTGCGCATGCATGCATGCACATGTGTGTAGAGGCCAGGGCAGGATGTCATGTCACGTGTCCTCTACAGCTCTGCACCTTGTCCCCTGAGACAGGCTCTCTCGCTGCACCTAGAGCTAGGCTGGAGGGAGGCCAGCGAGCGCTGGTGTGACCCTGCTGCCTCAGCCCTAAGTAGAGGGCTTACAGGTGCACATGGCCACACCCAGACTTTCTTTGTTACTCTAAGCATTTCAGACATGTATACAGTGAAATATCACCATGCCCCTCCCACACTTCCTCCTTCCACTCTCTGGACATGCCTACCTCCTCCTCCTCTCCCTCCTCCTCCTCCTTTAACCTGAGTTCATTTAATGCTGCCCATTTGTGCATGGATGTGGGCCCATACACTGGATGGAATGCCGGCAACCGCCATTGGCCACACGGCCGAGGAGCCAGTCATCCAGAGGAGCCATCACTACAGTAGCTCCCCAGAGAGGGGTGGAGCCTAGTGATTTCCTCCCACTCTTCGCTCAAAATTTGTCCACAGCTGCTGTTACACGCGGATGCCAAGCCATGCTGTGTGCAGCGTTTCCCAGCAACTCCTCCCCATCCTCCTTTTATTTCCTCTTCCACTGTCTCCGGAACCCCGCCCCTCCCCTGCATGCCCGTCACTTTGACTGACAGCCACACGACACCACGCAAAGTTGATGTGCACATCGGGGATCTCTCCTTTTCTTGTTGTTGTTCTGTAGAGGCTGGCTCTCCTAGTAGCCCAGGCTAGCGCTCACAATCCTCCCGCCTCGGTATGCAGAGCACTGGGATGATGGAAGACACACGGCTTAGAGGAGGCTGGCCCTCCGTCCTGGATTTGTGTGCTCTGTAGTATCATCAAGAGTCTCTACCTGTCCCCTACTTCCAGTACCCAACTCCTGGCAACCATGGATTTTTCTACTCTCTCTCAAGTTCTGCCTTTTCTAGAATGTTCCATTGGAGTCACACAGCATGCAGTGTTTGCAGCGTGGGATAAGGTAAGGGCTAGGATAGGGTTAGGTATGTTTAGATTAGGGGCATTTAGGTTTCCTCTGAGTCTTACCATGGCTTGTTGCTTATCACTGTTTGGGGCTGAATAATAGTCCACCATCACATACCATTGCTTGTGGCTACATTTTGGCAGCTGTGCCTAAAGCTTAAGGTTCTTGTGTGAACCAGTGAATTCCAGGGAGCATGGGTGCTGGGCCATATACATGCTTGGAGTGGATTGACTTAAAATAACAAATGTGTGGCCTGTTCATTAATTTTGGTCAAGCTCTGGGGACCCGCGTGGCTTCATCAGCTGATTGTGGAACCCCGCAGTCAGGACTCCCAGATACCAGGCTCAGTCACCAGGCTCTCCACTCCCAGACTCACAGCTTCCCAGGTGAGACCAAACGTGGGTGAGTGTCCCTTAGCTCTGACTCTGTCAGAGGGGAAGGCTACGGCCGATCCCCAGCGGTGGGGCTGTGCCCGTGGGCAGTGTGGTGCTGATGGAGATGGCAGGGCCAGCGTTGGTGGCCTAGGCAGCCATGAAGGGGGTGGTAGCCTTCTAGCCCAGCTGTGTGTGTGTGTTCAGCCGTCCCAGGCCACCAAGGTAGACACTCGCTGTTTGGGTTTGAATCGAATCCAGCCACTGCAGGCTCTGGTACTGAATGCCTGGTCTCAAGCTGGTGTCTGGGGGAGGGGAGCAGGTGTCTGGAAGCTGGCCTGTGAAGATTCTGCCTGGACCCTGCCCCTGCATCACTCTCCACTCCCGTCCACCATGAGATGGAGAATCCCCTCTACTACACACTCCTGCCAGTGTGAGGTCTGCTCAGCTGATAGACCAAGGACTTTGGCTGAATCCTCTGAAACCGTGAACTAAAATAAATCCTCCCTTCTTTTATGTTGTCCATGGAATGTGTTCAGTCAGAGCAGAAGAAAGGCTAAATGATAAATTCCAGTAGGCAGCTAAGAGTGCTGAAGTTCAGAGAGGGCAAGAACTTTCCTTGAGTCACACAGCTTTCCTGTGAAAGTCACAGGTCATGACCCTCAGCCATTTAAGCCCACAGCTCCTTGCCTGCCGCCAAGCACAGTGTGCTAACTGGTGACTTACCAGGGTGGCACAGGACACGTGTGATGATGTAATCTCAGGCTTGGTAGGCTGAAGCAGAAGGGTCAGGTTGAGGGCTAGCCTGGGCAACTTAGTGAGACCCTAACTCAAAGTAAGAGCTAAACAGGGAAGGCTAGGGGCACACAGCAAGATAGACTGTTTGTGTAGTATCCACAAGGCCCCGGGAAGAAGGGAAAGAGGCAAGAAGGGGACAGTTAGTTCGAACCCTCGACACAGACACACCAGAGTCCCAGCGAGGGTTGTCTAGGTTGGCTTGGCCTTGGCATGTCGTCTCTGGGGGCTACATAGATCATGTTAGTTGAGGCAGGAATACTAGTGCACTGTGGGAGGCGCCATCCCCGGAAGGGATCTGGGATTGTGCTACAGCAGAGAAATCCAGCGGAGTGCTGGCGCGTGTGCGCTCTGCTCTCTGCTCTTGACTGCTTGTGACTTCCCCGCAGCGATGGACCATAACCTGAAACCATGAGCCTGATGAACTCTTGCCCCGTAAGTTGGGGTTTTTATCCCAGCAACGGGAAACAAGCTGAGAGGGAAGGTGAGGGAGGCAGGAGGCAGGAGGCGTGCGTTTTCTTCCTCTGCCCCGTGGCAGTTCTGTCCACCTCCCAGGGCACTTACCTCCAGTCACCTCATGCTGACAACCCACAGCCCCACCAACCACTCATACCCAGCAACTGCCTGGGGTTGTTTTCCACAGTCAAGGAAAGAAAAGGCCAAAGCTTTCTATTCTCGGCTGTCAGGCACAACACGGCATCAAGGCGGGCTGGTTTTGACGAGCTTCCAGCTTCCTTCTCAGAAGGCAGGGATTTGACTCTGGGCCATGGATGCTCCGTGAAACGTGTTTCCGTTGTCCATGGTAACAGAGTTTTAGCTTTTTCTCCCCTGCTGGAGATGGCTTCCTCATCTCTCCCAGAAGCAGCGTCATTGCAGAGCAGACAGCATCATCGCAGAGCAGGTCCCTCCTCAGCCTCAGTCTGGGTCCCCGTTTCCCTTCCAGCCCCCGGGCCTTAGTCCCCTGGCCTCAGCTGTCCTCAGTGGATCCCCACACGGTCTCAGGTCAAGAATTTCCTTCCGTATTTCCTTCCGTCCCTCTGTTTCACGCCCTCATCCGTTCCTGAGGCTGAGGTCGAACCACTCACCTCTGTTCCTGGTGTGGCACATGGAAGCCATTAAAGCCGGCTGGTAGCTTGGGGTGTGAGTCTGGAGCCGCAGATTCTGCGACCTAGTCCCTTGGCCTTTGTCTTTTAAGATCTGACCAGCAAGGAACAGGGGCCGAGGCCCCTCTGCAGGCAGTTACCTTGTCCCAGCCAAGACCCTCGGGAGCCACATTTGTGTCTGGCTGTGAGGCAAGTGACAACCTGACTATTTCCAGATTACAGATTTTTTCCCCTAGTTTTTATGAGCAACGCCATGGTGAGAATGCGGATGGTCCCCACCAGGGTTCCTGTTGATACTGGGTCCCAGTGTCACAGCATTGGGAGCTGCTTATGTTAGGGCTGTACTCTTTTTGAGAACATCAGCCCATTCCCCGGGGGATCATGTTAGGTGGTTGCTAAGAGACAGGCCCTCATCCTGTTTCATGCCTCCTTACAAGTATTCTAGGCTTGCTTTGTCCCACCTGCTGAAACAGCACAGAAGCCAGGCAGAACTTGGTTTCCATCTCCGAGACTCTGAACCAAGCTAACCTTCACCCCTTACAACTCACCCAATCTCAGGCGATCTCTTACAGCAGCAAAACGTGCACCAGGCCAGGGCAGGCCAGGGCAGGGCAGGAGCAATCCTAGTGTGGTATCCCAGGGTCTCTGTGCTTTACACACAGCCTCAGAAGACCAGGCCACATCGGGGAGCAGCCTCCTATGAAGTGTGGAATCTTCCGTCCCACATGCTTGTTGGTAGCGTCATCTCTTTCAGTTACAAAACTCAAAGCTGCCTCAGGCCCAGGACTCTCCTCTCTCTGAGAAGACCAAGCTCATAAAAGATTGTTGCCTGATTAGCTTGGGCCTGCTCTGGACACGCGTGCTTCTGATCAGCACAATTACTTATGGAATGATTTCACCTGTTTTTCAGGAACCTATCACCGAGTCACAAATAGTAAACACAGTGATATCCTTCATATCTCAGCCACTAGGGCAGCAGACACGCTGAAGGAAGCCACTTTAAAATTCTGCCTGCCATCCTAGCTGTGTGGCTTAGGGAGAGGTGTTTAACCTCTCTGTGTGCTGCTGCCAGGGTTTGTTGTGGTGCATAGACAATCAGTGTGAGTGATTCTGCTAAGATTCTTGGCAGCCCAGCTCCCATACCCGGATCCAGGAACTGGGTCCACCAACTGGAAAGTGAAGTCTAAAGATGTGTGGGAGGAAGAGGCCTCAGGGCATTGAGGATTTTGGCCACCTGGATATTGTGAAAGGGAGCCGCCAGTGTCATTTGCATATGGCAGGAATGCAGACCGCCAAAGGAATGTGGTGTGGAATTACTCACTTGTGCTGTGGATAAGTGGGTGTTTAGTTCTTGCCATTAAAACACCTCAAAGCAGAGACTGACTCGTTTTGGTGGATGGATTAGAAGTTTCCCACCAGGGATTGTATTCAAGAGGGGCATTGCAAGGAGCTACAAATGTGGTTGCACTGGTGGAGTGCTCACTGGTGGAGTGCTCACTGGTGGAGTGCTCCCTTGGAAGTGCTCACTGGTGGAGTGCTCATTGGTGAAGTGCTCATTGGTAGAGTGCTCACTGGTGGAGTGCTCCATTGGTAGAGTGCTCCATTGGTGGAGTGCTCACTGGTGGAGTGTTCCCTGGTGGAGTGCTCCATTGGTAGAGTGCTCCATTGGTGGAGTGCTCACTGGTGGAGTGCTCATTGGTGGAGTGCTCATTGGTGAAGTGCTCATTGGTGGAGTGCTCACTGGTGGAGTGCTCCATTGGTGGAGTGCTCATTGGTGGAGTACTCATTGGTGGAGTGCTCCATTGGGGGAGTGCTCACTGGTGGAGTGCTCCATTGGGGGAGTGCTCACTGGTGGAGTGCTCCATTGGGGGAGTGCTCACTGGTGGAGTGCTCACTGGTGGAGTGCTCCATTGGGGGAGTGCTCACTGGTGGAGTGCTCACTGGTAGAGTGCTTTCCTGGCGGGCACAGAGTCCTGGATTCAGTCCCCAGCACTGTATATAAATCATGAGGTGGCACATGTCTCTGAGTCCCAGTACTTGGGAGGTGGAGGCAAGAGGATCAGAAATTCACTTCAGCCTTTGCTACATAGTGAGTCTGCGGCTAACCTGGGCTACGTGAGACCCTGTCCTTTAAAACAACACAAGTGTTACCTGGTAAAAATAGGAGTGGGCCGGATGTCTACATCTCACTTGCCATGTGCTCGTGCGGAGGGTTCAGGAGAGTTCAGGGGTTCTTCTGGGTTCCAGAGAGTCCGGCGTGGGCTTGTCTCCTCTGAGGCCCACGGGCACATGAACGCTTTGCACCACAGTCAAAGGGCAGCCTAGGAGCCGACCCTGGGGTGGGGCTCTGCAGAACCCCGGGAGCCGACCCAGGGGTGGGGAGCCGACCCTGGGGTGGGGCTCTCTGCAGAACCCTGGGAGCTGACCCTGGGGTGGGGCTCTCTGCAGAGCCCCGGGAGCCGACCCTGGGGTGGGGCTCTCTGCAGAACCCCGGGAGCCGACCCTGGGGTGGGGCTCTCTGCAGAACCCCGGGAGCTGACCCTGGGGTGGGGCTCTCTGCAGAACCCCGGGACCTGACCCTGGGGTGGGGCTCTCTGCAGAACCCCGGGAGCCGACCCTGGGGTGGGGCTCTCTGCAGAACTGTAGACTTCAAGTCTGCTGATGAGTCCTGTGCCCCTCACAAACCAAGGAAGCTTCAGTGAGGTAGGTCCCCACAGGAGTGGGCACAGCGGGCAGGGCACACCATAGGGCTCTTCAGGAGCTTCTCAGCCAGGTCCCCAGGCAGGTCATTCAGTCTTCTTCCCTGCTCATGTATGGTGTCTAACAGCACAGCAGAAGTAGAGGTCGCTGGCACCCTGCCCAGACTGCCTGGCACCCTTAGAACTTGCTGGGTTGTGTTCCCCAGTCTATGTGTCTTGCCTCTAATGGCACCCGTGCAGCCTGCACACCTATCCAGGACGGACAGAGACAGGGAGTGGCCTGTCGCAGGGTAGCCTCAGCCCGGTTTCTGGATCCAGGACAAATCCGGAGCAATGACACTGTGCCCAGAGCTCCTTGTAGAATGAAGGTGGGGCGCACCCTCCAGCCAGGCTGTATACATTTGGGTTCCCCTGCTTCCCCAGGAGCTTCTCAGCGCTTGCCAAATAATCTTGTGGGCCCAGTACTGAAGGAAACGTTGGAGCCCTTTGATGGAAATGGTTGAGAATTTCAAGGTGGGAACTGTAGAACAGGAAACCAGTGGCAGGGCTGTGAGCAGCTATGCGGGTTGCACACTGAGGGCCTGCCCATCCTGCTCCCCCACCCTCCCTTTCTCATCAACTCACGTGCCTGTGAGTTCCTGTCCTGCTTCCGGCTTCAGTGAGCCGATGACAGGGATCCGCAAAGATACCGCGGGGAGGAGAGGGTTCTAAGGCAGATAGGACATTGATGCAGACATGCTGGGGTCCCCACAACACGCAGTGCAGGGAGGGGTGTCCCCTGGCCCCAAGCTCGGGCCACTACACCAAACCACGGCTGAGTGCGTGGGGCGGCTGAGCCGGAGCTGAGCTTGAGCAGAGGTGTAGTGATGGCATGTTTTCCTTTATCATGTGCTAATTACGAAAAGACCAAGTTCCTTCCTTCCCTGTGCTGCTTATAGGAGATGCTCGCACACAGCTCAGGGAGAGAATATTGGGGGGGGGGCCTGATGGGACGAGAGGAAGTACTAGACGGTGGAGAACAAGACTGGCTTTCTAGCAACTTAAGGGGTTTGGGGGAGCCTTAAAAATTTAAAGAGTCTCAAATTGCCGCATTTCAGAAACTGGTGAGCTGCTGGGACAGGGTGGTGGGTGGGAGCAAGCTGGGAAACCTCCTCAAATCACCCTGTGTGATTGGCTCCCTGGTCCCCTCTCAGCTGCCCAGGTCCAGCCCATCCTTTTGCATAGACAAACCTGTTGATCCCTCTCCCAAGATGTTTGACCCCTGTCCCTTAGTCCCTCGGCTGCAGGCTGAACCTAGCTGGTGGTAGGGTGGGGCCCACAGGGCACCACCCTTCTTTCTTTGTTATGGGGGTACAAGCACCCCTACTGTTTTCCCAGAATACAGAAGCCGCCCTGGTCCCTGCTGGAGACTTGATGGGAAGAGACTGGGATGTCTTCCTGGCAGCAGTGGAGGGATCCCCGGGAACATTTGCCTCAGTTGTCAACAGGGAGAGGCCAAGCTGCTCCCCACTTTTTAGGGGGTGCTGGTGGGCACAGAGGACAGGGCTTCTGCACTGGGGTGTAAGTTCATAGATGGCACAGACTCCCACCGAATAGGCAAGTGGTGGCTTCCCTCTGTCTCTCCAGGCCGCACTGAGTAGGTCCCGTGAACTTTGGCTCATGGTACCTCATGATTCTTCCCTGACACAGATTCCATTTGGGGCAATAATTCACGATGACTTCACTGCCTACAACGAAGCAATTAAAGGAAGGCACACATTGCTCCGTACATCTATGCGATGGAGTGATTCTTGCCCATGGCTGGAAGGAGAAGAGCTAGCAAGAACAGCGCGTTTTCCTTTAGACGCTTTCGGATATTTGTTTTTTCATTGACACTGAGGATCTCAGAATGTGACTCTTAGTGGCCCAGTCTGTGCCTCTGGCCACTCCACAGCATCCTGGCTCACAGGGATGCCTTTCTGTCCTCCAGGGACAGAACAGACACATACCTCTGTCTTCATGGGGCTTGTGCTCCTACCCAGGTGCCGCAGATGACGAAGGAACATCATTTCCGTGCCTTCCCCCATGAGCCTGGGAGGACAGGCCGTGTCTGTCTCGGTGACACAGTCTTTGGGGCCTCATAGGCACTCAGTAGACATATATGGCAGTTGTCTGTGACTGATGGCTGTGTTGGAGGTTTGGGTTAGCCACGTGGCTGACTGTTTCTTGAGCCCTGTGAGTTGCCAAGTGCAGTGGCAAATCCAGCTGAATGATAGCACAAGGAAGGGAGGGAGGGAGGGAGGGAGGGAGGGAGGGAGGGAGGGAGGGAGGGAGGGAGGGAGGGAGGGAGGACGGAGGGACATAGTGTAGCCTGGCTGCAATTCTCCAGGACCCAGAGCCCTCTGGAGAGAACTCGACGCTCTTCTGAGGACCACGGGTGGCTTACAGGCTGCCCTGTCCTGGGTTGCCCACACATCTCTCATGTTTTTACAGCTTTGAGAGGGTCGGGAGCCTCTCTCCCCTTGACCACCTTGTCCTGACACACACCGTGTTCTCAGACAGCTTGGAGTCCCTCTCATTACTTCTGAGGCTCACAATTTGTCATTGACCAGTGTCTCCCTCCGGAGACTGCCCCCACCCTAAGAGGGAGGACTCACTCATCTCAGGGATGCTTGTGTGGCCGGAATTCATCTGCTTCTTCCGTCCAGTGAAGGATGGGAGGGACAGGATGAGGGTGGTGGTTTTGACACTTAGTGGCTGTAGTGGAAGGTGGCATTCACTGAGAGGCTGCATGGCCAGGCCGGCATGGAGGCAGCAGGATGCAATGTGGGAGAGATGTCTGCTTTACAAGGAGTGAAGGTCCTACCGACTTCCGGAAAATAGGAGAATTGCACACAGGCCGAGAGGACAAGTGAACAGAGCTGTGTAAACAAATGTAAAAATGGCTGCATTGTGCATGTGTGTGTGTGTGTGTGTGTGTGTGTGTGTGTGTGTGTGTGTGTGTGTGTGTGTGTGTGTGTGAGACCAGTGTTCCTGTAAGACATGTGTATCGCCCTCAGCCAAATTGTGTGGTTCCCCACTTTACCTCTCATTAAGGTTCATTTCTAGTTTCGGTTTCACAGGAGCGGGGAGCTCCTGTGAGGATTTGGCGTAGTGATCTCTCGGAAGGAAGGCAGCTGATGGTGATAAGTTTGATGTCAGCACCCACTGTGGCTGACACGAACATATCCATGCTACTCTGGCTAATGCCCATGCCTGGCAGATGAACGCCTGCCGGCGTCAGTTCGGTTTAACGAGGCCGTGATAGGTGATGCTTGCCCAGGGTATATCATTTAACCAAGAAGCAGCACGGGTTCAAGGTTTTAGTGATGATCACCCCATTTTCCCAATGGGTGTGTGTGTGTGCGCGCACGTGTGTGCATGCAGCTGCATGGGGGATGACTACAGGACCCCCTCAGACACGAACGCCTGCAGATTCTCAAGTCCTCAACGCACAGTCTGTGTGCGAGTGAGGAAGCCATATCCCGATGAGTCAGACCACCAGTACAGAGTGAACGTGACTGCAGTGCTCGCAGCCTGCTACACCGTTCAGGGAATAGATGCCTTGAGAACAACAGGTGCAGATCTTGCCCAGATACTTTCTATCTGCAAATGATGACATCTTCAGAGGCCATCTGCCCAGGCTGGAACGCTCCTGCTATCAGGACAGGAAGTCTTGTCAGAGGCACTCACTCAGCTCTCATGGTAAAACAAGCATGTTGAGGATCGGAAGCATGGGCAGTCAAGGTCTGTGCTAACTTATGGGCGGGATAACCTTTTCAGTGACCTTCTGACCTGGTCACATGTGGCTCCTTTATCCCCGTTGCCAATCCTGCCTCGCCCTGGTGTCATTCACACAGCCCGACCAAAGAAAGAATCTGCCGTCCCAGCCCTGAAGCCCTTTAATTGGCTGACACTTGTTTCCCGTGTCTAAGCTTCCTGAAGCCGGGGAGGTACCAGCCTCTTTAACAAACCCTGAACACCAGTGACAGGCACAGATCCAGAAGGCTATGCGCACGGCTTTGCTCCTGGTAGCCAAGCTGAGGGAGTCTTTTCTGGAAATGTCAGCTGAGGAGTGAGTGTCCTGAAAATACCAGTGTGGAACGTGCTTCCTGGTCTCGCCACTCGGGCTTTGGGAAGTTGGGGTTCTCAGAATCACACATGCCCCTTGTGGCTTTCCACGCCCACAGGAAGCAAGCTGTGTCTTCTTTCCACTAGAGTTTAGGGGTGTCATTTGCGGGGGTGGGGAGGCTTGGTTCTCATGGTGACTGCTGTAAAAGCTGCTAGTTCTGAGGGTTTCTGCATGGAGCCGGGGCTGATGGGAAGTGCATCCTGCAGCTACCACCCAGACAGAGGGCCTCCCCTCAATATCTGTCCACTGAAGTTTCCAGACAGTTCCAAATACATACTTCAAACGCACCTGGGCAAAATTACATTGGGGGCTGCGGATTTAACAAAGTTGGCAATTGTTTGCCTAACATACACAAAGCCTTGGGTTCAATCCCAACACCAATAAACTCCACACTTGTGGGGCTGGGGTAGAGTCAAGAAGATCAGGAGTTCAAGGTCAGGCTCAGCTATATAGTACATTTGAGGCCAGCCTGGTTTAGAGACCTTGTCCAAAAAAAAAAAAAAAACTGCATTTCCTTCTAGATTGCCTTTGACTCTTGCTTGTGACATGCACCAACGTCCCTGTTGAGGTCTTGTCATTCTCCCAGTGGACCCTGGCTCTGTTTTTCATCAAGGCCAGATCCTATGTCCAGCCTGCAATGTCTGCCACTCAGCTAGTGTTCTTGCTTGAGAGGCCCACCGTTCCACTGCCATCTGCAGCAACACACCTGGGCTTCGGCAGCTGGCGCGTCTCGTCCTGGGCATCTTGCCAAGCCTGTAGGCTGTCTTTTTAGTGGCCCTGTCTATCCTGCTTCAATTTTTAAAGGCCTCACAGCTCCCTAGGAAGAGAGGAGGGGCCGTGACTCTGGGTTGGGGTTGAACCCTGGCAGCCCTGGCCTTGGCCTCAGAGACCTTGCAGATGGCTCTGTCTAGCAGTGAGCAGCAGGACTGACCCAGCTGTGTTGAGAGGAATGACTGAGGCCCAACCGCGCTATCTCCGGTGTAGATGGAGGCCAATGTCTAGGGTACAGTGTGGAGACAAAGTTTGCAGGACAGGCTTGAAGGGCTGTCCCCGGGTGCTGGAGTGGGGGCACACACCCCGACTCCCATTTACACAGTCCAGGCAGGAATCCTCAGCGTTTGTGTCCACTTGCATCCCTGTCGTCCCAGTGAGGAAACTGAGGCTGTAGGAAGTGCTTGTACTTACCTGACTCAGAGTCAGGGCGCTGGGCTGGGCCTGGAGCTGTGGCCTCAGGTTTCACCTGGGAAGAAGTTACTTGTATTGGAAGCGTGGCTGGGCTGGGGAAGAAGGGACCGCAGGTGGTGTGACACTGTGGTCCTCCAGCCTTTGCTGTCTGTCCTCCTGGGTTCTGGAAGCTTCTGCACCCTGCTAGGCCTGGACCTCTGAGGCTCCAGCCCTTCCTTCTCTCCTGCTGGCCACGGTGACGAATCCCTTTTCCCATGAGGTGAGCCAAGATAAGATTAGAGCTTTATTAAAAGGAAATTAAACTAGGAAATGAAAGGATAAACAAACCCCAAATGAATGGGGAGGGGAGAAAAACAGGCCCCAAAGCAAGTAAGGTCACCAGCCCAGGCATCCAGCCCCCAAAGCAAGTGAGGTCACCAGCCCAGGTATCCTGCCCCCAAAGCAAGTGAGGTCACCAGCCCAGGCATCCAGCCTGCAGGGAGAAGCTACTTGCACCCCGGGGCCAGGCACGCAGCAGGTGACCCTCCCTCCTAGCTCCTCTCACCAGCCCTGATAGTGGCCATGCCCACACAGGCTAGCGTGGTGACTTCAGCAGATGGCTTCTGTTGGGGGGGGGGGGCTTGGCTTGTGGCAACAGCGTGTGTCTTCCAGCACTATCCCCAAGCCAGGGCATCCTGGGGCCTTTCCTGATTGTCACATTCAGGGTTCTGCCAACTGCTTCCTGGAGAACGCAGCTGGCGAGGCTTCATCTCTCCCCATGCAGGGACAGAAACTGCATTTCCTGTCCCCATCACCTGGTCCCACTCCGGTCTCATCTTTCAGCCCCTCCCCTGAAGAGTATGCCTCTACCTCAGCACCTGTCCTCTGCCCAGCCCTGGAGTGACCTTTACTCACCCTTGTGAGTGTGTGTGTGTGTTAGTGTGTGTGTGTGTGTGTGTGTGTGAGAGAGAGAGAGAGAGAGAGAGAGAGAGAGAGAGAGAGAGAGAGAGAGAGAGAGAGAGAGAGAGAGAGAGAGAGAGAGAGAGAGAGAGAGAGAGAGAGAGAATCGACCCTGAATTCCCAGAAGGCCTGGCGGGTGCAGCCAGCATCCCTTGTTAAGCTGCTCATGTTTCCTCAGTGCCTGGTGGGTACCAACAGTAGGTGCTGCTCTGCGGGGAGCCATGGTGGACACTCACTTCCTGGAGGAGCATCAGTGTGTGTGTGTGTGTGTGTGTGTGTGTGTGTGTGTGTGTGTATGTGTGTGCGTGCATGCGTGTGTGTGTGTTTGTGTGTGAGTGTGTGTGTGTGTGTGTGTGTATGTGTGTGTGTGTGTGTGTATGTGCGTGCATGCGTGTGTGTGTTTGTGTGTGTGTGTGTGTGTGTGTGTGTGTGTGTGTGTGTGCGCGCCGCGCTCGCTCAATGGCGGGCGTTATTCAGTAAAACTGAGTAAAAAGCCATGGCTGTGGCCTGCAGGTGAACCCTGCTGCAGGTCCCGGCCCTTCCCCTGCCTCTGGGTCTGTGGAGGAGGATCTGGGCTGGGCTGGCTGCTGTGTGGCAGCCAAGCTAGGTGACAGCAAGAGGGAAGGGCTGAAAGGAACTTTTCACATTGGCCTTGTGGAACTCAACGACTCCTTTTGAAAACTGGAGTCAGATATTTTCACTTTATGTAAAATAAATGTTAAATTTCCCATATAAAGAATGTACTGGAAAGCTATGTTTTTAAGTATGCTCTTTTTCAGGCTGTAAAGTGATCATTTAGGGAAAATATAGAAAAACTGGAAAAAAAAGAGAGAGAGAGAAGCGCTTTAATTCCTCTACTCTGAGGTAATTATTGTAAACATTTAAATTTATCTTCAAATGGTCTTTTTTGTTGAGTACATAAAGTACAAAAATTTTCAAAAGATTAGATCATATCTTATATGTACTTCTCTGTACTTAATAGACTATGAACATTTTTTACCTTGATAAATATTGTTTTAAAATGCAAGTTTTATCTGCTATGTGTTGTTGCTGTTGAGATCTTATCTACAACTAGAACAGGCCGTGTCGCAGGACTGGGGAGGAGTGCGGTGCTATAGCATTTGCCTGGCATGCACACGGGCTGGCTACAGAAGTCTGAGGGTCTGAGTTTGGATCCCCGACACCCCTCTAAAAACTGGGTGTAGCAGTGAGGGCCCCCATAACCCGGCACTAGAGCGGCAGAGACCAGAAGGTCCCTAGAGTGCACTGGCCTTTCAGAGTGGCCAGTGAGGGGATGCAATGCGCATGATGGCCGGAGGACCCCTGGTGTTAACCTCTGGCCTTTGTCTGTAGGGACATGGGCGCGTGGCTGGTGTTAGCACGCCCACCTTCACATAGGATTAGTATTCTCTCTTCTCCCCAGGCCTTTCTGCCCATTGGATTTGCAAATGTCCTCTGCAAATGGTGACTGGCTGAGCAGTTTAGGAGAACCGGTGGGCATCTTGCCTTGCCTGAGGCCGACTTTCAGTTCCCTTTAAGTTGCTGTCTTATCTTTACTGTCCTGAGACACTGACCAATGCCGTTTATAAAATAAAGCATTCACTGTCACACCTCACCCACAAGCCTGAGGCAGGCTTTTGAAACCTCAACGATCATCCTCCAATGACCCCCAACAGGATCACACCTCCTGGTTCTTTCCAAACTGTTCCACCGACTGGACACCGGCTATTCAAACACGGACTATTGTCATTCAAGCCTCCACAGTCACAAATGCTGTCATTGGGCAGGATTCTATCTGTGGCACAGGCCTGCCCTATCTCAGGTGGGAAGGGGCCATACCACAGAGTGAAGATCAATAATCACATCAGTCACCCTGGGTATCACCACACACCCTCCAGAATATCACCCCACGCCACCCCGAATCACACCAGCTACCCTGGGTATCACCACACACCCTCCAGAATATCACCCCACGCCACCCCGAATCACACCAGCCACCCTGGGTATCACCACACATCCTCCAGCTTCCTCAGTAGAAGTGTCTTAGTCCATCGCCTCTCTGTAGGCGTCTCTGTCGTTTCCACTATTTTGCTGCTGAATGGAGCCCATCACACTCCCTGATTAAGAACTGCTGGGTCAGCTTGAGACTCTACTGGAGGATTTCCATGTCACAGGTCACAGACTAGGAGCCTGTTTGGGGCTGTGACCCAAGATGCCTCCTTGGCACCCTTATCAACACATTTGCAGAGACTATCCTGTGATGGGTTAGGACAGTCTGACCAGAAACGGAAGAGACTCACTACACACGGATGTGGATGACACTGAGACAGGGATCACAGATAAGCTACTGGGACCCTGAGGCCTGAAAGCGCAGTGACAGAGCTGTCTGAACCATAAAGATGGGAGAGGGATGGGGGCAAGCGAATACTCCTACCCCAATCCGTCCTCAGCCCCCCTTCTGCCTGCGTTTTCTACCGATTCCTCGTATTGGCTAAAGTGACAGATCAGCGCACAGCCAGTGTGGAGCTGGGTTTGTCTGGCCGTGCCATCAGATCCTGAGGGACAAGGCAAGGTGGATGAGGGCAGAGAAAGAGAGGACAGAGAAACCTACACATTCAGCCTTACAGCATTTTAAAATACAGACTGCTGTGTCAGGTAGCTGGTCTTCCTGCTGTCAATGGGGATGGGAGTGACTACTAGTTGTCATTACAACAGTAGTATTAGCCATCATGTGTTAAGTATTTCCCACGTAGACAGCAATGTATTACATTACAGGGCATTTTGCACATAGTGTTTCTAATTTTTATAGCCAATCTGTTAGGCACATGTTATTGGTATCTGTGTCAGGCAAGGCAAAATGAGCTTTAGGGCTCAGCCTGAGGGTGCAAAAATCAGTAGTAGAAATGGGATTTTTACTCCCACCTGGGTAACGCAAAGCAACTGAATCCGAGCTAGAGAGGTGAGCATGTGGCTTCCTCCGTAGTGGAATAGTGGTTGAAGAGGGAGGAGAAAGCAGGGAGCAGAGAAAGGAGAAAGAGGGAAGAGGAGGTGATCTTTAACTACTTCATCTGGACAGCTGTTGTAAAGTTAAAGGGTAACACCTGGCCAAAACTGAGTGTTTCGGTAGAGTTCAAAAACTTCAAGAAGCAGAGACCAGACCGAGGTGCAGTAAGGCCTGGGGACCACAGGGGTCTGTGTGAGCCTTACGATCTTCGTGGATGACAGTGCAGAGGCTGAGGCATTTGTGTGCTTCCCAAAATGAGGGAGTGGGCCTGGCATGGACCGGGGAAGTCAGGACCAGGGTCAGATCTGAGGATGCCACTGGTGCCACTCTGTAGCCAAGAGCACCACTTTGAGCTAGCCAGACTTGGTGGGGACAAGGGGTGCTTTCTGCTTCTTTTGTGGGTAGAGAATTCCCTCCCTCCTTCCTAATCTAGGTGCCATGACTATGATACCCCGTCAGTGCTATGACAGGTGTTGGCCTATTCGCTGTCTCTGATTGAAGTCCACATCCTGAGGGTCACTCAAATACACTGCTCATCAACAGGTCAAGGAAGGGGCCCGGAAGGAAAGAGAGTGGTGATGTTTCTAGGCTACAGGGTGGAGAAGAGGTGGTCAGATACCCTGCCAATAGGGTGGTTCCACGTGGGCTGGAATTGGCTCTGACTCCAAAACATGAGAGGCACAGCTCTCTGCCCTGGCTCCTGCACACAGTAGGAGATATTTAACCCTGTAGAGAGGCCACACACGGTAGGTGTTATTTAACACTACAGAGAACCTGGGCACTCTAGGGTGGTTAAGATGTGGGACTCAGGAGTCCCATGTCTAATGTTTGCATCCGGTATTCGGTGACAACAGAAACTCAAATAATAACCAGGACAATAAAAAGCCCACAGTGCTCCAAAAATGTGACCATTTCTGATGTCACAAGGGGAAAGCTTCACACCTGGCCTCACGTGATGTCACAGTCCAAATTGTGACCTGCTAAAAAGTGTTTTTTACAGTGGCTTCAGGCCAGGCTGGAGCATTGGCTCCGTGGCTAAGAGCACTTGTGTTCCTCTGGTTGGATTAGAAGCACCCACAAAGCAGGCCACATCGTCAGTAACTCCAGTTCCAAGGAACCCCACACCCTCCACTGACCTCTGTGGACATTTTGTGCAATGCATGCACACAGACATACAGACACACGCAGACACACACACACACACACACACACACACACACACACACACACACACACACATGCACGCACACACGGGCAAAACACACACATAAAATTAAGTATGAAATGTAAGTGGCTCCAGGCTGTGTGTATCCTGTGTTGAGATTTGGGTTCCAACCTCTGTGCTATCTCCTGTGTACACATTTTTTCCAGCAGATGAAAAACAGGATGAATCCCCACACATTTTGGATCAGGGATACATATCTGAGCACAGAGATATTTATTATTCATGAATATTCTTCAATTTTAGACCCATTTTCTAATAGCTAGTCTGACCTTTTTTATATGTGCATTTTTTTCATCCTGCATGGTGGTCAAGGGCTCAATTCATCTCCTAATTAAAAGCCATGGCGCTTGCTACCATCGATCGGATGCATTTCTGAGTTATTCTAAAGCCTTGCTAATATTGTTTATTTGCATTGAAAATGGAATGCTAGATTCAGGAGGCCTGATTTCCAGTTTGGCACCCACTTACATGGAAATGATGTGTGGATTCTTTCCTCAAATTCCCAGTGGGCTGGGCCAGCCTTCTCATGTTGCAGGGAAGGCTTATGGACACGTGCAGCAAATTGTCCCCACTCTGCTGTTACTATCACTAAAGATGAAACACTAGCTGGAAGCCTCAGTAAGAGACTGGGTCCAACCCAGGGATAGCAGAGACACCCTGCACAGCCCCTTTCATGAAACACCGAGGGACAGCCCTTTTGACTGGACATGGCTACTCTTTATGCTAGGGAGAGCTGAGCAGATATCACTGATTCAAAGCCATTCTGAAAGGTTCTGGGGAAACGAATCCAGAGTCCATGGCTTCAGCTTGGTACTGTTCTTTCTTATTTAATTTCTCTTCACTCTGATATTTTAAAAAGTTGCTTGTTCTTTCTATTGCGTCCTGACCCCTCCTGGCTCCAGGCCTGGGCTCAGGCTCAAAACCCCAAAACAAACAAACACTGCCCCCCAAAACAACAGCCTGGTAACTAAACTGTCCGGGTAGGGACTGGGGTCTGGGTATAGAAGGGTGACTGATAGGATTACATGAAGAAAAGCTGTGTCCCACCACAGTCGGGCACAAGACTACCCCTTACATATTGAGCCAGAGTCCCCTGTGTCCTAGGCTACCGTCAAACTTGCTATGTAGCTGATGTAGCTGAGGATGGCCTTGACCTTCTGATCCTCCTGCCCACATGCCGGGATTACAGACAGGCGCCACTGTGCCTGGTTTGTGCCAAGGGTCGAACCCAGGGCTCCGTGCATGCTAGGCAAGTACTCTACCAGCTTTGCTGTATCCTAGCTCTTGCTGGAATCTCAAAGGAACAAGTGTCCAGAATTGTCTGGGCCTTACCAGCTCCTGGTGAGCCTGCAGTTTTCCTGTGGAGTTATGAGAAGGTAGAGGGCTAGAGCAGCAGGCCACTGGGTTCTTTATAGTGGAATGGTAGAGAGGACAATAGATAGATGTCCTTAGACGAGCAGGGAATGGCCCAGGATTCAGGTAGGTGTGTGAGGACCGCAGAGTAGAGATGATCTGAGGAGTGCCTGAGTGGGTGCCCCGGTACTGGCTGCACGTGCCTGACTCCTCCCAGAGAGAACTGCTGCCCGGGGTCAGAGTCCAGAGAAGGAGCTGCAGGTCCTTTAGCACCTTTTGTCATTCCTGTGGTGAGGGTGGGGGTCACTTCCAGAAGGAAGCCTTCAGCCCTCAGATAACCATGCACCTGTCCGTCCATGTTCACGTTCACTGACAACATCCCTCCGAGCCCTAGAGCCCTTCACTTCCAAAGTGAAGGCCACAACCACAGAGAGGCATCCGTCAGAACTAGATGAAATCAGCCGGGAGGAGCCAACCCGAGCAGCAGCCAAGGAGCCAGCCTGCTCGCCCTCCTTGCTCCCGTCTGAGAGTGTGTCTGGGAGTGGAGCTGTCTATGTCGTCCCTTTCTGGAATTATGAGACATGATCAGCATGTGGGGAATAAGTTTGTATGTATCCAGGAACCAGGGATGGGCATGAGAGGGGGCTTTGTTGGGCTGCCAGGAAGGTGCCAGGCTCTGCTTTCAGTGGGTGTCTGGTGAATGACATCCAGAGTTCCCTGCACGTTTCCCTGTCCCTGCAGATCTGCATGACCTAGTGCTGAGCAGGGCCAGCGTTTTCTACATCTCTGAGTCTTTGTGTTTCTTTTTTGCTGTTTTCTATAGATGCCGGGGTGGAGGCCAGCCTGAGCAGGGCGTCTGGGGACAGAGTCCTCTGGTTTCAGTGCCTTCAGATACCTCAGGCCCCATCTCAGAGCCACCCGCCACCCCAGCGGGATATAGATCAGGCTCTTCTGAGAGGAGCAGGCAGATCTTCCCAGGCCAGCTGTCCTCGCAGAATATGCCAAAGGTCGGTGTAATAGAAAAAGTGTTGCATGAAGTGGAGATAGGAAATGCAATCATTTTGAGGCAAATGAGCACATTGGGATGCTGCTGTTAACGCTTTGACACGATGATCAGTGTTGACATCATCTACAAAGTTCGTGAGCTCAGTGGATTCACAGGAAAATACATAAAACACACGGACACTCGTAACATTTTAGGTAGGTTTCTGGCTTCATATTGGACACATTCTCGAGTATCGTGGGGCATGTTTGGTTGTGCTTGGCCCGTGAGATGCAGGTTGCACACTCTGTGTCTGCAGTGTAATGGGGTTGCTATGCTCTCATATGAAACCACAGCAGGTTCCTTCTGATCATTGAGAGCCCTTCGCCCCTTGGCCCCAGAGTCTGTAAATTCACAGGTGTTCCCGCTTGTGTCGGGAGTGTGGAATTAAGGATATATGCTTACACTACACTTTAAAATGGCAGCGCTGGGGTCTGTGAGTTATGTTACTGGCTTGGTTTTTTGCTTTCCCCCAGAGTCCTAAGCTGTGTGTTGCTCTGCCAGTCACCGTGCGTGCCTGAATTCCGAGAGGGTGGTGCTTTGGCCTGGAAAGCAGGACCCTGAACAATTCCTACAGGTTCTCTGCTCACACTTTGCTGGGCAGAGCCTGTCCTTGGCCCCTGATGGGAAGATTGGCAAATCAGGGTCTACTCCCAATCAAAGCAGTTTTTTCCCAGGTGAGGAACCCAAGGGATACTGGTGTGAAGTGTGTCTATCCTGGGAGATCCCCAGTCTGTCTCCAGGGACTGTATGTGATGCCTCTGATCCAGGTCTAACCGAGAGTTCCGTGGCTCTGTGGTCCATCTCTGTCATCAGTCAGCTCCCCTGAGGCCATCTCTGGGGCGCAGGGGTACCACCTTCCCCAGGCTTTTGTCGTTTATCCTGAGATACTGGTGGCACTGCCAGCCCTAACCTGGGCATTCAGATATTGCCTCAGCAGGGGAGATAAAGAGCCACACCATCGATAAGCCATCACCTTGGCCCCAGAGCAACCGCCAGGCTGGAGGCAGAGGCGGTGGAGAGAGCAAGACCTTGCCTCGTGTTTCTTTCCAGTCTTTCTGTTTAACTTCCTGTTTAGTGTTCATTCCTGATCCTTCTAGGTCTCTGAATTTCATGGTTAGGCCAGCTCAGGTCACAGCTGTGTGTGTCATCCAGAGTTCCATCAAATGACAGCATGCTGGAAAAGACCCCCAGACACTGCTTCGAGTACGCCACTTTTATCTGTTTTTGTTTGTTTGTTTGTCTTTGTTTGGGGGGGGGATGTGGTTTCTCTGTGTAGTTCTGGCTGCCCTGGAACTCTCTCTGTAAACCAGGCTGGCCTCAAACTCACAGAATTTGACTCCGTCTCCAGAGTGCTAGGACTAAAGGCGGTGCCACGGCCACCCTGTGAGTAGTACATCACTTTTAATTGGCAAAGGAATGTGGCATAGGGGCCTGGCTCGCTTAAAGCTACAAAGTGTCTGGCAGTGTTGCCTAGGTCAGCTCTGGGCTTAAGGCTATGGGCACTAGCGTTATCTCAATTTTGTTTCAGTTATCTAACGGTTTCCTTAGTCAGATGCATACCTATGTTTGCAGCACTCAGGAGGCTGAGGCAGGAGGATCATGCGTTTGATTTTAACCTGGGCCATATAGCAAGATCCTGTACTGAATAACCAAACCAAAATACAACAAGCAACAGCAAAAAACACCATCACCACACAAATTTGGTAGAATTCTCCTCCTGGTCTACAATTTGTCTTTAATTCTCTCTGTGTGAGTCTTTCTCTTGTTCAAGAGAGAAACACAAAGAATAAATGTTTCTAGTCCTCCCTCCTCCAGGACCATGTGGCCACATGAGTTACCAGTGACCTGCCATCCTCCTTATCCACGGCAATGTGTCTGAGAGTCCCAGTTGGATCTGAAGCTGTCACACACTCTGTATATCCTGTTTCTTATAAAGTTTAACTCATACACTAAGCACATGAGGCATGGACAGCAGAACATCAGCAGAACAATTAGACTGATTTACGTTGGGGTCATCAAGTCAAGCAGAGGGTATTGGGGCATAGGTGTAGCACCGTAACAGCTGACCCAGTGGCTAAGTCAGGTGCTGAGTAACTAGCCAGCAGGTAGAGGAAACCTCTAACTTCTAGCGTTCATCGGACAGAGAGATGATCCGAAGTCTAGGCAGAATGGCCTTAGATCATGTCACACTACTCAGAACAGTGTCAATTTGAAACTTGTTCATTCTTTCTAAAATTTCCATTGCAGGCTGAGGTTGAACGGGAACAGTCAGCCAGCACAGGGCTTGCTATGTTTTTAGCTGATTCTTCTGGCTAACGGGCATGATTGATTAAAAATTAAAAGCCACCTGGAAGAGTAGGGTCTTCGGGACTTGCCTCTCAGGTGGCAGACTTCTGAAACAGACAGTCTGGGAGTGACAGGCCCTTGTTTCTTCTGCCACAGATAAGAAAACAAAACAAAACAACAGAAAAAAAAACCTCATAGAGTTCTGTGGCAGGCAGGTCACCTCCCACGTTCCCCCTGGGAGCGGTACTTCAGTAACATACATTGGATTGCACCGCTTGGAAAATTAGCAATCATTGTCTCAAATCGTGAGCATTTGGAAGATGTTTTTCTTTCTTTTAATTTCCAGGTAGTCCTGTGTTTGATTACACAGGTCACCTGAGCAGCTCTGCTGCCTTCACCCCAGGTCTCCAATGGCCGCAAATGCCTCTGTGGGTCCAGGGGCTCCAGAGTGGCGGGTCGGACCTGGCTCAATGAGGGACTGCTTGTCTGCCTGGCCCAGCCCACAGCATGGTGTCCAAGAGAGGCTGCCGGGAATAAAGGCAGGCTTTCTTTGCTGCAAGCTCACAGAGGGGCTCTCTGAAGGTGGCAGGGGAACAGAGTGTCAGTGTTGGGACCGGCCCACCTTCCTTAGTACTTTTCCATCGCTGGTGCAGTGCGTTCTGGCCTTAGGGCAGGTTTTACAAGCGCTGTGAAGGCGCACTGGTGAAAGTCCCTGCCCGCCGAGTCTCGGCCACAGAGACGCAGAATCTCCCCGGGGAGATGAGCAGGGATGTGTCTGCCTGGGGTGAGTCTGCTGGCTACAGAACAAAGAGCCACAGACTGGGCTGGAACAACAGACCTTTTCTGAGTCTGGATATTCAACCTAGGACACAGGCAGAGTCCATCTGTCTGTCCGCTCTGAGGGAAGTGAGGGAAGACCGTGCTCCCAGCCTGCCTCCTTGACTGGTTCTCATCCATGTTACCATCCTCCTCCTCAGCCATCTCTGTATACATTCCTCTTGCATATAGGATGCCGGTCTTATAGAATTAGGGTCATCCTGAGAACAGATCTTTAGTGGGGTCTTCTTGGAAGGTTCTATCTCCAAATAGCCTCATTCTGAGACTGTTCCTCACAGGCTGTGCCTGTCAGGAGATGAGGAGCAGGCCTGGGGCCTGGATGAACACCCCAGAACCCCAGCCTGCACCCAGGCCCTGCTTACACCCTAGTGGTGAGAGCTGTTCCTGGTAGATGTCTCATGGGTTCCAAGCCAGTGGCAGGCATTTTAGCTTTTAGCTCCTGTGGGTCTCGTAGTGGCACCCAAGGCTGGTTGTTGTTATCACCACTGTATGTACAAGGGAGCTGAGACACAGAGAGTAACCTGCCCAGGGTCACACAGCCAGGAAGTAGTGGAGCCGGGTTCCAAACCCAGTTGTCTGGACGCCTTGGGATACATTATAAACTACTTTCTATTACTCAATAGACCTAATATCCACCGTGAGTCATCTCACAGCCTACAGAGGACTCCAGGTACATTGCCCTGTGACCTCCACTATAAATAGGGCTGAGGAAGGATCCTGACTGGCTTTGAGTTCAAACCCTGGGAACATGGAATCGATAAGGGCCCAGGATCTGAGTTCCGTGTCATCTACAGACCATTATCTGCCAGCCATGTAATTTGGGGAAGCATTGTACCCTCTCTGAGCCTTACTTTCCTCATATGAGCGGGGATGTCAGTGTCTTGGAATTGTTTGTAGAGGATGGCAAGAAAGGCTGATCATAGCACTGATCACTGCATTACTATGGCTGTGTGATATCATTTCCCCCAGGAGCATTGCTGTCCCCTCATCCTCTGTCCTCACAACCTGTGGCAGGCGTGGTGGCTCCAGCCCCTCTGAATACTGAAGTACTGGGTGCAAATAATGATCTCATTAGCATTTTGTATGGAGTAGGTGTTGGACGGAGTTTGTTCACTCTTTTCAGATGTGGCCCTTGAAGGCTAAGGCCCCATGCATGGTTACATTCTGCTCCCCCTGGACCTGGCGATCTGAATGAGAGACGGTGAGCTGCAGGGGCCAGCCTTGCTCACTGCTGTGTCCCACCCAGCTTTAGCCAAGGCTTGTTCCTGTAGGTCAGTGGTTCTCAATCTTCCTAGAGCTGTGACCCTTTAATGCAGCTCCTCATATTACGGTGACCTCTCCACCATACAATTATTTCAGTTGCTACTTCATACCTCTAATGTTGACACTGTTATGCGTTGTAATGTGTTTTCCAATGGTCTTAGGCAACCCCCGTGAAAGGGTTGGTCGACCCCTCAAGTGAGTGGTGACCCACAAGTTGAGAACCACTGCTGTAGAAGCTGCCAGAACATCGCTGGCGATGTAGTTTTGATAATAACAACTGACAGCTACTCTGTTTTTAGACATGGGAGATCTGTTGGGCACCGAGACTTAAGGCCTGGGCCTCTGGCTCCCTGGGTATTGGTAGCATTCTTCCCCTCACTGTGGACTGGAGGAGGTGAGCTGAATGGGGGTGAGGGATAGCCTTTGCTTCCTTTACTGGGTAGAGGTAGCCTGACTCTTCTGCCCAGGAGAAAACATGGCTCCAGTTTCTTTGCTGCCAGTGTGTTAGAGATGCCAGGTTTGGACAGAAGACATGGAAGGCCATTTCATAGGCCACAGTAGCTGATGGAAGGGAGCCATGCCATTCGGAGAAAAAGGCCCAGAGGAAATTTCCACTAAGCACAAGGTGCGCGGTGGGCTTGGCACAGCACCTGGTGAATATCAAAAGACTATTTTATCCCTCTGCCCCGTCCACCCCACATCCTCTCATGCCAGAAGAAAAGGCCACCCTCACTCCTGACGGGGGATGTGTGTCCTCTTTAACTTGAGGTCCCATGGAAGCAGTCTAGCCGCACCTGTAACTGTGACCTATCCCAATGTTTGAGTCTGCCGGAGGAACTCCAGTCCAGGGATGGTGAAGAGGTGTGAGTCAGCGATGGACCTCAGGTCTGCTTCCTTCATGTGGACTTTCTGTGGTTCTTGCCCCCGTGTGACACTTCCACTGCTGGAAGGACTGGGCATTCAGAAGAAGTTATCACAGGAGTGCGTATCCACAGGGCACCCTACCCCACTATCTCCTGTTCAAGCCTGGGCCTTGAGGCCTTGATGCTCACTCTTCTATGGACCAGAATGACAGAACTGGGCATAGCGGATGTCAGTCATAACCCAACAGAGCCTCACCTAATCGCGACAACCTCCCTGAGCTTCAGTTTCCCCATAGGATTCCTCATTCACAAGAAGCAGGACACCAGACCCTCCTCTCCTGTGCCTGAGCTTTGTCCCTCCATCCTATACTCCCTGCCTGGTCCCCTACAGCATGAGCTCCCTCAGCAGGGTGTGGGAGATGGGCACCAGGCTTTTCAACAAGTTGATTCTTATTGCAGTTGAACGGTACCCCGTACCCCGGGAACACAGAGACCATGGGAACACGGAGACTGAGGATCAGTCTTCTTGGAGACTAGGTGACTGGTATCTATACTTTCTGGCTTTCTCAGAAACCACCTGTTCTTTCTATTTGTGTCAAGATTAGGACACAGAATCTTGGCAGAGGAAGATGTTACTTTCAATTAAACATCCTGAGTCTCCTTCCCATCTAGGATGAATCAGTGAGCTCCATATGGGTGGAGGCGCGGGAAAGCAGGAAGCATCTTTGCAGAAATACAAACTCAGAGGATCACTGGATTAGTAAAGTCAGGGATCACATTGCTAGCAGGTACCTGGCACACGCAGGATCTCCATGTGGGTGGTTCCCCTGGCCTTGGCATCGTGCCTGAAGTAGGCCATAGAGCAAAGAAAGGAACTTGATTCCAAGATCAGAGGTCAAGTTGTTGGAACTGTCTCTTGTGTGTTGGGTGTCCTCATGAAGATCATGTAACATCCGTCATTGAGCCTCAGATTTATCTGAGAAGTTGGAAATGATCACAATTATACTTCATAGGGTGATTTGTGACTTGAACAGCTCAGTGGAAGACCCCGTCATCAGAGGCAGATTCCCCTGTGTTATTGTGGATAACAGCCTGCATCTTTGAAGTTTGGTTTAAGTAAATATTAGTCAGTTCCCAGCTATGATCTAAATTCAGTTTTGTTTTGTTTTGTTTTTTCTAAATGGTCCAGTTTCTAGGTCTTTGCTCTACTCTTGCAACCAGGATTGATGACATTTGCTCTCTGGGGTCAGAGGCAAAGGGATTTCCCATCCATTCTGCCCCATGGCTGAGTGTCGAATGGTCTCCAGCTTGCCTGGGCTCCAGATGGCTGGCCCTGGCCGTGAGTCCTTGTGAGAAGTAAGAAGAAAATCTGTAGAAACCACTGATCCAAGATGCTGACTTAGCTCAGGGGAGGGGTCTGCTGTTGTTTTTCACACAAGGAGGGCTCACTGCTGCTTGAGCTTTTAATTGGTTTAGTGATATTTTTTATGGCTTCTTATTTTAATGTTTACAGTCCCAGATGGCGACATTTACAGACTCCTGAGAAGGGACTGAGAAATGATTTAGCTGAAGTAGCAAAACTGGAAACATTGTGTGGAGTCGACTATGCCATGGAGCCCACGAGGGGCCACTGGTTTATTTACTGTGATTTAAGTTGTCTGCCTGTTCATCTCTGCAGCCGAGGGAAACAGATGCCCACTGTTCCCTCAGCAAGCAGAGCCTGCCCAAGGCATTGGCAAGGGTCTAGCAAAGTTCGGGCTCAACCTGGCCTTCTCCCGCCCGTGAGTCAGCTGTGGTCTGTGTGTACATGTGGCAGGAAGAGATCAGCCATGTATCTGTTTTGAAGACTATCTCAATATGTAGCCAAAACTGACCTCAAACTCATCATCCTTCCTCTGCATCTGCAATCAACCCACAGACTGATGCTCGCCTCACCGGGGACAGAACTCTCTGACACTGGTCCCAAGTCAATTCTCTATTGAATCTATGGTGTAGCTGAGAGATTCCACTAGGGCTGTTTTGCTGTGTCAGTTGCCACTATTCCGTACAGGCAAGGGATGAGTTCCAGGATCCCATCCTTCCATGGATGTGGAATAGGAATGTTCAAAGCCACAGGTAAATGTCTAACACTAACTCGTGTTTGGCTCTCTGTCTGGGTCACCTGTGCACAGCATCAGCGTGATGTATAGTTCTCGTGCCTTGGTGACAGGAGGAGTCCATGAGATAAAAGTCCCAATGTGTTTAGTAGAGACACAGTATTCCCCCCTCAAAGCGTTTTCAATGCACAGTCTCTGCCCAGATACAGAACTCACACGAGTGCTGGCGGAAGGAACTGCACTTTTGCTAGTCTGAAGCAAAGCTTTCTCAAACTGGGGAAAAAGAAAGTGCTTTCCTGGTACGGAAGAGATACTTAGACCAAGGGTGCAGCTAGTGTGTGCAGGAGCCCTGGGTTTGAGCCCAGCATTGTAACAAAACAAAAGTGCAATTTCGGAGTACCGAAGAGTTGGGAGCACGGGGAAGAGTAGAGCACTAACCTGGAGTGCACAGAGTCCCAAGTCCTGTCCCCAGCACTGTACTACTCAGATAAAGATAATGCAGGTATATTACACAGAATGTTAAACGCACACATAGTCAGGTAATTTGCATTCCCCAGCAGACTCGTCCGTATGAACAGTTTTACTGAGTCCCCTTCCAGGCTGTTTTCTTGGTTATCCATTTTTGCATTTTAAGGAGTTGGACCCACATATTTGGTAGCATTATTGCAGTCCTCCTCATGGTTCCCTGTGGCTTTTCGGGGCAGGGGTTCCAGGACCTATGCAGCCACTCCTACTAAACAGGGTGTGCCTGAGCAGAGTGGAGAAACAGGCTGCCCAGGAGTGTTTCTGCCTGAGTGTTCTCAGCATCATCTCAAGGCGGCTGGCATGGATATGCTGCCCCCTTTCTTAGCCCAGTTAAGGAACTGTTCTTTTTTAAGGATTGGGGATGAAGGAGGAGTTGCACTCATGCCATGGGACATTTGGAGGTCTGCAGACAACCTTTGGGAGTTTCAGGGGTTGAACTCTGGCCCTCAGCCTTGTTCACCAAAACCTTTGTCCACTGAGCCTCCCCACCAGCCCAGGAATCCCTTTAATGGCCACTTTAATTGCTAACGGCCACTTTGCTCTTTCTCCCTCCTTAATTTCCATCTTTTCAATCATCTATCCATCTACCGACTCTTTTACCAGTCCTCCATCCATTTGCCATCCATCTACCTGTCTGCCTGTCTGTCAGTCCATCCATCCACACACTGAACCAGACATGTAGTCAGCCATCCACCCTCCTATCCATCCACTCATCCACCTACCCATCCATCTGCCCATCCATGTATCAAGTCATCAGACCACTTGCCCATCTTTCCATCCTCTCACCAGCCATCCACTTGCCCACCCATCGCTGGTGTTAAGCATCTGTGCCGTGCTGAGCATTGTGTTTGTGCTAATGATGTAGTGATGTGTGCTGTAAGCCGCTGAGTCAGAAGACCACTCCTGCATTCCAGCAGAGGTGCCGGAGTTTGATACTACCCCTTGTCTATAAATCCCTAAGTACCAACTTCCCTGTAGCCTGGTGCACAGTGAGGCCAGGAGATGAACTGAATGTTTTCACTGAGAGCAAAGTGCACCGTTTTTCTAAAAGTCATATTTCAACACAACTGTGATGGTGACAATGACAACAAATATATTTAAGGTGTTACCTATGATGGTGACAATGACAACGAATGTATTGAAGGTGTTACTCCACATGTAGTCTTCTTAGATCAGGGAAGGACAGCAAGGCTGCTCTTTTCAGACTTGGCTGTAAGTCACACCCTCATGGTTTGTTCTAGAGGTCCACAGCTTCAAGTGAAAAGTGAGATTTGTTTGTTTGCCTGTAAAATGTATAGCCGAGCAATGGAGGAAGTTCCTGAGGCCACCAGCAGCAAAGCTTGCCAGGGAAGTGTGAGGTATGACTGGCCTGTGCCCTTTCTTGTGAGCTTGCTGCACCTTTTCCAAAAAGTGGGCAGCTTTCTTTTTATGGCGCCATTCTGACTTCCCAAAGCTGCCAGATTTATAAGGAAACGACTCCACCAAACGGGACTTGGTGACACCCTAAAGTTTATGAAATTGCTAAAACACGGTTTCATGGAAACATTCTGGTGTCACCAACTTAGACTCGTTTATGATATTTATGAAACTGTTTTCTTTACAATACCAGCGCCACATTTAATATCACCCCCCTGGGCCTGCCCCTCCCTGGGCCAGGGCAGATGTGGAAGGTTGATTATAACAAAAAGTGAAGCTGTCACAGATGTTCTCCAGACAGCAGCTCCCTGTTCTGCACAGACATCTAGAACCTTCTGTCTGGCATGCAGCAGACACGAATTCTGACCCCATAAGCTCTCTCAGCTTCGTCTGTATGTTGTGGGTGCCACTGATCTGAGAACTACGCTCTGTAAAGCCCCAGAGATGACTAGTGTGGCCCAATAAACTGGATCCACAGAGTCTTCAGGACGCAGTGCAGCCAGGACAGGCTACGTCATAGAAGCTGGGGTCCGGGGTGGGGTTTGGTTAAAATTCTGACATCTGGACTCATGTGCCCCCCGTTGAGCTGGTAAGAAGATTGAGAGCTCCTGATAAGGCCAATCCGGAAGGGAAGATAGGAACCAAGGTGTGTAAGTTCCTGAAATCGTAGCCCAGCCTTCTCCCATCCCCTGGGCTTTCTGCCGCCACAGGGAATAGATGGTGTCACAGTCCAGTTTCCACTGGTGTGGCTGCCCCAAGGCCTCAGAGTGCAAATGCCCTTCTAAGACTCAGTGCTGAAACATGGGCCTTGGCCTGTCAGCTGAGTCGGGGAAGGACCTGGAGTAACTGTTCCCGGGGTCCACATGGATGAAGGAGTGAGTCCATTCCTCATCAATGAGGCTTCCCATCCCTGTGGTGAGAGATCACTTGTCTAATGTGGACTGGAAGAGGCACCAAGCTGCTCCTGAACTGCCACCGCCTGTCATTCGATCCCTCATTGTCTCCTGGGATGGACAGTTCATCTGGCGGCAGTCTCCATGGTTTGTAGGGAAGAGTACTCAGCTGTGGAAGAAGTTGTGTCCTGGAGATCACAGCCACTGCTATCCTTTTCCTATGAGGACACAGGAACAGCCTCTAGTGTCACGGTCTTGCAGAATCAAGATGTCCTGGAGCAGCCATTTCAGCCCTGACATTTCCCTGTCCCCATTTCTATCAATAGGAGCTTAGTACAGGAAAGGAGAAAGGCCCAGGCCCAGATTCTCCTTGGCCCTCTTCTCTGAGCACATGCTCCACAATCACCCGCTGTGTCCTCTGGCTAGCCAGCTGGGCCAGTGTCCCCGGCAGCCCCAGTGTCTCCCCTGCCTGCCGACTCGGCACCCGCCTGAATGTTCCATTCTAACAGGCCACAATCAGGAGCCTGTTCCCGCTCTGGGAAAAAGAGCAGCCAGCAGGCTTTTAAACTCGCTGCCTAATTTGAGGTATTTATCACTGTTTGGAGAGCTGTGCTTGTTTTGAATCGCTTCCCCCTCCAGCTTTCAGAAACTGCAAGTGAAGGTTGCGTCTCTGAAAGACAGCTTCTGGGTCCTTCCGCTGCCTCGGGCTAGATTCGAAGGACAGTAGGTTGGTCTGTGCATTCTTCATTCGAACTGTCCGGATCTTGAATACGGCACCACCACCCCCCACTGTGTACACACAGCCCAGCTGACTGCACCCAACACAGCTCCTGACACTCAACAGCGAAATGCCCATCCAGCCTGGACTGTGGTTCAGAGTGTCCCCAGGTCCAGACGCCTCTGACAACTTGCAGTGTGACACAACCCTCAGGTTCTCTGGTGCTATAAAAGCTAATCAGCTCCAGAGACCAGACTACCTAGAATCTAGCCCCAGCCCCACCACATTCTCCTGCCCTAAGCTTAGCTGTCCCATTGACTTCCTATTCGTTGGGTTACCAGTAGCTCCCTCAAAATCCTGTGCAAATGCAAGACGAAGGCCAGTGTTTGCTACATGGAAAATGCTCGATTCACCAAATATTACTTATAGACCTCATTTCCTTTCCCCATCCTGTCACGTTTTTATAAAAGCCTGATCAAAGCCAACAGCTGGCCAGCGGTGGAAGCTTGCCCAGGTGCACTGGAGGCTCTCCGCTCTCTTTGCTAGGTATCATACTGGCCTCATCTAGAGGGGGAGGACCACAGGTGTCCCCTGGACAGGGCAGTCCGTGTCTCACCGCTGCTTCTTTGGGATGCCAAAGAGGCTGCAGGAACACCAGCCCTCAAAACCAAGTCACCAGATCTCACAATGTCTGCCCCAGGACTTGGCATTTACAATCTCCATCAGCTACTCCCATCTCCCTCTCTCTAAGCCAGCCTCTTCCGTGAACACGCACACTTCCAGAACACATTGTTTTCCGCTTCTGCTTCCCCACAAGAGCCAAATTGGTTTCCCCACCCCACCCTCCAGGGTGACGGACGTGTGCGTAGAGACCCAGTAATTCCAGCTTTTCTCTTGGACACTGGGTAGGGCCAGTTGTTTTACTCTCGGAGCTTCCTTCTCTTCTGCTGGGGGCATCACTGGCTCCTGACAGCTCCACACACCTCCTCGCTGATCAGACATGGTCCCTTTGTGTTCCCATGACCCTAGCCTAGGGACATAGAAGGCAGAGAGCAGTGGCACAAATGAGATCTTGTGTCTGGGCACCTCTGTGTGTGACGTAGTTTCTTCATTTGGTGGAGTTTTTGAGAATTCCAGTGAGAGAAAGACCCTGTTAATGAGACGGTTCAGAGTCTTATTACACAAAGTAAGGACCATGCAACAGCCAGCCGGAAACCTATGTTATTATTCAGGGTTCTGAGAGAGAGAGAGAGAGAGAGAGAGAGAGAGAGACAGAGAGAGAGAGACAGAGAGAGAGACAGAGAGAGAGAGACAGAGAGAGAGACAGAGAGAGACAGAGAGAGAGAGAGAGAGACAGAGAGAGAGAGAGTACGCGTGCGCACGCACATGAACATATACATATTTATAGGATTGACTGTAAGAGTGCTTACAGGCTGTGGTCTGACTGTTCCAACAATAGCTGTCTCCTGAGGAAAAGTCCAGGAATCCAGTAGTTGTTTGCTCCATGAGGCTAGATGTCTCTGCTGGTCTTCAGTTAGGCCAGATTCCTGAAGGAGAAGTCCCTTACACCAGTGAAGATGTCAACTCACCAGTGAGAGTGAGAGCAAGCAGGCTAAGAGCAAACATGTCTTTCTTTCGTGTTCTTTATGCGGGCTGCCACCAGAAGGTGTGGCCCAGATTTAAGGTGGGTCTTTCCTCCTCAAAAGCCCCAACCAAGAAAAGCCTCTCACAGGTATACCCAGTAGCTTGGATTTAAGTTATTTCGAGGTGTAGTCAGGTTGACCACCAAGAGGAGCCATTACACCTGTGTCCCTTGGCAGGCATGGAACTGTGGGGTATTGATGTCCCTTGCGCCTCTTGGTAGTCATGTGACTGTAGGACATTGATGTGAGCCAACTTGGTGATGACAAAGTTTCCTCACTGTGACAGGGTAGGGTGGCTGGAAAATAAGAGACAACAGTTGATTAGAAACCTTGGCACAGTGACCACAAACCTGTTCTTAAATGTTCTGTCACAGTGTCCTGGTGTTGGGAAATGCTGTTGTGTTAGGCCAGGGGGAGCAATTTTTTCTTTGGCTTCAGATGCTTGATTAAAACAATATGGTAGCCTGAGTTCTCATCTCAAACTAGGAAAATGACCTAGGCATTGACCAAAGAGGCCGGTCTACATAGAGGACACTGAAGACAAGGATGACAGGTCACCGGACAGAGAAACTGTGGGCCTGCACAGGGTCTCGCTGTCCTGTAGACACGTTGCAGGTATCTGTGCCAAACAGGGCAGGAAGGAGTGGGCAACTCCAGAGACTCTGGAGAATAAAGAGGCCATTGGTCCTGCTACCGGGCAGATTCTGCCAAGATACACCAGCACATGGGATGTGAAAGGAACCCCCCCTCCGTGAGCCACCCTGTGACTTGTGCCCATTGATGGTGTTTCGGGGCACTGGCCACCTGCCTGGCCTCAGCCTCCCGCCATACAATAATACGGAGATGGTGCATGGATGCACGTGCTGTGAGGCACCTCCCGGGTCTGCCCTCTTTAGTTACTGCTGTGTTTCTAGAACTCTGGTCACGACGCTGTGATATGGAGTGACACCGAGTAGACAGAGACCTCCTTCAGTCCATTGGCAGTTTGGAGTGTTTGCTTTGGTCCCTGAGTAGAGACGACTGCAAACGTTTCTCTCATGAGCTTTGCAGCCCATTAACTCAGCTCTAAGACGCTGTATCTGTGCTTGGCATGAGGATTCTCTTCCTAGCCCAGATGCTGTGTGTCCTGAGCATGTCACATTAGCTCTCAGCACCCTAGTTTTCTGGGGGTTAATGCCCTATACATACCAGGCATGAGGACAAGCCTTAATACACATTTACTTGAGAAGTGAAATACAAAATACTTTGTCATGTTCTAAAAGAAAGGTACTGATGGATTCTCAAGACTTATTTTTATTGTGCTTGCAGCTCAGATTAATACAGATATTTCTTACATGGCATCTTTTTTGTACTGACCACTCCAGTCAGTGATGTGTTTAAAATACTCTGACCAAATGAAGAATGTACAAAGAAATACCTGTAAACCTGAACCAGCAATGCATGAGAGTGAATGTTCATTGTGAAATGGGACAGCCCCACATGGAAACAGAGTTAATGAAGAAAATCTCGTGAACAAACATGGCAGCAGCTTCTCTCACACCCCTGTCTTAGTCGTTGTGGATACTCAGGGGCCCCCATCCCCAGCATGGCTGCCTTTCGCCCATCTCCCTCCGGGTGAGGTGGTCTTGCCTTGTGTAGGCTTGATTTAGCTTTTGATGTGTGTGGGATGCTTTTAGTGTCTTTGTCCTCGGTATCCAAGAAGCTAAATGAGACTTCAGTGAATGAATACATAGATGAGGGAGTGAATGAGCCATTGATGCAGTGAATCAGTGGATGTTGAGTAAATGATTGTGTGAAATTGAGTGAATGCATGAATAAATGAGGAAGTGAGTGAGAGAAGTGGTGAATGCGTGAGTTTGTCAGTGAATTAGTGAGTGAATGGATGAGTGAGTGAATGGATGAGTGAGTGAATGGATGAGTGAGTGAATGAATGAATGACTGAGTGAATGAATGGATGAGTGAGTGGATGGATGAATGAACGAATGGATGAATGAACGAATAGATGGATGAGTGATTAGTGAGTAAGTGAGTGAATGGTTGACTGAATGGATGGATGGATGAGTGAATGAATGGGTGAGTGAAGTGAATGGATGAGTGAATGAATGAATGAATGTGTGAATGGATGAATGAATAAGTGAGTGAATGGATGAATGAATGAATGGATGAGTGAGTGAATGAATGGATGAGTGAGTGAATGGATGAAAGAATGAGTCAATGAGTGAGTGAATGGCACTAACCAGATTGGCAGGTATGATGAGTGGAGGGCCAACTCTCTGCTAATGTAAAGGCCAAAAGCTACTAGTCCTGGAACTGAGCTAGTCCTAAGCGTCCTTGAGCAACTCAATCCTGTGAGCCTTGGTTTCCCTTCTTATGGAATGGGCTCCCACTAGTAGTTAGGATTTCTATGTGAAATGTCACCTGAAGGCTCGTGTTTGAACACTTGACTCCAAGATGGTGGTGCTGTTTTGGAAGGCTGTAGATCAGTCTTGAAGTAGGTCAATGGAGGGTGGGCTCTAACAATTATAGCTGGACCATGTTCTAGCCTTGCCCCCCTGTTCCCTGACCCCTCACTCCCAGCAGGAACCTCACAGCCGTGCTTTCCCACGATCATAGACTGTATCCCCTTAGATAGGAGACAAAAACCACCCTGCCCCAGTCCTTTTTAGCAAGTACATTGTTACAGTGAGCAGAAAAGCCACCGGTGCAAGCACCCATCTTACGGGGCATTCTGAACTACAAACACACACAGAGCCTGTGGTATGCTGTCTGTCCCACTCAAAGCACTAGCTGTGTTACCATTGGGCCTTTATAAAACTCTCCGGCTGTTCTGTATGAGCCTAAGCAGTGAGCCTGGAGGGCTTGCCCTGAAGTGTATCATGGGAGGTGGGAGCACCCCCGCCCAACTTCTCTAGAGATGGCACAGTGCAGGGACACTTCCTCAGCCGTAACCTTGCCGATCATGTTCATCCCTGAGTCATTTCTTTCCTTGGGGCAGGAGACCACCCTTGTGTCCACACTGTGTGACCTTTCTATGGCAGTAACAATGGGACAGGGGATTTTGCCTCACTGATGAATTCTTACACAGTTCTGGGGTTTCAGAGATCAAGGTGGGTCTTCTGGGGCCAAAGTCAAGGTTGCAGCACATCCAGGCTCTGGGAGATCTAGCGAGACTCTGTTCCTGGCCCTCCCCAGGTATACACGGCACGACCTGCTTGCCTTCTGTAAGGGGGACTGTGGTGGCCATGGGCACACCTGGGAGCCCATTGTCACCTTCCCATGGCATGCTAGTCATGCCTGCAAATCTCTTCTAGCTATACTAGCCTCAGGTACTAGGATGTGACTGTCTTTGGGTACCATTCTCCTATCTGCCACCCAGGTCCTTCACGTTGTCCTTGGCTTTGGTGCCTTTTGTTCTAAAGGCACAGCATAGCCTTTAGAACAAATCAGAGTAGTGCCTGTCCCTTTCAACCCTGTAAGCCAACGCCAAAGTGCCCTTTTCTGCCTCTCTCCATCTTTCTTGTTTCTTTCACTTCCTCCTGTCCTTCCTAATCTGAAAAATAAAATAGATGGTTTTAATAATAGTGGAATTGCCTGGCTGTTGAGAGCAGAAATTGCCCCGTGTATAAAGTGCATGGTCCTAATTGGCTCCAAAAGAATGGGAACTGTTCTCTCTGTGACGGCTCTGCAATGGTTTTAATGCCTCTGTAACAACAAACAGTCCAGTGACTTGGCATGGTCAGAAAGAACGTGAGTTTCAGCTCAACAGTCAGTCCAGGGGTCCCAGTAATGGTCTATGGAACGCAGAAAAAAACAAACCTGGTCCCAGCTAGTCAGAACTGGGCTCCATGGGGAACAAAAGGGTCATTGAGCTGAGCAGATGATGGGTGTGAAACAGGAGGGTGTAGGGAGAGGCATCGGCTCAGCAAGTGGCGTTCTCTTGTGAACGCTGTGGATCAAGGCATTCTTTTGTCACAATGTGTACAGTAAAAGAGGCCCAGGATATTTATGGTCCCAATCGCCTCAATGGCCACTCTGTGTGATCAGCTTTCTGCAAGTTATGTGATGTTTCTAGGAGGAATCAGGAATAAATCTTCCCAGAGGTCTGGTTGAGATGGGAGAGACCACTAGAATGTGAGGGGTGGGTAGGGGGTCCCACCCTTTGTGCAGTCATGGAAGCCCAATAGGAAGTTCTACTGGTGCGTGGTCATGCCTGGTTCTGCTGCCTTAGCCATCATGTTGCCAAGTTGGCTGTTGGAAATTAGTAGCTTTGGCCAAGGCGATGTTCTGTTCATGAGGAGCCTGAAGATTGTTCTGATTTCATTCCCTCCCACCCGGTACCTCAGTCACTGTGGCTCTGGCCAATCCCGTCCAACTGTCCTTATGCCGGGACCAGGCTCCCCTTTCTTCCTTATGCCCAGCTTCACCCCAGCTGCCCAGTGCCCCCACCGTATAAACACCTGGAATGGTCAGTCTTGCTTGTTCATTTGGCGTCATGCTAACTACCTATGGACTACTTAATGGGCTGGCTCTCTCACTGTCCCCTGAGCTAGGAGACTCCTAGCTCACAGGTGACAGAGTGCTGCGTGAACTGCTGACGAGGGGTGCTTCTGTGTACCTCCCCCCTCGTTCTAAATATTTCCCCCATATTCGTTTGTGTAGTGGATCCATTTTACAGATGGGGAAACTCAGGCTTGATGGATGAAAAGGCCAAATGAATAACTCTGCAGATGTTTCGACCACCTTTGCTCATCTATTGCTGAGACAGTTTAGTGTAATGGGACACTCCGTTTCTTCATACTGTCCTCAAGACAGCGAATAATTGGGAAGAGTAAGATTGCTTTTAATATGTTGAGTGGAGGGGACAGAGACTGCCTTCACACACACACACACTCACACACACACACACACACACACACACACACACACACTAGAAGACAGCATATAGGAATGGGTTATCTCCTTCCTGGGGCTCAGGGATCAAACTTAGGACTCAGACTTAGTAGCAGTCTAACTCAATTGTGTGGGATGGGTGAGAACTACTCTGGGCGTGGACCTGGGTAGACCCGGAAGTGGAGTATCTTCCTGGGAGATGTTATTTCTTGAGGACTGGGTGTACTGCCTGTGTCTTCTTGGAGGGAGGGTTACTTCTGCCTGTGGCCCACTGAGCCCCCTGCATATGCTCCAGGTGTGGAGACAATGAGGGTCTTGTGATCTCTGCATGCCAGGAGAAGTCTTCTCTCTCTACCTCTGATCCCCAGACTCTAGACTTGTACAGAATCTTTACATCATCCCAGCCTCTGGCTTAGCCTGTGCTCTCTTAGGTTCTTAAGTGGAGGGCCCATACCTGGGCGTGTCAACCCACAGTCCTGCAGGGGAGGGGTGGAGTACTGTGGGCAGGGGAGGGGAAGATGTTAAGGCAAACAGGTCTGGGTTGATAATGGCTGTGTGATCAGTTTCTTAGCATCTCTGAACCCAGTGACCACAGGAATAATAATCCACACATCAGAAGGTCTGTAGGAGGGTGGGCTGAGGGAGAGATTGTCACACTGGGGCAAGGTGTTGGCAAGCAATCAATCTAAAGATTTCTTATTTTTCCATATGTTTCTGTCTCCATCATTGCTCTCCTCCTCCCCGTGCTGGGGAAGGAACCTAGGACTTCGTGCATGCTAGACAAGCACTCTGATCTGAGCCTTCCCTCTGACCCCTCTTTCGGTCTTTGCAGGCTCTTGTGCAGAACTGGGCACCAAGGCCATGCCATTTCTCCAGTGACACAAACCTTAGTGTGGACAGGCAGGGTTTGGGTTGTATGCATCTACCCCGCCATATGTGTGATGACATTCCCAGGAAGGATCATTAGTGATTTCAAATCCAGACATGTTACAACATGAGTGTGATGGGAGATGTCATTCTGTAACTATGTTCCTCTTATTGATTAATTAATAAAGCCCTGATGGCCTATAGGAAAGCAAGACAGGTGGGACTAGGAGACAAGGAGGATTCTGGGAGATGTAGTAGAGAGGAGTCAAGATGTAGGACATGAGAGAAGTGGTCCACACCCTCTCTCCGGGAAGATAAGGCCACGTGGAAACACTTAGATTGATAGAAATGGGTTAATATTTAGGCCAATAAGAAGGTCTAGCCATGGGCCAACAGCTTTATTCATTATCAATGAGAGGAACATGCTTACAGAATGACATCTGCCATCCTGAGCGAGCTCCAGAAACACACTGAGGGGCTGGAGCCACTTGTGAAGACCACAGTTGTGGCTCCATAAATGGAGCGTGAACTAACGTAAATGGCATTGGCAGCTGCCGGGGGGGAAGGGGGGGTCTGGAGGAAAGGAAGTGGCTGATGGAAGTGGGGGGTTCCGGGTTGTGATAAGCATATTTTAGAATCAGAATACGGTAATGGTTGCACACCTCTGTGAGTGGGCACATCTCTCATGGGCATGCCCAGAAGCTTGTCTCCTAAGTGACTCTAGAGCTGTGAAGTTGACGGTGTCACCATCACAGGTATCTTACTACAAAAATGCAGCAATTATCTGAGACGGCACTCTGCTCCACTTTACCTATCCCTACCTTAGGGGACATTCGAAGAAAACTTGAAGTCAGCAAAGTCCTCCATTTGAGGACAGTTGGCCCCCAGTCCACTTCAGAAGGTTTGACTGCTGAACCTTATTGGCATCCACTCAAACGTCATGTCAGGAACTCACAGAGCCTGCATCCCAGATGCTGCAGGCAGCCCAGGCACAGTGGCGTCTTCAGGGTTAACACAGGACAAGCTGAACACCTGAAGGGCTTCGGGACTCTGCTTGCCTTAGGGCCGGTCCATATGTGTGCAAAGTCACTTAGAGTAATGGCGTGCAGCAAGCGATGGCAGAGGCTGCCGAGTCCCCTCTTTGTGCAGCCCCGGAAGGGCAGTGACTCCTTTCCACTCAGAAGAGCTCTTGTTTCCGTTGAGTGTGAACGCACAAGACATCTCTCTTGCTCATAGGAGGGCCAGCCATTTTGATCTGTGTAGTACGGGATAGAGCTCACACACATTAGAGAGGGCGCGTTTCTCTCACTTGGGGAGCACCTGCAGGGCCTGTGGCAGTGTTTCAGCTCTGGCCTTGGGCACAGACCACACATAGAAATGGACCACTGTTCGGATGAGTCAGGCTTGCCCCAGTGTGCGTTCCACCAATAGCATGTGGGTCTGTTTTTCATGCACACTACATCTCCACAGGAATATCCTTCACTTCTGTTACCCTGTCACTGAGAGACAGGCTAGAGACAAAGGTGGTGTTCCCACTATGGTCCAGGGGCTTCACTGGCATGGCATCTGTTTATCACGGGAAGCCACCTCATGTTGGAGTGCAAGCTGCCCCACCCATCTATTGATGTTTCATCCAGCAGTGGCCTCCTCCAACAGGGAGCAGCCCAAGTTGGGGTCTGGATTTGAATGTTGCTGCTGGCACTGCCTAGCCAGCTTGTGTAACCATAGCAACAAGTCATTGCTGCAACCTGTTCCTGACTTTGCTGGGAGAATGCCTAACAAGCTTTGTGGCCCATCTCTGAATTACCTCACAAGGACAATACACGTCCTCATTTTGTGTTTAGGGTCAGAAGCCACTCTAAAAGGTGACTGGCTGCTGGCAGGGAAGGGGAGGATGGGGGAGGTTAACAGAGAAGGGCGAGCAAAAGGAAGGATGGATGGCAGCTGTGAGAGAGAGAAGGCAGCTGGGCTGGCGCCTCAGCCTCACACCTTCTGCTCACTGAAGGATGAGCCAGCGCCTAAGCAGCTTCCTCATGGGTGGGCTGGGCTATCCCTCCTGCCCAAGTGTCCACATGTGGAGGTCGTTGATGTCATCACGGGACGAGTGGGAAGTGGATTGCATTTGTGATCACTCTGTGGTCGAATCTTGTGGCTTTGTAAGGACATCGAACCTCAGATGCGATTTTCCTGTAACGGCAGGGAGCAGTGTAGCAGACTCAGACACAGTCACTCAGAACAGCACCTACAGATGGGTATCTCTCAGCAAGTAGTAAGAGCTGACATGATATTCCCCAGCCAGCTGCCCGCCTGAACCCTTGCAACTTCCTGGCGCCTATCCTCACTTCACCAGAACTGGATTACCATGCCCTGGGGCAAATTCTAAGACCTACAGTTTTATTTAATATCTGAATTTTGTGTGTTATTTTATCCCTTAGGCCTATCACTAGGCAGTTAATAGACACCTAGTGGCTATTTATTGGATGAATGAAGGAAGATATAAGCGAATAAATGAGTGTGAGTTGAAGGGATGCCTTCATATGTATGGGAAAAGTCAGCCCTGGATTCTGTTCCCTCAAGTAAGCCAAGCTGCAGGGACCAGGAATCCTACCAAGGCTGCAGAGGGGAAGGGTAGAGAGGTAAAAGAATGATCCCATAATGCCTAGCATTTGACCGTCAGCACATACTGGAGAGGGAAAGCCAGCAGTGAAGGCCGAGGAAATATAGCTGAACCAGGAGGTGAGCAGATTCAGGCCCCAGGCTGGTGCATTGTCAGTGAGGAAGGGAGCCCTCCTGAGCAACTGTGTGTGTCCATTGGATGTGTGCCTAGGAATTCGCCTTTCCATTTTCCTTTCAAGAAGGATTGTAGAACAAAGGAGAATTGGTATGAAATATGGATGGATGGATGGATGGATGGATGGATGGATGGATGGATGGATGTGAGTAGATGGGTAGTTTTTGATAGGTTAGTGGATTAATAGATAGATTGTTAGGTGGGTGGGTGGGTGGATAATAGATGGGTGGGTGGATTTTGAAATGGGTATCCAAATGGGGTAGAAAAGAGTGTATTGGCCTTGAACTTTCTCTGATCCCAGTTCTGCCATCTTTAATTGGATATGATAAACACTGAGCCTCCCTCAATCTGGGGGCCATGAGGACGCCCAAAGTAAACACCAGACACTCTTGGCAAGTGAAGAGGTATTCAGTTCTATAGACTTGCTGTCTCCATTACCTCTCCCCTAAAGCTTGCCTCGATGCCAGTGTTATGATTGAAGTCCGAGATTGAGTCGGAATCCTCATGAGCCCCGTGATCATGTTGGGATTCCTCCAGCAAACCTTGGGTGGACTTTCCCCCTTCTCAGCTCCCAAGCAATTTTTCTTCAGGTCGAGGCTGCCAAGATTTTATGGCTATTTGGTTATCTTATCCACCCAGATGGTTAGTGTTAATTTATGCTGAAATAAATGTGCAAAACCTCATTTGTCTTATTGCTCTAGAAACATGAGGTGTAAGACCTAAAAAAAAAAATTAATATATAGCCTCCTGCAAAGGCCAGGGTGTGATGTGACTACACACTTTTTCATTCAATTTGGCTTGAAAGCCTGCTTTTCTGTCCCTTGATATTTATGTATAAGCATATTAGGTTGTTTGGTATAAGAAACTCAGACTCATTTTATGACTTTTAATACATATGCTTGCCTTGTGTTACTTAGCTGCCTTTTATTGAGAAAAAATTAAGCTGTGATTTATTACCTGGTGATAAATTTCAAACACCTTTTTATACTTTTTGAAACGTTAATCATTAGGCATAATGTTAGAGCTGGTGGCCAGGGATTTAAAGACTCATTAGCTGCATGGCTATGGCGTGGCTCTCAGCCTGGCACAGCTGCATCCCCATCTTGTGGGTAAACATGGCTTTCAACCCCACGGTGAGGATGATATGGCCCAACACACAGGAAGCCCCAGGAATCTGAGTCACTTGTGAAGGGCTCTCTCCTCCAGATTGTCTGGACTTCTCTATGGGACAAACTGAGTCAGAATTGGAAACCCTGGCCCTGCTGGGGCTGGTCCTGTGCCCTCTGCTTGAACACTCACTGAGACAAGCTGTTTCCAAAATTCCCCGTGTTTGGGAACTTCTCAAGCAGGAACTTACCGCATTCTAATAGGGGCTGACATTTCCACACAATGATTCATGGGACTGACGTGACTTTCTCTAAAAGTCGGATCTCCCTGGCCATGGTTCAGAAGGCAGACTACAGGACAGTTGTGTTGTGGTAGACAGTCATCTATTCCCTCCAGGGCAGAAGGTACCAAGGACTGAGTAAGTGATTCGTGATGGTTGCAATAAAAAGAGGGAAACTTGTTTCCAGGGCTGGGCCCACACAAGCTCAGTTACGATGTGTCACTTCCTGTAGGGCTCTTTAAGACTTCCGGTCAAGGCTCACAACTGTGAATACTGTGGTTTCAAAAGAAAGAATCTTCTAAGTGGAGCTTTGGGTGGTTTTATTGGTGTTATTTTGTTGGGGTCTTTTGTCTGCTTTTAATTGTATGAAATATTCTTTTTAAAAAAATGTAAAAAATAAATTGCACACCAAAATTAACCAGACCCCAATTCCAACTCCAATAACTTGTATACAGTTAAAAGAGGCATTTGGGGTGGAACGTATAGGGCTTCACATTAAATTTTGCACTTTCAATGTTGAATATATTTTATGCACTTAATCACCAACAAAACCAAAAAGAATCAGACAATAGAATGTCATCATTTTGCTTAGATAATTTACACATTGAGTCTTGTTTTTTTCTCTCTCCCTGCAAAGGCTGGTATGAAAATTAGGTGAGTGCTTATTCCCATGGCAACCCTTCTCCTGTCTAGTTGCCTCAAACTTACAGCTAGTGCAGCAACCTTTTTGGCTGGGGGGCAAAGAGTAGTTGTGATAAGGCCCAGGACTCAAGGACCAACAGGGCACATGCCAGACACCAACACCAACACCAATTGAGTTTCAGAGGCATTTCTTTAACATTGAGTGTTTTCTGTCCTGCCATCTCTCTTGGGTGCTCAATCTGCAATCATTGACTGACCTCTTGAAAGCGTCTTGCACATCAGTGGCACTGAATAAACAGTCTAGGATCCCAGATGATCTGTTGACATGACCCTGACAAGTTGAGATTGGACACAGGATCTATACAGTGCTTGACCCCTTTCTGTGCAGAGGGCCGTTTTCCAGGGAGCTCTGAAGAACTACTTCCTGGTGTGTTTTCTTCAGGTGTTAGCAGTGCCAATGGTATTTCCTGAGAAGCAGCTCGGACATTGTTCCGTACACACGCCATGGTCTCCCTTCCGGTGCTTGACTTGGGAGGGTCGGTCTGCTGCTTTGCATTTCCTGCTCTTAGCTGCTGGCGGAAGTGTGAACATTCATGCTTGAATTTGGCAACAATGCGGTCATGTTTTCTGCTTATCACCTCCCTGCGTGATGTCAAGGGCCTCCTAGAGTTAAAAAAAAAAATACTAAAACAGAGAGTCACAGTTATCTGTGTGCTTATGAGTTGGGATCCCTGTGTGCTTCCAGCACCCCAGTCTGGCAGAGGGAGCTTGCCGAGACCCTCTGGCCCTGTCCTGCCCTATGTCAGCATCAAGAAGATTGGCCATGGGTGGTGGGCTCTGAAGGATCTGCCTGCTGTTACAGACTAGGTGCTGACAGGTTACTAGCACTGCAGTCAGTGGCCACAAGGTTTACAAGTGTATTGATGGATTTAGTCCTGCCAGCCCTCCACAGCAGCCCCGTTCTTTTATCCATGTGACTGATGGAAACACCAAAGCAGGGGTAAGTTAAGAACCTCACCACTGCCCATAAGCCAATACAGAGTAAAGTAGACACAGCCTCAAGATGACACACCCTAGTGTAAGTATACACGCACGTACGCACACACTCATGCCACACGAACAGATCTTTAATATATTCTCAAAGCCTTGAAAATCCTTGGGTGCTCAGTTGGGGGCTGTGTGATTTCTAATAAGACACTGTCTAAAAAATAAAAACTATTCAGTAAACCAAAAATAGGGCCTTGGGCTTGATTGAATGAGTTATGTCACACATCTGGAAGATAAACGGGCAGGGGCTTTTGCTGATCTTGTTTGCGTTTGTTTTGAAATAGTCTAGGCTGGTCTTGACTCATCTCCTGAAAGTTGTCCTCAGACCCCCCCATGCACGTGCACACTCCCACACAAACAGGCAGTAATACTATATGTAGTTAAAACCTAATCACTTAGACATATGAAAATCTTATCTCTAGGACCATTAAAATCTGACTCTGACTAGGCAGATATCTCCGTCAGCGAAGTGCCTACTGGACAAGGACCTGAGTTTGATCTCCAGAACCCATGTCCAAGGCCAAGAGAAGTAGCATTAGGAAGGCAGAGACCAGCTGGTCTCTATGCAAGTTCCAGGCCAGTGAGAAGCCCCGTCTAAATAAATAAATATATCAAAGGTGAGCAATGTCCAAAGAATGACACTGAGCTGGGTCTCTGGCCTTTCCATGCAAGTACACACACATACACGAGCACCCCAACACACATAACACACATGCACACATGCACATAAATAATAATAAATAGGCAACTAGTAAGATTTAGCCTGTGGGCTGTGGCAGAAGTGACATGTAACTGGTGCCTAGCCATCAGAAAGTTCCACCACATAGCTTCACAATGGTTTATACAGACATTGGAGGAGGAGGTGTTTCAGTGTCGTGGACACATTTAGCTCAGAAGGCCATGAGAAACCAGCTCAGCCACTGACCTGCAGTGGGGCCTGGCAAAGCTGTCCACATCCTGCCTGCTTTGGGGGATGTTCTATACAGACCAGCAGAAACCTGTTTCCTGGCTGCTACCCCCTCACACCCTCCCCACATCTATCAAACCCTTGCACCCCCCTCTGTGACACTGACTGTCAGAACCCTCAGCTGGGTGGCCTAGAGGATCCTACATGAGATCAGGCCCAATGAGTGAACCAATCAATTAACAAATAATGTGGGGACGGACCTGGGCTTGACGAGAAAGACTTTTCCAGGCCTGAGTCACATCCTGGGTCTCTGAGCCATAGAAGTCTATAGCTTCCAGCTAGCAGAGAGGGTTATCGTCAGACCCTGTGCTAGCAGAGAGGGTTATCATCGTCAGACCCTGTGCTAGCAGAGAGGGTTATCATCGTCAGACCCTGTGCTAGCAGAGAGGGTTATCATCGTCAGACCCTCTGCTACTGATGAGAAACAGAATGGAGACGGAGCTGGAAGGCAGGCCTGAGTCAGCTCCCAGGAACTGGCCACAGTTGGATTAGGTGATGCTAGATGTGCGACCTTGAGGTCCTGGTACCAGTAGCCAGTCCCAGTTGTGGCCTTGAAAAGTTATCAGCACTTTTCTGGATCTCAGCTTTCTGTTCTGTAAAACGGGCTTGCTGCTGCCTGTCCAGCTGGTTTGCTGTGTGACTCAGTTATTGGAAACTGTCATTTTGTAAGTGTGCATATGCTAGCTGTTAGTTGTGCAGAGGGCCTCTCTTATGTTCTCTTAAGGCCTTTACATGGTGGAAGTCCCAGGCAGAGACAGCAGTTTCGTGAAAAGTTGTGTGAAATTTGGTTCCAGTTCAAAATCCTCAATGTCCCAGTAAGAGACAAAACTTATACACCCACAGGTTCTCATTTCACACACATGTCCGAAAGTTTTCTTGAGAACAACTTGAGAGAACGAGGGAGGCCATCTTCATGGCCTAGTTACTGAGTAAACTACAACCCTACCCTGTGTACAGCCCCAGAAGCACATAACTACAAGTGACGAGTGACAAGGACATGGTCCCTGGGTGTGAGGGGACTGACCCTCCCAGGCTGATATCACCAGGAAGCTGATGCCTAACTTTCACACAGTGCCATCCATCACACAGAGCGACATGGGGGAAGTAATGTGTTACCAAGAACAGCCCCCACAACCTATCACAGCCTCCCTAGTGTGCCTGCTTTAAGCCTGGCAGGATGCTGTGTGTAAAGGTGTGTGGTTGGTAATCTTGTAGGAGCCAACCAGATGAATGTCATCCTTGGAGGTGGTTCTGAAGAGAAGCTTATGTTAAGTAAGTGGGACGCCCCCTCCCCAGCTTTGGCAGGGATTTGGGCCTTGACAAGGAAAGAGAATTTCTTTTGCCTTTGCAGAGAAAGTGTGTGGTCCTCATTAGTGATACTGTGCCACACTGGAACTCGGGGGAGCCTCTGGGGATGTTCTAGAACTGTCTGCGTGCTCCTCTCTTGGGCAGAGGTGGAGTGGTTGACTTGGGAAGTGCTTTCCAAGCCTTCCATTAGATTCTCACCAGCCTCATCTAATCTTTTCCCTCCAAATAGAAAATATCTTGACATTTTTCGTAGTCAAGAAATGGTCTAGTAAACACTCTTATCATCCTCAATTAGCAAATAAAACATTATTTTTTTCTATATTTGCTTCAGGTCTTTCTTTTTAAGTATGGACCACTTAATGGATTTTTATGTCATTCTTGCACAGGAACCAAGCTAAGCTCTGTATCGTTCCAAATCTAGTTTGAGTGCTACAAAGCCAACACTGTCCCTGCTCTTGTCGAAGGTCCTCATGCCAGTGTGTGTTTCAGGACAGACACAACATGGATGAGAACTCCCTTCTCCCTGTACCTCCTTGCATAATAGGTGGATTATGACGTTAATTTCATGCGACCCCTTGACCGGGCTAAGGGAGGCCCAATAGCTGGTGAGACTGGGTGGGTGTAGTCTATGGATGGGATGTCTGCGAACCTCCGGCACTGGGAGACTGGCCTCATGGCCCCTTCTCTTCCTTAGCAGCCGTGGGAAGCCAGGCTTCCCCAGTTCCCACCTTTGTAAGTTAGAAGCTATCGGGGGCTGTGCCTGGCATACAGAGGGTGTTTAATTAAAGCTCGATGAGCATGTCTCCTACATTTAGCCCATGCAGCAAAGGCAGAGTTCCCACCGAGTCTATTGGGTGTACTTGGTATTGCAAGCATGAGTGAAAGTTCGCCTCCTTTTAAGAAAACAAGCTGGACTTTTGAGAGCTGAAGCCTGTGTAGATGAATATTCCTGGCATTTAATCAGGAAGTCTTCTCTGTTCTCTAAAGGAAGAGCTGTCTGCTCAGAAAGACATCTGTGTTTACTCTTTGTACCTGAAAGTAATTCAGCCAAATGTGATCAAATCCTTGCTTCAACTCAGACTTCGCTAAAAGAGCAGGCTTTTCTGCACGGTGTGAACTGGGGATTCGTCCTCACTGCCTAGCCATTCATTTCTGTTAAACCCAGTGAGTAACTAGACTGCATTTTCTGAGCCTGCTAGATCCAAAATGGCTGCCTCAGACGCCCCTAGAATGCTGGTAGAACGCAGGCTCCTAGGCCTTACCCTGGAGCCAGGAAGTGGACCCTGGGCAGAGCCTGGAAATCTGCATTTTGAATAGACTGTCCATGTGGTTCTCATCCATCCTAAGGTGAAGGACTGTCCATCTGGATTGGTGCTGGCCAAAATGTCCTCTCATCACGTGAGAGACTCTAAAATGTAGCCAAATGAGCTATGCTGATGGTATACACGCTGATCTCAAAATACCATGTCCAAAGAGGTAAAGTAGGCCCTTTGTCAATGTTTGTTAAATTTTGTTTAATCATGAGAAAGTATACTACTTTTGATACATGGAGTTAAATAAGTGATTCGTATCAATGCCTGTTTCATTTGACTTTTTACTGGGCTGTTCCAACAGTTTCCAGTGTGCATGGCTTGCGTTCCATCTCTGGGGGAAGCCTAGCATCTCAGCCATCACAGAATCCCTGGGAACACTTGACATCAGGTGCATTTTGGGTAATGGATGGTCCCAGTTTGGGACTATGACAAACTGTTTTACTTCCTTGGGCCTCAGTTTCCTTCTGTGACATAAGCAAGGTAACAAAGAACTGCTTCATTTGCTTCCATCTGGCCATTTGGAACTCAGTGGGTGGGGTCAGGCACCTGAGTAGCAATGGCCTAGAAGGCTCACTCAGTGCAGTGAGGAAACTCTGCTGTCCCTGCTTACAGAGCAGTGAGCTCAGACAGCCCTAGGAGTCCTCTGTAATTTACCCTTCTGTGGCAGTTCTTCTCAGATCTCCTTGTGGGCTCTCCCATCTAGGAATAGCCCTACTTGCCATTGCAAATTGTAGCCTCCCATCTTGCTTACCACTGTCCCCCCATAGAGCTACACAACTTTTGTCCTGCTGCCTGTAATTTGTGACTGGCTCTAGAGATGCCAGCTTAAACACATTTTGATGTAAAATGCTGGGTTATTCATCTACTCTCCTTCTACTGTTCCTTTTAAGATGGACTGAATGCCAGTGTTCATTCTTCCGGCTGAATTCTAATACTACAGAGGGAATACGATGGCAATATATTGAGTGGGGGGGGGTGCAACAGGAAACATTCGTTTGAAATTAATGATAGAGGGTAGAGGAGATGGTTCACCAGTAAAGCACTTTCTACACCAATGGAGGCTACAAATTCAATCCCCAGAATCTGCATGAAAGAGAGTCAGAGGTGGGGGATGCCTACAATCTCAGCACTTGAGTAGGCAGATCTCTAGGGCTTGCTGGCCAGGGATCGAATCCTCCTCAAGTGAGAGATTGTGCCTCAAAGAAACAAGGTTGACAGCACCTGAAGAGAAACTTTATCCATGGCTGTCCTCTGACCTCACACACACACACACACACACACACACACACACACCAATGATGATGATGATGATGGTGATGATGGTGATGAGGAGGAGGAGGATGGTGATGATGATGATGGTGACGATGAGGAGGAGGATGGTGATGATGATGGTAATGCTGATGGTGATGATGGTGAACTAAATAAGAATTGCCAAAAAGAAAATCACAAGAAACCCACCCCGAAACCCCAAACTTAGAAACACCTACTTCCTGCTTTTATTTTCAAGAAACTTACCTATAAAATGTATGCTTAGTTATTGTGAAAATGAACTTATTTATTGGGCAGAATAGTGATCAAAAGGCAATTCCTGACTTGAATGCCTACAGCCACTATTAAATGTCTGCTTAACTCAATATCGTCATCTGTTAAATGGGAGGATACCAGTTGAGCGCTCAAAACCCCAAATGTGGGCATGAAAAATGAAAATCGCACCTTAAAAAATGAAATTGTTAAAAGATAGTGCCTAAAATTTCCTTCAGCCCACGTGTCTAATGTATATGTCAAACAAATGAATTCCATGTTTAGATGTGGGTTTCATCTCTAAGGTTTATCGTTGCATATGTGCGGCCACTCCCAAATCTGAATGGGAAACACCTTTGTGCCAAGCTTTGGAATGAACAAGGAATATCCAGCATACACTGGTGATTATCTCACATGGCAATGGGGAGGACTGCATGAGCATAAGGTGTAGGAGACAGACGGCTCAGTGCCTGGCGCCTCCGGAGGTGTCATTATCGCATCGTTGATTGCCCACCCCCAACAAAGTGCATCCAGTGCCTTAAGGAGGGATGCTTTTCGTTTCTCACGAAAACAACACAGTAAAGGATTAAGATGACAACAGCTGTGAGGTTTGAAAAGGAAGTCACGGGGTCTGGATGAACAGTATACACACGATGCCCGCCCTAGTCAGACCCCTTGCACGGAACATGCCAGAATCTCATTCCTTCTCCTGACCACACCATCTATTTAGAAGCCCCAGTAAGTGGTCCAAGGTTAACCTGCTCGTAAATGATAAAGCTCAGTTTGAACCCACATCTTCCTGCTCAAAGGGCCTGCTCTTTCTATGACATTTCTCTCTATAAAAGGGATGGGTCAGGCCTTGGATGGGCCAAACATCTGTTCCTGTAGCAACACATGTCTTGTTCCATCAGCATTGAAGACCTGGTAAAAATAACATGGAGGTTAAAATCCAAATGCCCCTGCTTCCCAAAAGTCCAGGGTGAGCCACACCCAGTAGAAATACTCCATGGGGGCAGGTTTCCTTTCCTCAAAGGTGAGGGCGGGGGCGATGGCAGGCCCTCGAGGAGCATACAGATCTCTCTCGCACACAAGTCCAGGAGGGACTAACATCACAGTGTCCAGGAATAGCTCTCACGGAACAGCCAGCGAGGCCCCTCCCGGCCCAGGACCTGCATCATAGCTATGTTTGGTTCCAGTGAGGATGGGCAGGGCTGTGGAGCCACATACTCCAAACCCCAGGTGTGACAAAAGACACGGTGATCTTGGCACCCCCACCCTCTCCAGTCATAGGTCTCCAATATTTCCCAAGCCTGTTTCAGCTTTATTTGAAGTCGGAGTGGGACTCAGAGGCTCTTGTTCCTAGAGCCAATGGTGCTGGGTGGCGCACACCAAGCACATTGTCACATGGCCACCAAAGTCACTTGGGATTCTGAAAGCCCAGTTTAAAAAACAAAAAAAACAAAAAAAAAAACAAAAAAACAAAAAACAAAGCAAAATGTGGCCTCACTATGTCAGTATGGCCTGGATGGCCTGGAACTTACTCTGTAGACCAATCTGGCCTCTGGCTCAGATCTGCCTGCCGCTGCCGTCATTAACAGCCTGTGCCACCATGGCTGCTGGCCCTAGGAACCCATCTTTTATGCATTTGACCTCTGGTCCCAGAAAATGCAGAAAGAAGCCCGTTTTCAAAGACTAGTGGTGGGGGGAGGGGTGTCTACGTGGGCAGCCCTGATGCCCTGATGCCCTGATGATAGTGTTGAATGCTCAATTGCAGTTTCTTATCACACACACTTGAGTTGAGGCCAGAATATTCTGGAAGCTTAACAAGTAGAGCCGTGCTCTGTGCTGTTCTACTTAGTCTTCTAAACAATGCTGGGGGAGCACACGGTAGCTCTAACCTGTAGGTGTGGAAACAGGACGATAGGGAGGTTTGGCCCAGGCCCTGCTCCAGTCGTCAATAGGAAGATGCAGATGTTTGGGTCGCTGGAGGCCTGGCTCAGGGGACCCGTCCTCCCTTTGGGAAGTTCCAGGAAGCAGGCAACTCTGCCCCAGTGATTGAAGGGTTCCCGGCACTGGGGCAGATGTCTCTCGCCGCTCCCTGGGCCCCTTGCCCCGTTCTTCCCCGCCCTGCATAATGTCTTAAAGCATGTTGGAAACATTAGCTCGTCTCCTGCTATTCATCTTAGCTGGGCTGGCTCTGACAGTGCAATTTCAGTGTTCCTCCAAGGGCAGACAGTGGGTCACAAGAATCGATAATGGACCCCAGGCGATCGGACACAATTCAGATGTGATGGGAACCTGCACCTTCCTCATACCGAGTCCCAGGCCTGTTCTCACACCCACAGTTGCAGGGTACTTTCTTCCAGGAATGTCTTGGCTCTGAAGTCGCTGGAGGGACAGTGGGATATGGACCCTGCTGGCCTCCTGGCTCCCTCCACCCCTTAGGTTGATAGCGAGGACAGCAGGCCTCAGCCTCTCCTTCCCAGGCCCCTTCCTTATCACCTGGCCTCCCTGGGTCATTGTCTCTGCATCCTCACCAGGGCCAAAAGTTTGTGCCCTTTATACTGTGTTTTCTGGACTTCAAATAAAGATAGCCAGACTCAGAATACAGTTGTTCATTTGATATGATGGGGGGGAGGGGGCTTTTGAGACTCCCTCAGATACTAAGATCCACAGAAGCACATGCTCCCAGTATGAAATTTAATTGTATTTGCATAGAACACATCCTCCCATATACCGAGTCTAAATTACCAGTAACACTGACTGATATAAATCCTCTGCGAATGGTTGCTTTCGTATGCTGCCAAGGGATTCGTGACTAAGAAAAACGTCTCATCATGTTCGGGACAGATGCAGTTTTGATCCTGAGAAGGTTGAATCATGGGTGCAAAAACACACAGGCCCACTACATGTGCTGAGTAAATGAATCCTAGCTACTGTCGGCAGTCTCCTGGCCTCCAGCCTTTCCCTCCTGTCTCCTTCCTGAGAGCAGCCTCGCTCCATCTCCCACCTGCAAACACAGTCAAGTCTCTGCAGCTGTCCCAGGAAAGCCCCTTAGAGCTCTCTTTGACCAATCCCTTGCCTGGCCGTACGCTATACACAGAGGCTCTAGCCTGGCCTTGAACGTGGCTTTTCCCTCCACGGCAGTGTCTCAGACATGCGGTCTGGACTGCATTCACCCAGATTTGTTGTTCTCACACCTAAGCCCCTCACTGAAGCCAGAACTGTTAAGCTAAGTTGGATTGTATCTCTCCCTAACTCACGCCCTCTAGGGGCTCCACCCAACCCAAAGCGAATCCTGGCATCCGCGCCTATTCCAGGCTTGCTGGCTGCGTGCTCTTCACCAGCCCCTGCACATCCTGACCAGCCTCAGCCTTTCGGGCCGTTCTCCGTTCATAGATCACTTCCCTTCTCAACGGAGAGGCCTGGCTTTGAGAAGCCGTGTGAAGTGTTCAGGGCAGTGCCCCCTGTAGCCATTAGCTGCTGTGTGTCTTTACATTGGTCCCTTGGGGGCCAATTCCACGCAGATCGTGTTTGCTCAGTGGGACTCTGGCCTGGTGCCTGGCTCCAGGGGGAACTTGAATGCATGTGGAGCTGAGGCTGGAGATGAAGACAGTGCCGGCTGATTGACTTGGTTTGGATCAGAGAGGCCTCAACCTGGAAAGGAAACGTGAGAGTGGAGGTGGGCTGGGGTGGAGACAGGTGGGCTGGGGTGGAGACAGGTGGGCTGGGGTGGAGACAGGTGGGCAGGGGTGGAGACAGGTGGTCTGGGGTGGAGACAGCTTCTCTCGAGGAGGAAAAGCCATCCTGCCCACACCTCAGGCACTCCAGGTCCAGCACACATTCTGGTTCTCTCTCTCTCTCTCTCTCTCTCTCTCTCTCTCTCTCTCTCTCTCTCTCTCTCTCTCTCTCTCTCTCTCTCTCTCTCTCTCTCTCTCTCTCTCTCTCTCTCTCTCTCTCTCTCTCTCTCTCTCTCTCTCTCTCTCTCTCTCTCCTCGAGGCTTGAGTCATAAGCCTCTGAGGATGAAGCCTGTGACCCACATCGCTTGGTCTCTTTCCAGACAACCCATATGAATCCACTGTTTTGATTAATTCCTAATTCAAAACAGTCTCTATCCTCAGACGAAGTCATCCTGTTGGGGTCCCAGAACCCCAGCCTAAAAAGGCCTGAAATGCAGGTTGATTTGACACCAGGCCTTTGTCCCCAAGATAGGAAGGAAACGGGCGGTGTCACACCCTGTGCCTCTGGGTCTCTGTGGCCCCAGGCCTCTCTCCCCTAGCACTCAGGAGGTGCATGGAGGTGGCCTCAGAGGGTATGTAGGGGCAGCTCTCCCCCATTCACGGTCCACACGCCTCAGGGTGTTAAGAAAGAACAAACTTGGAAACATCCTATGAAAAGTAGCTCAGCCTGGATCTTTCCTTCGAAGACGCTGCCACGCCAGCTGTCTGCCAACTGACACCCTTCTGCCCTTCTTTGGGGACAACAGAGAGGCAACCATGTCGATTTTGGAAGAGCTTAACATGGGCTGTTTGCCCCATGTCATGTCTCTGTGTTTTGAGTGGAAGTGTCATGTTCAGGATGGTTTGGAGTCACCGAATCCCAATCTCCAGTTCCAGATCCATCATTAACTTACCCCTCTGAGCCTCTAGTTTTCCATCTCTAAAATGGGCATAGCAGAATTTGTGGGAGGGCTAGGAATTGATATTCATGTAATGAACCAGTGCATGCTGGGTACTGGGCTCAGTGCATGCTGGGTATCCAGTCTACAGGAGCTGTCACTCACTGGCTTGTGCATCAGCATTCATTGAGCACTGTCTCTGTTAGGTAGAAGCAAGAACAGTACTCTAGACCTTTGTCAGATGATAAACCTAGACAGATAATAAACAGATAAACTAGTAGATAGATAGTAAGTTTGCTTAGGTAGCACGGTCAAGAAGGGAGGGTTCACTGAGTAGCCAAGCTCCCGGGAGCAAGATCTGGTGTCGGGGAACACACGCCCTGCCATCCTTGGGCACTGCTGTCCAGGGTGCCATTCTAGCTCCACGCCCCCAGCCACTGCCCTTTGGCTCTGAGGATTGAAAGCCCCAATCACCCTGCGCAGGATGGGCCCTGTCTTCCGGAGTTGGCCTTAATAACAGAATTAATCCGACCAGATGTGTTTCCAAGCGTTCCAGGAGCAAAAGTAACATTCTCCCTCAGTGGTGCCAAATGTTAACATGGAGAACTTAGAGAGATGACGATGACGGAGAGAAGAGGACTCTGAGGGTGGCAGAGTCTCTGCCAGGGCTCTATCGAGATCTGCTTCCACCCTTAGTAGACCATCACAGGCCAGTCCGGTGTCGTGTGTCCCCCAGGCCAAACGTGTGAGTGTGTGAGTGTGTGTGAGTGTGTGCGTGTGTGTGCGTGTGAGTGTGTGTGTGCGTGCGTGCGTGTGTGCGCGCGTGTGTGTGTGTGTGTGAGTGTGTGTGTATGTGAGTGTGTGCATGTGTGTGCGTGTGAGTGTGTGTGTGCGTGCGTGCGTGTGTGTGCGCGCGCGCGTGTGTGTGTGTGTGTGTGCGTGTGAGTGTGTGTGCGTGCGTGCGTGCGTGCGTGTGTGTGTGTGTGTGTGTGTGTGTGTGTGTGTGAGTGTGCGTGTGCCTTTGTCTCACCTGTGCTCCTTCCTTATCGAGAGTCTCTGCCCCTGAGCTGCCACTGCATTTCCCTCCTGGCCTTTGTCCCCATTAAATTCTCCAGGATGCTTCAGACAGTGTCTTGTTTTATTCTTGAAAATTTGTGTGCCAGGAGGACAGGAAACCTGTCTCCCGAGAACACAGAAAAGCAGGTGACAAACTACAGTCGCCCTCCTTGTCTTCCCTTATCCTGTTTCACTTTGGCAGTCTGAGTTACCCACGGTCAAACTTGTTTCAAAAATATTCAATAGAAAATTGCAGCAAGAAGTCTCGAGTCTTCAATTCTGAGCCATTTGGACCTGAGATGGAATCTTGAACCACTCCCCACCACACACACACACACATATACATTATCCCTTAGAGCTAGGCGTCTGTGATGTGTATACCACTCACTGTGATGGAATCTTGCACCGCTACCCCTCCCCCCCCTTATCCCTTAGTGCTGGTTATCTGTGATGTGTATACCACTCACCCGTCTGGGTGCTAGCATGGGTGACTCACTTTCAGGGTGACTCACTTTCAGGTCACCCCCCCAAAGTGCAAAGGGAGTGGTGCTGACCGTTTAGACACAGCAGGGCAGGGGTGGGGCTGAAAGTCCTTCTTGAGGTGAGAAGTTGAAAGTTCTCACCTTAATAAGGACATGAAAAAATCATGGGCTGAGAAGGCCGTAAAAATGCCCTTTGTGGAATGGTGGAAAAGGAAGAAGGAATTTCTCCTCGTTTTGTTGTTGCTGCAGACTTGGGGCCTACTCAAAACGGGAAAAGTCCTCAATGGCAGGGCCCCAAAGTAACTTCGTCAGAGGAGCATGCACCCCACCCTTGGGAAGGGGCAGCCACAGCTGCCTGTTAGGTGCTTGGAGGAAGCCCCGCTGTGCGGAGCCAGGTGGGATTACCCCGCCTGCTTTCAAACCGTGGCACTGGGTAAATGATCTGTAGCCAATGTTTGAAAATAAAATAGACAAGAACTTTCCAAGTGCCAGAGTGTCTGGGGATCCTGTCTGTGAGGTCCTGGGTTCGACCCCCAGTACTGCAAAGAAAACCAGAGCACATGACATGGGTTCAGGAATTATTGGTAATGTGGCATGCTCCATTTTTTTCAAATCTAAGTTTCCTAAGCCCCATCTTCAAAGGAAACATTTCTGTACCTGAGTCCAGAAATCCATAAAGCACTGCTTCTCAACCTTCCTAGAGCTGTGGCCCTTTAATACAGCTCCTCATGGTGAGGTGAACTGCAAACATTAAATTATTTCATTGCTACTTCATAGCTGCAGTTTCGCTACTGTTATGAATTGTAATGTAAATACCTGTGTTTTCTGGCAGTCTTAGGTGACTCCTGTGAAAGGTACATTTGACAGTGACGGGGTCACAACTCACGGTTGAGAACCACTACCATAAGGTTCATATTCTGGAGACCAGAGGCAGAGCTTGAAGAAAAGATTGCTTTGTTTTCGACTAACTGCAAAAAAATGAACAACTCTCAACTGCACAGGGGACCCTGTGTGTCACTGATGTGTGGTGAGACTCACACAGTGTGTGCACACACAAACACATACATACATACTATACACCCACACATGCACACAAACGCTAGTAACACACTCATGAATATATACTTGTGCACTCAAACACATGTACACATGCAGACATCCGCATGTAGACACAAGCACCCAGAAATACACACATAAGCACACATTCATGGGCACATGGGTGTGCATGGCCACCAACACATGTCCATACAGAACGTCCCAGGAGGGGGACAATGGAGGACCTTCTGGGTGGTACAGGGTGAAGTCACACATGTTGAACTGGCCTGGGTGCAGTAGCCACACCTGCTCTGTGGGGATTTGATGTGGTCATGGGAAGCAAGTGTGTGGGGTGATGCTCTCCTGAGGGAAGCGAGCCTGGCAGTGATTGTATCTTAGGAGCAGTGCCGTTGACCAGCTATGGGCCTTCAAGCCCCGGGGAAGAGCAGCTCCCAGGTGCACTCTGGGCCTCTCTCCTGTCTGTCCCACAAGGACAGTTCTGGCTCTCGTGGCAGGGAGTGTGACCAGTCTCTAGTCTGTGTCCATGTCCACGCTAGCTCCATGGCTGGCCTGAGAACCGCAGAGCAGCAGGAGAGGCCAGGGAGTGTAGGTGTCTCCCCGCACCCTTTGGGAATGCTATTCTCGGGGGCCCTCTGTGCCCTAATGTCTCCAGGGAATTAGAAGTTGCAGTGACGCAGAATCCCCCAGCTAGTGAGAAACAGTGGCAGGCCTGGTGGGCCAGGTGGCTGCCAAGGAATCCTGGTTGCCGCCACCTGCTCCCATGAGGACCTCCCTGTGCAGCCACCCTTCCCCAATCTCTCTCTCAGGAAGTCTGCAACTAACTGCCACGCATGGGGAGCCCTGGTCAGGGCTGCGTGGGTTTGGGGGCTCACGAGTCCTACTCCTCTTGAGAGGACATGGCCCTGTGAGTTTCCCCCCAGGCTCGCCAGTGTGGGGAATGTCAAACAGTTAGCCTTGTGCTCTCAGAGAAAGACAGTGAGAGGTTGGTGATGGAGGGCTCTGCTCAGCGCTGGTAGCGGTGGTTACTTTACAGAGAGCCCAAGGGCAGGAGGGCCACAGTTATCTCCACTCCTTCCCCCCATCAGCTCCACGGGAGCCCGCCTTAAACGGGACTTGACACACTTGGGTCAGAGAGAAACGATGAAGGCCATGGCAACACCCTCCTTGCCCCAGAGCATCAGACGTGGTAATAGAGTTCACCTCCACCCAGCTGTGGGACCTTGGCCCGTTGCCCAGTCACCCCATGACTCACCCTCCTTGTCTGCAAAGTGGGGGAGACTCAATGGCCCCTTCCTCATGTGTGCGTTGGAGGAGGTAAGTTACTTTGAGAAGACTAGGCACATGCTGTCACACTCCCCAAACTGCGTATTCAGACCGCATCCTCATTGGCGCTAAGCCCCATGTGGGACTGGTGTAAAGAACATTCTAGAAAGTATTTGCCACAGATGGGAGTGTGATAGTGCTCCGGCCATGCTGAGGCAGACAATGCAGCTCAGAAGTTACTTGCGAAAGTGAAGGAAATGCCGTGGGCTCTTTTGGTTCTGCAGTTGCTGTAACACATTGCCACAAACCTGCTGATGTGTCCCAGCCCAAATGTGTTCTGGAAGTCGGGAGTCCATGGGCCTGTAGCATCCAAGACCACCTGTGATGCTGGGCTTGTGGCTGTCTTGTCCTCGGAGGTGATGGCAGCCAACTGGAGCCTCCCCCTGCTCACCCCTGTGTCCCCTGACTTCCCCTCTGCAGGAAAGGCTGATCAGGTGACATCACCCAGACCACCCTGTACTTTAGGGTCACGTGGTTAGCAACAATTCTCCACCTGCTCCCTCTCGCGCCCTAGCCAAGGAACGCTCTGCATCCAGTGTCTGGGGTTGGGGTGTTTGCCTAGCTCACTGCCACAAATGCATTTTGGGGGGAGTGACTTAGCATCTTTGCCTGGGGCTGTTTCCAGATGTTCTCCGGGAACCTTCTTGGAGCAGGAGCAGGGAAATGGGGCCTCAAGGGAGGAACGACAGCTCACACTCAGCCATGACCTGTTCGTTGCACACATGCCCTCAACGCAGCGTTATGGGGGCGTCCTTCTACCTCACAGAGCCCCATCTTCTCTTCATGGAGCAGTGGCTGCATGAGGTGCCCTCTACAAGGCCTGGGTGCCTACTCCCTTCCTGTGCTGGCCCCTTGACATATTCTGTTGCCACTCCCACGTAACAGAAGACACAGTGGCGAGTATTAGTGACTTGCCTGAGGTCGCACAGCCCATCAGAGACAAAATGAGGACTTGGGCCCAGAAACCTGGACCCTAGCCCCCCTGTCCTCGGCTTCTGTGCCTTCAAGCTGCTTGTTCCAATTCAGTGGCGCATCCCCAGGTGAGGACTTCCCATGGCTGAGATCAGGACAGTGAAACCAGGGATGATAGGGCAGCCAGCCTCCCTGTATACACCTCTCACAGCCATGCCGCCTATTATTAATGGAGACTCAATGGAGGTTGGCATGTTCTAGCCCCCCCCACACACACACAGGTAAAAGTACTCAGCTGTTTCAGTGCTGAGATGGGGCATCGTCCCCTCCATCCTGGAAAGAATGTCGTGGGGCCAGCCCACAGACTCTGCCCAAACACTTGTTCATAGTGCTCTCTGGTTCCAAAAGTGCTGTGCTAGCCAGTAGCTAATTCAGGTGACATTATTGGCCACCCAGTGGCACTTTCCGGGTTTTATAAACTGATTTATGTGCCTCCCTAGCTGGGACATTTCATCACTGCGCATGGTCTTTAAGATGGCACATTCACAGGCCAGTAGAAAACCGGCTGCCCTGAGGCCCCCAGGGAGGTGGCAGGCTGTGAGAGCTCGGGGACCAGGCCCCTTCCTACCCTACAGCTCAGGGCAGCCCAGGGCATGGATTTCTGCTTGTGTCCGCTGATGGAGAAGATGTGTTACACATATGACCCGGAAATCCTTCCCAGCTGGCGTTCCTTCCTGTAAATTGTCCAAGTGGACTTCTCTGTACCACAGACATTGCCAGAGCTTCTGGAGATGCCCCTGAGCACCTGAGGCTCTGAGGACATGGGGTCATAGAGCCAAAAGCAAATATATATTCCTGAAACAGGGCAACAGCCTTGGCTAGACCCAGCTGTAGGACCCTCTGCAGGCGCATCTTACACACTATCCACCAAAGAGGATGGGATCCATCCATTCCCTAGTTAGGCAGGGTCTTCCAGACCCTCCCAGTACGCAGCTATACCCGCTGAGCTGAGTGGTCCCCTGTCTCCAGCAGTGCAGAAGGAAGGTCAGCCAAGGAGTAGCAACCATGAGTGCTTGGATGTGCCGGAGAAGAGACACCGGCTCCCCCACCCCTCCCTCCTGATTTTCTATTTAGCAGAACAAAGAAAATATCAGAGAGGATCCGTGAAAAGAAATTGCATACACGCACTCACATGCACACAACAGGTGTTTGCTGCCAAGCCTGACAGTCTGAATTTGATCCCCAGGACCCACGTGGTGGGAGAAGATTCCTGGGAGTTGTCCTTTGACTCCACATATGTGTACATACACACACACACACACACACACACACACACACACACACACACACACACACCGGTGTGTCTGCTTGTCTACCCTGCAGCCTACCCATCCTGCTAAAGCATGGAAGAATGCCAGGGGCCAGCCTGGTACCTAGGGCTAGGGTGGAGCCCGGTTCCTCCTTGTCCCCACCCCATCAGACACCCAGCTTGCTGGTGGGCCTGGCTCTTTGGCTCCACCTCTCCTTGTCCGTGAACCTTGCCCCCCTCCACACACACAGCTACTCAGGACGGACCCTTAGCTCTCACTGCAACCTTGAAGAATGAGTCTTGCCTCACACACAGGGCAAGCGTGGCAAGCAAGCGTGGCGGCACCTCCCTACATTCCTCTCACCCGCTCCCTTTGCACCTTTCTGGAATTTTATAAAATTCCAGAGTCCGCCTTGTCCTTTCGCTTGCAGCCTGTGTCTGCCGCCTGATGGGGCCTTTGCTTCCCGAGAGAGCTGCATTAGAAGCACGCTTTACTTTTAAAATCCAAAGAAAAGCAGCTCAGTATTGAGCTTTCTGCGAAGCTCACTTTTTTCATGCTGGGGGTTGAACCCAGGGCTTCACATTTGCTGAGAAAGTGCTCTGTCACTGACCTGTGTCCTCAAGTCCTGGCTTTGTTTTGAACTAGGTGAAGCCTGTCCTCCAAATCCCACTCACAGACACACTCCACCTTCACACCCACCCCTTCCTAAACAACTGTTTCTCGTGAGAATCTGCTGTGTGCTTGGGACTGGGGTGTGCGTGTGACAAGACTCTCCCCTGCGCTGTGGGACCCCTGGATCTGCTCCAAGACTGTTCACACACCCTCTAATGCTTAAGTCTAACTTGCCTGTGACCTACAGTAGAGTGGGAATTCAGTCTTTTCGCTGACACCCACCCCTATTTGGCATTATTCTTAGAGAGATAATAAACCCCCCTGGAGGGCCCCATCACTACCTCGGCTCCTTCATAAAGCATTTGACTTAGAGATAGGCCTCCAGGAGGCTGTGAGGATTGGGTTAGCCTAAAGGGTTAGACTCTGGTATAAAGGGCTGTCCCATCCTGAGGGCCCTTGTTACTGTGACTCTAGAGAGTCCTCCCTGGAAATGGGCCACACCCTCATTTCCCAGTAGATCCCAGAAAACAGAGTGAGTGTGTATGCTGGGCATTTCTTAGCCTCAGAGGAAAACAAAGTGAACTTGAAACTGTAAATAGAGAATGGCATTATGACACAAGCCCCGTGGTTAAACCTTGAGGACACAGGCTAACAGATGCATGCCAGCCTCCACAGGGCAAGCACTGTGCACTGCCACTCTGCCTTCAGGACAGAGTCGTGACGGGTGTCGCAGGCCTGAGGAACGGGCTGGGGAGTGCTTGGTGGGCAGGGGTCTCAGGGCTAGGGGATTGTTTAATGCCTAGAGTTCCAGAGGGGGAAATGCGGGGTTTCTGGCCATGGTGGTGGCTGCGTAGCCACTTAATGCCACCAAACTGTACTTCAGTGTTAATAACGGCGAGCCATGAATGTAGTTGATTGGTAGAGTACTTGCCTAGCTTTCACAGAACCTGAATTCAGCCCTCAGCACCACGTAAGTGAGGTGTGAATCAGGAGTTTCCCTTACTATGTGGCAAGTTCAAGGCCAGCCTGGGCTACATGAGACCCCGTGTCAAAAAGAAGAAGAGTAAGTTGCCAAATGCAATAGGACTGGCTTACAGAATGTCCTCCCTGTTCCTTTGCCCTCCACTCACATCTTGACATCCGCCGTCTTGACAGCGGTCACCTGACTGATAAGTGTGGTTGGACAACAGGTGGGCTTTTGCATCTTTTGGCATTGCCCTTCTCTATCCAACAACAGTGAAGTCAGATTGGCAGATATGGCACATGTGGTGATGACATCCAGAGCCCGAGCCCTGTCGCAGAGCGCTGGACCAGCGGCAGATGCATCGGACGAGCACCTGAGCATCGGGGGCAGCTGCCGCCTTCGTGGGGTGTCTAAGTGGCACCAAACCTACCATCAAAGCTCTTCCACCCGCGGCTCCGAGGCCAGCTTCAGAGTTCAAAGGGAATTTTTGTCCTTTTCATTTGCTGACATTTCACTTAGGAGTCGGGTTAGGCTAGGACCAGATCAGACACCCCACCCACCATGTGTAGCCCCTAAGCATGTTCAGAGCAAACCAGGGCAGCTGAGAGGAAACAGAAAACTAAGGGGCTTGTAATTAAAAGGCTGTGGTGTATGTAAAGCAGCTGCCTGGTACTCAGACTGAAAATAGACCCTTTCCACAAACCAAGTAGGAGAGTCCTGTGGGGGTGGCCGACGCAGTTGGAAGACATCAAAAGGTGTGTGTCTTCTTGTTCTCCATTCTGCTAAGAATGGACTGCACTGAGCCTGCTCCAGAATGCGGTTCTCTGTAAGGGACGGGCCTGGCTTGCTGGTGGCATAGGCTGGCTGCCATGTGTCAAGGTTCGTGATCTGGACTTAGGCTGGGAGCTTAGTTCTTCGTGTTACAGACACTGATGTCATACCTAGGCATGGATGTGGTATGTGTGATTCAAATGTATCCCCTGCTGTGTCCATTGGCAAGGGTTTGGTGTGTCTGAACTGCCAGGCAGAATGAAGGTCCATAGGAGATCAGGGCACCAGACAAGTTCAGGACGTGTTGCATGGTTGTCATTGGGAAGGGTAGTTCTGCTCACTTGATGGTTTTTGCCTCGGGTCTCCTCTGTGATGGTGAGCAGATAGGTCTCTAGGGCTGAAAGGAAACAGGCATTCCTTCACCTACCCCTTGATAGTGTAGCCAGGGCAATAATAAATGGCATTATCGGAACCTTCTAGAATGAATTGTACCGATGCTTTGCCAATCCCTGGGCAGGGGAAGGGTCTGGCTGGCTCCGGTTTTGTATCATGCATCTTCAGGTCCTACACTGAGAGCCTGCAAGCCCTTCAGAGCTTTTTCGGTCACCCTCTTGGGGGAACATTAGATATATATCCTAGTCGAGAGCGGACAGTCAAGCTGCAGAAGCTGTCCAACAGCCCAGGTGCCTGGAGCCATATAAACCCAAGCAGAAATACCCTCTCAGAGCCCTGCCAGGGAGCAGGCCACAGGAAGTGCAATGCGTCACACTCAGGGAGCAAGGGCCATCTCGCCCACCACCCTTCACACCGGATGCCCCTCCCTCAGTGTGTGTTGAATGGATCTAAACAGGAATCTGCTCTCTGACATGTTCTCCAGCCTGCCAGCCATCCAATGGCATCCATTGTGCTCCTAGTCCAGGGAGCCCCAGGGACTCCTCGAACCCACAGAGATAGTGGGCTGGAGGGAAGACCGGAAGAGCTGATGCCGTCTGCACACACCTGGGTTTTCTAAGCTAAACAATGATGACGATAGTAATGGGGGCTGGGGCAGTGGCTCTGTGGGCAAAGAATGACAACTTCATTTGGACCTTATAGCACCTTTGCATAAAGCCAGGCATGGTTGTGTGTGTGGGAACCCAGCTCTGGGAGGCAGAGACGGAAGGATGGCTGGGGCTCCTTGGCTAGCCACACTTGCTGAGTTGGTGAGAACTTGGATCCCTGAGAAACTGTGCTTCAAAGGAAATTTAGGTGGAGAGTGATAGAGGAAGGCTCCCGACCCCTGGCTTCCACATATGCACGCACACAGATGTATACTTCCCACCACACACATACAAAAAAAACTAAATATTATAATAAAATGATTATGATGGTGGTGGTGATGGTGATGATCCATTCCCATTGTCCATCATGATCTCCTTCCTCTCTGACTGCAGCCCTAATTGAGTAATTACTCCTGAAGCAGTAATTAGACGCAATCAGTGTCTATTCAGGTGCTTCCAGGGAAAATGATTTGCAAGTCTCTCCAGGCTGGCCTGAAAACTTCCCCCAAGGCTGTGTGCTCCGGTGAAGCGGACCCTTGCGCTAGCTTCAGCGGTACGTTCTAGAAAAACAGGAAGAAGCGTGTCAGCTCTGCCCCATTGTCCTCCGTTCAAAGGCGTCTAGAGTGGGCAGACGCCCTTGTGCACTGAGACCATGCTGAGCCCACTGTTTGTGGCTCAGAAGTGCAGGGCTGGAGAGTGCTCCAGCCACCTGAGCTTTGGTTCAAGCCGGTGTCCGTCCGGTCCCCCCCCCCATGCTTTGCATTCTGTAAGGGCCCAGCATGGAGTGTGCCTTCTGCCTCTCATGGCTCGAGTGACCTCTGGGCTCAATTCCAACTCAAGAGATAGCAGGGACCTTGAAGTCCTAACTCAGTACCTTGATTGTCATAAGGCCCCACTTTGCCTGAGAAGGCTCGTCCTACCCCCCCCCAGACCCCACCGGCTCACAGGCTGGGGAGACAGGGGAGAGGAGGCGGTGGGTGTGGGGATGAGCAGCCACTGACAGCTTCCTTCAGCCTCAGGGGTCAGCCAATGCTGGCCTCCTCCTCGTTCCTGCTCTGTTGTTGGATGAGGCTCGTGGTCTGTAAGGCCTAGGGGAGCGTGGCTCAGTTGGAAAATGCTTGGCACGCATCCATGAAGACTTGCGTTTGGATCCTGCATCCATGAAGAGCCAGGGGTGGCCGTCCCTGTCCGTGCTCCTGTTGCTTTCTCCACACATGCATGTGCCCACACAAACATGTATACATGCCACATATGTGCACATGGATCAAACCTAGCCCGTGGATCAGTCTGATACCAAGGAAGTGTAAGAAAGGAGCCGGGCAGCCACAGCAGAGCACGCGCTGCGGCTCTGGTTATGAGAAGCTGGGGACTTCTCTTTCCCTCACCATTTGCCTCCAGTGATCTTTAGTTTCTAGGCTCATTTTAATAGTTACAGGAGGCAAGAGAAGGAAGAAACAGAAAAAAAGAAAAAAGAAAACCCTTAAATTTGCCAAGATGGCCCCACCAATAAGAAAGGGAGTCTACCCTTACTATTGTTCATGTTCCCTGTCAGCAAGAGCAAGCCTCTCCTGGGCCTCCTGGTCCCCATCCCAGGACCTGCAGGGGCCTGTCTGGGCCGGCTGGTCTGTGGCCGAGATGTTCCATTCAGGTCCTGACAATTGTCAAGAAAGCACATATACACATACCACATATCCATACACCCACACACACACTGCATACACAGATACACCACATACATAAACACCCATCTCACACACACACCACAAATGGACACACATCATATACACACACCATGCACACACACCACACATGTACACACACACTTCACATACATACATCACACATACCGCATGCACACATTCATCACATACATCACACACACAGAGTGGCTGTCAGTTACCCTACAGGTGTGTTCCTCCGGGGGTGATTCACGGATAAGGTGTTTGGGAGTGCAGGTTGGATCCTGAAAGCAGGGTGAGGAACCTGCCTCTCCCCGCGTCATTCCCGGATCCTCACATTCAGCACAGTGCATCGTACAGCACCGGAGACAAACACCCATGTGGCTGAAGCACAGTGCAGCGATGGCCATCTAAGCTGAGGGGAATCACCGAGCTCATAGCACTCGCCCAGCCAGCTCTTGTTGGGACTGTGTTATTGGTGCTAATGACGACAGCGAGAGGGGAAGCCCAGGTCTCTCTCAGGCATGGAAGGAAGAGGCAGCTAGCTGACTAACTTGAGCCTGGTGTCAGAGCTGGGTCATGGGAGCCACTGTGTTCGAGGAAGTGTGGGACAAGGCAAGGTCTGGAAACAGGAGACATTACGAAAGGCATTCAAGAGGGACACTCGAAGCAGTTCCTTAAGTGTGAGAAAACACCCATGTCTGGTCATCATGGGGTTCTGAGACTGAGCTGCAGGGGGCAAGCCGAGTCAGGACATGCCAGAGCTGTCACCGGGCCCAGATGTCTGAACTTCCCACGGAGGAGCCCACACTGTGATCAGACTGAGCGTCTGGTCTGTCGGTGGCTGTCACATCTAGAGGTGGTGTGTCTGCACTGGGTTGCTTTTAATCCGTTGGAGTTTGGGGTCCCTGTGGAGGGTTCCAGGCTGAACCACTAAGAGGAAGGTAAAAATGTGCTCGATCCCTGACTCGTGAATCCTACCTTGCCAGTGCTCCCCACAAAGCGATCCTCCTTGTACCCTACGAGGTATGGAGAAAGAACATTCATAGAGAAGGAATATGAAGTTCTGTGGTCACGAAAATGACATGCGTGGAGCATGATCGGTCAGAGAGAGGGAGTGACGTGAGGAGGACGGGAACCACTATGATGGGGAACAGGCCAGTGACTCACAAGCTTACATAGCTAAGGCTGACCTAGCTGAGCTGCAGACTCACCCGGAGGCGTCCAATGTAGTCCCTAATGTATTAGTCAGGGTTCTCTAGAGGAACAGAATTTAGAGAACAAATAAATATATATATATGAAGGATATATTAGAGTGGCTTACAGGCTGTGGTCCAAATAGTCCAGCAATGGCTGTCTACCAACAGAAGGTTCAAGAATCCAGTAGTGGTCCAGTCCCCAAGGCTGGAGGTCCCAGCTGGTGTGGTATCCACCTGAAGAGCAGGCCCCAGTGAAGGGACTGTCGTAGCAGTGAGAGTGAGTGCACCTGAAGAGCAGGCCCCAGTGAAGGGACTGTTGTAGCAGTGAGAGTGAGTCCACCTGAAGAGCAGGCCCCAGTGAAGGGACTGTCGTAGCAGTGAGAGTGAGTGCACCTGAAGAGTAGGCCCCAGTGAAGGGACTGTCTTAGCAGTGAGAGTGAGTGCAAACAGGCAGAGAACAAGCGACCTTCTTCGTGTCCCTCATGTAGGCTACCAACAGAAGCTGTGGCCCAGGTTAAGATGGGGCTGGCCACCTCAGCAGATCTGGATTAAAGTTACATCTTCCCACCTTAATGATTTAACTAAGAACAAAAATCCCTTCACGGGTGTACCCCAACAATATGGGTTTTAGTTCATGTCAGATATAGCTAAGTTGACAACCAAGAATAGCCATAACACATGCATTTCCAGATGTTTCTGGTTAGAAGACTCAAGTGCAGAGACAATGCCTTGCCCTTCTGGGTTCTGGCCCAGTTTGGAGAGTGCCCCAGGCCAACTGGGCCTTAGCCAACTTCTTGAGAACTGTATGGGCCCTCTCCAAATGCTTCTGAGAGGGCAGGTATGCGGCTCACCTGTGAGTGAGGGGCTGTGAGAGGCAGTTCAGTTCTGACCCCACCCAGGTCTGTGAAAGACAGCGGCCTGGACCCGACCTCTAGTTTGCTAGGGCCTGTTCGCACACCACCCTGGAGCCCTGGCCTGTGGTAGCTGGAGGAAAACACATTCCTCTGCTGCCTGAAGGTCCTCATTGTGTGTCCTGATGGGAACAACCGGGCCTTTGGAAGACTGGACGGCAAAGCCACACACTGGAAATACAAGCAGCTTCCAGAAAAAATCCAGACATCCCTTTGTCTCCAGTATGCCTCCCTCTGAGCAGTTCTAAATTCTGACTTCAGAAAGGGATGCGGCTCCAGTATCTCCTGCAAAGGTTAATTAAATTGGGCTCTGTGACTTTTCCTGTGCAGATGCAAGGTACAGACAGGGAGGGCATCAATGGCAGGCCAAAGAAAGAGCTCCCCAGTCTAGCTGAGTGGACAGGTGAATGTATTGGAGTAAGTACGGGCGAGACGTTATGTCCAGGAGTATGGATCGCTCAGAGGCAGCCATGTCACCAAAGTCCACCCAAGCATGGGTGGCAATGCACAAAAGCTGTATCTCTGCACAACCTGCCGGAAGCTTCACCTCTCTCTGGCAATTGTGCTTCATATTACCGTGGCCTTGCAAGTCTTCTCTGCTTTAGGGACTTCCTGAGACTTGTGAGTTTTCTTTACTTCCTAAGTCCTGCAAGTTTCCTTTACTGGCCCTGCACCTTGAGGGAATGTTTCAATTCAGAGGAAAAGGCACACAACAGCAGCCTGTTCTCGTGAATGGGTCAGGTAGAAGTACAGATCTTGTAGCCTGCTTCCAACTGAAGGCAAGTGCCCCAGCACAGAATAGCAGGGTAAATTCTGGACATTGTCACTTTGACGCTGTGACCATGCTGGACTCCGACCTTCAATTTGCTGGTCTGTAAACCTACAATAACGCCCTGAGCTGGGAGGTGGCTGGTTTTATTAGACACCTGGCACAGACGCCCACAGGTGACTGTGTGGTCCCCTTTTACCTAGACAGATCTGGGAGACGGTGAAGTACTTACCATGGAAGAATGAGCTCCTGAGATTTGATATTCAGAACCCAGACGAACAGCCGGGCATGCACAGTGGTACACACTTTATAATTCCAACACTGCGGAAGCAGAGGCAGGAGATCCCTGGGGCTCGCTCACCAGCAAGCCCGCATAGCCTAATTAGTGAGCTCCACACCAGGAGAAAACTTATCTCAAAAAATAAAAACTATGGTGGTACTTTAGGAAAAACACCTGAGGTTGACTTTGCACATGCATGTGTACACGTGAGCACACACACACACACACACACACACACACACACTACACTCATACATACACACACACATACACACACATACACCACACATACACCATACACAATACACAACACACCACACACATCACACATACACTCACACACACATACACACACACATACACATACACACATACATACACACATACACACATACACACATACACACACATACACACACATACACACATACACTCACACACACACACACACATACACTCATACATACACACACACATACACACACATACACCACACATACACCACACACACACTCACACATACATACACATACACAGACACACACCACAGACACACACATACACACATACACTCACACACACATACACACACACATACACATACACACATACATACACACATACACACATACACACATACACACACATACACACATACACTCACACACACACACACACACACACACACACACACACACACACACACAGCCTGCAGGTATACCACAGACACGCTCTTGCTCCAATCTGTCAGCCGTCTGTCCCAACCTCCCTTAGTGGGCCTCCCGTTTGGCCAGCCTACTCCTGATCTTTTTCATGGCTTCTGAGGGCTTTGTTGAGCACCCCTGTTTGAGGAAAATCAATGGCTTTCTTCCTAAGCTGATCACCCAAACACACAAGCAGCCTCTGCCATCTTCCCTAAGTGGCGCCAGCACTCGGGAACACTGGAATGCATGCCGGAATGCAGGGCCCCTGCTGGCGTCTGATTCAACAGCTGCCATTCAGCCATGGCACTTCGGGGCCATTTTACAGACGAGCACACAGAGGCCCAGAAGGCTGTCTGGTGTGGCAGCCAGCAGGTCCGGCCCAGCTCCTCCTTGCCTCACCCTTGCAACCTGCACAGCAGTCTCTTTTTGCCTACCCTGCCCCTTGCCACAGAGTGGCATATCTCCCTGAAATATGTCTCTTCTGGAACTGGACTCAGCAAGTAAATTAACTTGCTACACAAAATGGAGGGCCTGAGTTTGACCCCTAAACCACAGGGAAGAAAGAAACCAACTCCCAGGTGATGTCCTCTGACCTCATTTGGTCATATAAAATAAGATTTTTTTCCTTCTTTGGAGATGGGTTTCGCTGTGAATACCAGGATGGCCTCAGACTCGCAGAGACCCACCTGCCTCTGCCTCCAAAGTGTATGCAACACACTCGGCCCAAATGAATTTATTGAAAAAAAAAAGACCCCCCCCCAAAAAATTACCAAACAAACACCCACAAGGGCCTGTGGCTGTGTGCTGCTATTAACACTGGCTTTATTAGCAAGGAAACTGAGCCTGGAAGGATAGAAATGACTAACCCAAGATACATAGCTATTGTCAGAGGCTGACCTTGACCTGCAAACCCAAAGCCACCCCAGCTGGGCAGCCATTGCCCGGCAAAGCAGATTCTCTCAGGGTTTGCTCGGTGTTCTTCATGGGAGACACCCTTTCCTACTAAATATTATACCCAGAAATGGATTCATTTAGCCTCTCCTGTTAGCGTCAGCAGAAACACCATCGTTTAAAAGAATTCTGCCAGTTCCCAGTTCTTCTCTCATTTTAATGAGTTCCCAAATCAGGCCAGCCCGGGGGTGCCTAGCCCATGTTCCCTGTCATGGTTAAAAACAGTAGGCTGCCTGCTCAGGTTTGCAGCCATCCTGACTCCACAGGTTCTACAGAAATGTCTCCTGAGAACTGGGAGATGCTTGAGGACCTGAGTTCAGCCCCTAGGACTGCATAACAAGCTGGGCGTAGTGGCCAAGTGTGATGGTGCCCGCTTACAGCTTCAGCCTTGGGGAGACAGACAGACAGCTTCCTAGGGCTTGTTAGCCAGCCAGCCTAGAGAGTTCCAACCAATGCACACCCTATCTCCAAGAAGAGAGAGGACCTCTTGTTTCCACACGGCACATGCCTGTGCACCCGCACACAAATGGACTCATACAAGGGAGGGGCATCCACTTAGGTAGAAGAAGTTGAGGGTATTTTCCAGAGCGAATAGGTGGGCTAGAGCCATGTGCATGGCAGCAAGCCCCTGGCTGACTCATCTCATGCTCAGGCCTAGGAGCATCCCTGTACCTCTAGGCAGGCTGCTGGTTGGATAGAATGAAAAGATTCTTCTCAGCACTGCATCCTAGGAATGGATGGCTAAGCACCCTCCCAGAGCCTGAAAATGCCTGCGGTCAGGAATAGATGGTCGTGAAGGAATGTCCCAGCCCTGGGTGATGAGCCCACCCCCGCCCCCCACATATGCAATAGTTCAAAAATCTACACACTGTGTGGTTTTTGCACCTCAGATGTCCCCAGCTTGTGTGTCTTACTCATCTCTGGGCTCCAGGTCGTCTGGGTGGCTGTTGTGCACAGCTGTGTGTCCTCAGTTGTAGCCTTAAAAAAAAAAAAAAAAAAAAAACCCAGGCGCTTACATTCCTCAGCTAGTGAATTCAGAAGTGCTGGTCCCAGTCTGTAGCCTTGGTGGTGCTCTGCCATGAGGACCACACATAAGCCATCTTCCATGAGGTGTGGCAGAAGTTGACAGTAGAGAGATGCTAATGTGCTGGCCCAAAGCTAGTCCTCCTTTATTGGGCACCAGTGCTGGGGACACAAAGACCCTTGGGCCAGTCCAGCAGCCCTGGAGACAGGAACAGCACTGATTCTGTCTGTTCGTGGCGATGTAATTGTTGAAGACGGGCAGCTAGGAACAGTGGGGCTTGCTGCTTGGAATGGCTCCTCGGGGCCCAGGTTTGTGGGTGACTTGAGGGAGAGGGAGGAATACTTTGGGGCTCTACCCACAGGGCTGACCCAGTCCCAGCCTCCTCCTCACCAGGAATGGTGTGTGGAAAGTTTCAGGATGAAGGATAGGGTCTGTTGAAACCTGCTCCTCTATAAGGGAAAGGTCAAGACACATCAGAGATAATAGGTTTAGCTGTGAAGGGCCTGCCATGCTCAGTCCCTAGAGCCCATGCAAAAAACTGGGCATGATGGCGTGTGCTTGTAATCCCAGCACTGGGGAAGCAGAGCCTGATGGATTGATAGGCAGTTGCCCAGCAAGCCTAGTGAGTTTAGGCCAATAGGAAATGCTGTCTTTAAAATGGAAGGGGTGACAGCATCTAAGGAATGATAGCCAAGGTTGACCTCAGCAAACACACACACACACACACACACACACACACACACCCGCACACACCATTCTAACGCCCTGAAGTCTGCTCCTGCTTTCACAGTGTGTTAATCTTTGATAGCTAATCTCTGTATGGCTGGGCAGTTGCTGTCCTGATGAGCAGCCTCCAGGGTGTTGCCAATTACATCTGTCTGTCTTCTCTGTCAGTGAGACACCAGATCGCTATGAGCCAGGCATGGTGTGCTGATGACGGTTGAGTTTGGCGTTCACTGCAGTGCCCACTCCTGGAGAAAGACAGCCAATTAGCAGTTCTCCAGGGGAAACTAAGCCACCGTGCTGGTGTGAGGGGAAGACCCCAGTGGTCAGGAGCAGGTGTCTGGGCCACCAACACCGACTATACAGTCAGATTCTGAGGGCGGAATCAAGAGGCCACCATCACCAGGTGACAGGGATTCTTGCCTGTGCCGAACATTCAGGTTCAATGACGGCCCCTTCCCAGACAGTCCTCCACAGCGATTTAAACGCAAAGAGAATTTCCACTTACGTGGTGTTCCCTGAGATTCAGGCATGGTACCTTGTGCTATTCTCTGAGCCCCCAGTCCCCAAACAGCCCTGAGAACGGCGGTCATTGTCCCCGTGCTACAGAGTGGGGAACCACAGCCTGGGGGACAAAGATGCGCAGATAACATGTTGGGTAGAACTCCTGCTGAGTCTCTGGAGAGAGGCAGGAAGGAAACCACACAGCCAAGTGTCCAGTCAGAGGCCAGGAGAGCCTGCAGGACCAAGCCACACCCGCCACCACCTCCCTGCCTCCCTAAAATATCAAGGACAGCACAGCCCTTTGGGGAAGCTGCCAGCCTCCAGCCCACATCCTGCCTCCTGCCAGCAGTGACTTCCAGGGTCCCCAGAGTGTGTCAGATAGCAGGTGCAGAGCCTGCCTGCCCCTCTGACTTCAGATTTCTCAAGGGCCAGCCTCCTACTCAGTGTCAGAGCCCTGTCCCTTCCTCACCATTGTCCCTTTTCTGGGCCACCATTCATGGGAGGCCAGTCCAGAGGAGTGGCCCCATTCCTCTGCCTGGACCCCTCTTCACCAGGCCAAAGCCTCCGGAAGCCCACACAGAGGGTCTGAGATGTAAATAAGGCCCCTCCAGCTGCACGCAGCTTCCTGGAAAGAAACCCCAACACACATACCGCGTGCAGAGCCCTTCCGGCCTCTCCTGGTGTGCTCGCCCTCCACCACGGCATGACTGCACTCCTGTTTCCTGACCTCTCTTGGCCGGTAGCCGGCCCCAGGCTTCTCTGCTCATCAGAGCTATTTGTGGTCAGAGCTGATTTCCCCGAAGACCCAGAGCCCGTCTGTGACTGCTTTTGTGCTTTTGTGCAGCCTCAGACTCTGAGCGGGAAGGTGGGCTGGGACAGCAGATGTAGGCAGCAGGGGAGTGTGCAGCCTCTGCAGTCACCATCTCTGCATCCCATTTCATTCACTCACACCTGCACCGTTCATTCATTCACTCGGACACATGACATTCATTCATGACTATGTACTTACTCGCTCACGCATGTGTGCAGTGACTCGTGTGCATACCTGCGTTCACACATTCATTCAACAAACCTCAGAATGTGTGCTTGGTGTCGGGGATTTGTAATACAGCAGAGGACTCCCTGGGGGGGGTCAGTATTCTCAGGGACTGAGGGCAGAACGGGTGAAGTGGGACAAGCATGCAAGGTGAGTGCTGTAGCCAGGCAAGGGCTGGGCCTCAGAACTTTCTCTTGATAAACTGGGGTCCTTAAACTAAGCAGCTAGCCGGTGCAGCCAGGGCTCTAAGAGAGCACCCTCTGGCGAGCCTTTCTATGAGGAGTTAGGGAGGACAGCAGCTGGTTGCTCACAGCAACCCGGGCATCCAGTGACGCTTGACAAGGCTCACACCAGGTCCCAGCCTGGTTCAGCTGCTGATCTGAGCCCTCTGAAACTAGGTCTCCTACCGTGGCAGTAGCAGGGCCATGGGGTGTTAGCAGCACCCCACCCTCCAGGGTGGGGTCCCCAAGTGGCTACCCTGGAGATAGTGACCTCCAGGCGTGTCTTCAGACCAGGAGCCACACAGGTCAGTGTCTTAGAGCTGTCCTGCAGTGCTCCATGCTGCCCCAGTTCCTGGTTCCATGACCTTGAGCTAGCTACTTCTCGCGGTGCCTGGGTTTCTTTTTCTGTAAGTCAGGGATACTGATGATGCCGTGAGGCTCCGTGGTGAAGCACATGGAGTAAGTGCAGCCGGCAGCCTGGTGCTTGTGTTTGCCGGCCCGGGCCAGGCCGTGGTTTCTTCAGCAAATCCACCCAGCAGGTGCACTTTCCATCCCTGCAACTCAAGACAACGGGTGGCAGCAGCCAGACCACAGAAGTACAGGGAAGGACCATCCCAGCCCCACAGCCCTGGGGTTACAAGCGTGCACCACCACGCCCAGCTTCCATCCATCCCTACAGCCTTAGCCTTGTGTGCAGAGTTTTTAATTGGGAAACCGAGCCTGGACCCAAGCCGACAGTTGCAACAGGTGGGGAGTCTTCGGAAGCTTCCAGATTTACCTCTTTATCTGGCTTCCCCTTTCCCAGGGCCTCCCCAACCACAGACAGCGAGGGCTGCTGCTAGCTTCCTAGTGGGTCTTGCATCCAAGGAGACTGCTGACCTCACAGTGCAGGCTGGCTCTCCCTTCCTTTTAAGATTAAAACCAAGTAAATCTTTAAAGACTTCTTGAAACACCTCCCACCCCCGCAAGCTTGGTCCTTACACTAATTACAGTTGCCTTTGGAAATGTCCAAATTAAAAATAGACATCAAATGCAGCCCAAAGCCAGGAGCTGTGTTCAGGACCTCCTAGGCTCCGCCCTTTCCTGGCCTGTACTTTGAGGACATCACAGCATCACAGGGAGATGAAAGGAGTCAGTGGCAAGGCGAGGGGAGTCTCTCGGCATCTGATAGTGAGCTGTGTTCTGTGTTTTATCATTAAGAATGGCTTGAATGAATCGATCCAAGATGTCAGGATACTGCTGTTTCCACATAGCACGGATCTGCAGCTCTCAAAGCCTGGTCCCTCACAGCAGCCTCACTGCACTCAGCATTTGGTTGAATTCTCTTTCCCACTCCAATTCATGTTAGGTCTTCCAGCCTGGAGGGCCCTGGCATGTGACTGGATATGGAAACAGGGTTTTAAAAACGCCATTGAGGAAAACTAAAGCTGCTCGTTCAGGGTAGTGTGCTGGTTCAGGGGTGCCTGTCCAGGAAAAGGAGAGTGAGGAACCAGCAAGAGAGGCCACCATGGGCCAGGCGATGAGGCCTCAAGGGGACATCACCCTGGGGGACTTGAGCTGGGAATTTAGTCTCCACTCTGTCAGGGAATACACAGCTGTGATTAAGCCTCACTCCGTGGCATCTTGCACAATCTTAACGGAGGAACACAGGCAGACCCTCTGCCTGGCCACGTCCCCAGCCCTGGCTGGAGGCCAGGGAGTAACTGGAACACGGTGACCTCACATGTGCCCATATTTGAGAAGCACTAGCGTAAACTATCTCTGATGCTGAGCAGAGACGGCCCGGGAGAGAGTGACAGGGCTGGGGGTGTGGGCTGCTGTGCAGGGCAGATGTTCTGTCTCGTGGATTCTGCCGTCTCTGTAAGAGTCTCAGGGCTGCTTCCTTGAGAGGATTATAGGGCCATACACACTACCCCCTTCTGTAAGCAATGCAGCGTTGGGCATTCAGGCAGCTGAAGACTAAGCCCTTTGAAGACAAACACACTGAATCTAAGAAACTCCCTGCCTGACCAAACTTTCCGAACCCCTTAGATCTGGTACATTTTCTGCCCCCAAACAGTTGAAATGCTTTGCTCTTTGATAACAAGAGGGAGGAAATTCTGTCTCATGTCCCCCACGCCCCTCAGAAGCTCACAACCAAACAAAAGCCTCAAAATCACACCGAATCCTCTGCTATGATCTTCCCAAACCCTTTCGAAAGGGAAAGAAGGAAGAAGGGAAAGGGGGAAGAGATTCATCTTCTGGCCCTGACAGAGCCACCTGCAGCTGCTGCTCTGTAGAATAGATGGAACTTGGTCAGCAAGCTGGTGTCCCCTTCTGGTGATATGGAACAAACTTTGCTGTCCGTCCGTGTATCTTGTTCACCCCGTTGTCTTCCGGTGTCCCCAGAGAGCTGCCCCTCAGACAGCTGGGTTTTGCATGCAATGTGCGGGGAACATGTTATTTGTAAAAGTTATGACTGTTACTACAGCTCCCTTGGGCCCTGGATAGGGATAGAGGCAGGAACACCACTCAGTGGGGTGGGGTGGAGTGATGTTAATGGGTTTTTAAGTTGCAGGTCGTAACTTCCTGTTGTCCTCTGAGTGGACATTCGGGCTTCTCCCCGAGGTCTCTCAGTCTCTGTCTTGGCTCATCTTCTCCTGTGACCTGTTCAGGACTCCCCTAAACCTAGGGCTGTTAAGGCAGGCTTCAGTGAGGCCAGGTGGGACTCCCGGAGCCCAGAGTTCTGTGAAAGAGTTTTGTCACTTTTGTGTTTTGTCTTGGTGATTTGATTTTTTTAGTGTTTTATCTGCAATGTGTGTGTGTGTGTGTGTGTGTGTGTGTGTGTGTGTGTGTGTGTGTGTGTGTGTAGTGCCCACAAGACGTGTTGGATGCCCTAGAACTGAGTTACAAGTCCCTGTGAGTCATCATGTTGGCCCTGGACATTGAACTTGGGTGACTAGACAGTGCTCATAACCGCTGTACCATCTCTCCAGCCAGAGTGGTGAACCATTAAGCTAGCAAGCCTCACTCTAGATGTCCTAGTTCCCACCATGTGCCACCAGGGTGCTGGTACTCAACGATGGCCTCAGGGATAGCATGACATGCAATTTTATCATATGCATCAATCAAGTGAGGTCACTGAGGACTGAAAAGGGGCTGTGATCAATTGAAGGTGGCCGGGCCCCTACACTCTGCTGTTTTAAGTACCTTCTCTCTACAAACAAGGCAGGAAAGAGTCACTGAAATAAGGGCTGCTGTCTTTGGGCCATTCCACGTGGCCTATGCACATTTTGGGGTAAATCATACAAATTATGTCTCAGTACTGGAAGTCCCACCTGAGCCCTGGGCTTCACTGACTTGGACATTCTGCTGATCCTCATGCGTTCTCAGGTCTTAGGGCCACTTATAATCTGATCCAAAGAGCCACTGGCCATGGGACAGTCAGCAGTGACCCGTGGCCACAGGGAAAGCATGACATAGACTCAGGGCTGTGCTGTGATGAATATCTAGACTCGAGGGAGTTCAGAAAATGAAATGTCCCTCTTCGGTGTGGCCAAAGAGCCTTGAAGCCTTGAAGAACTGTCAAATTTGTGTCAACAGAGATAGTGAGTAGAGAGTCCAACAGGTCCCAGCCACAGAGCACTGGGGCAAAGGTGAACGGTGAACAGCTGGTTTCTCGGGAGTATCTTCTGTTCTGAATGGGTGAGGTGTAGGTATGAAGCTGGGAAAGCAGGTTGGGAGTGGACTGTGAATGTCAGAAGACCACTGTCTAAATAAGGACCTCGTTCTTGGGGTGAGGAGGAAGACAGGACACCCCAGCTGTTATATAGCCCCAGGCTGTGGTTTCTCCAGAACCTCAAGTCAAGATGACGATGATTTTTTTTTATATTTAAGAAGGGGGGCATGTTGCACAAGTCAGCTAGGTAAATGGTAGAACGCACCAAGCTAACTCATAGGGTGTCACCACTCCACGTGACCTCTGGGCCTCAGGGTGCTGGGAACCAAGGTGGTACCAGACCAGGGTAGAGCAGATTTCCCTGTCTGGGTGGACTAAGAGAACTGGTTCTCACAGGGAGTGATTGGCTGTCCTAGCTCCATCTCTGTTGTTATGATAAAGTATCCTGACCAAAAGCAACTTAGTGAGGAGAAAGAGATTGATTTGGCTTACCATAGCCCATCACTGGGGGGAACTCAGGGCAATCATACTCAAGAGCAGAGAGAATATAATTGCATCCTTGCTCATTTGGTGCCATCTTTCACTCTTACAGAGCACAGAGCCCAGCCTAGGAAATGGTGCTGCCCACAACGGGCTGCATTTTCCGACATCAGTTAACAATGGCGGCAGTTCCCAACAGACATGACCACAGGTCATTCTAACCTAGATAATTAATTCCTCATTTAGACTCTCTTACCACATGACCCTAGCTTGTGTCGAGTTGGCAGTTCAAACTAACCAACACATCTACATTGGGGAGGGGCTTTTGCTCTCCGAGAACACAGCCATCTTCCCAGGCATTCCGCTCTGACCTCTACGGAGCCTCCCTCACTAAGCAGCTAGGCTAGGTCTCACCTTGCTCTGCCTTCGAAAGCTTCGCACATCACAGGGTCTAGATAACTGTTTAACAAACGGATCAGCATCCATTGTAACCACATGGAAATGTTCTAGGTAAGCACTGATTTCCCCTTCCTCGTGTGTCCCTCTGCAGCTGGAGCTGTCCAACACTGCCATCCTGCACCAGATGCGACGGGACCAAGTGACAGACACCTGCAGGGCCAACAGTGCCATGAGCCGAAAGCGTAGGGTGCTGACCCCTAATGACCTGAAGCACCTGGTGGTAGATGAAGACCACGAACTCATCTACTGTTACGTGCCCAAGGTGGCGTGTACCAACTGGAAGAGGCTCATGATGGTCCTGAGCGGCCGGGGCAAGTACAGCGATCCCATGGAGATCCCAGCCAACGAGGCCCACGTGTCGGCCAATCTGAAGACCCTCAACCAGTACAGCATCCCAGAGATCAACCACCGCTTGAAAAGCTACATGAAGTTCCTGTTCGTGCGGGAGCCCTTCGAGAGGCTAGTGTCAGCCTACCGCAATAAGTTCACGCAGAAGTACAACACCTCCTTCCACAAGCGCTACGGCACCAAGATCATCCGTCGCCAGCGGAAGAACGCCACGCAGGAGGCCCTGCGCAAGGGGGATGATGTCAAGTTCGAGGAGTTCGTGGCCTACCTCATCGACCCCCACACGCAGCGTGAGGAACCTTTCAATGAGCACTGGCAGACCGTCTACTCGCTCTGCCATCCTTGCCACATCCACTACGACCTCGTGGGTAAGTATGAGACGCTGGAGGAGGACTCCAATTATGTCCTGCAGCTGGCCGGGGTGAGCGGCTACCTGAGGTTCCCCACCTATGCAAAGTCCACCAGAACTACCGACGAGATGACCACGGAGTTCTTCCAGAACATCAGCGCCCAGCACCAGACACAGCTGTACGAAGTCTATAAACTGGACTTTTTAATGTTCAATTACTCAGTGCCAAACTACCTGAAGTTGGAATGAAGGGGTGTGTGGGGTGGCTGGGGAGAGGGAGAGAATCCTGCTTTTTAATTTAAGATTTTTATTTGTCAAAAGAATTCTATGGATACTGGGTTATTTTGTAAGTTAATATGTCTTTGGGGGGGGATGCTGCGAGCGGCATGGTAAGAATTATTTAAATCATCAGTAGGAAAGGACAGCTGTCTTTGCAGGGGAGCGGGGTGGATCATCCCTGTTTTTTAGAAGTGGAAACTGCAATACTGTCTCCAAGGTGTCCTTGTGTTCTGGTGAATTCCACAAACTGTGTGTTTCCGTGAAGTCTAAGGGTTCTTATTTATAGTTATTTAAACGTGGTCTCTGTATAGGTTTCTTTTTGTGGCAAGAGAGTGCTCATGTCTTTCTAGAAGAAAATGCGGTCTGTGCTTTGCTGGCTATGGCTTGTTTAGGGGTGTGACGGTGTCCCCACGCAGTGACAGCTTCTTGGATGTGTGGACGCCATTCAAGAAACCCTGCTAGGGATAAGTAAATTGTCCTTGCGCTAGAAACGAGGGTGGGAATGGTTCACACTGATTGCTAGCAACCCCAAAGTCCCTTGCAGTAAAGAAATGCCTTTTTTTAATTCAAGAGAGAGTGGATGATAGCAATTTCTGTTCACCAAAATTAGCAGTCTGTAAGAACAGGCTCTTTGTGGAAGTTTTTACCTGGCACTCGCCAGTTCTAGTGTCGCTGTATATTTGATAAATATTTATTGATCATCTACTATTTTCCAGGCTTGACTGCAGGTAGACTATTGAGTGAACTCAGTAGCCTTGGCCCTCAGCACGCTTTATGTGAACACAGGACCTGAAACTCCGCAGGGAGCCAGCCCCTCTCCTTGTGGCCTTCACATGGGGTTTTGACTGTTCTCAAGTGGCCCAGAGAGTCCATGGCCCCAGCAAATTTGCATTTTTCTATAGCTCAAATTTGAAAACCACACATTTGGATCAGTCAGCTTAACTAGCTCAGTGACCTAAGTTCACTGCCCAACACAGGAAATGGCAGAAAACTCTTTGATCATGTGTGTCTACTGCACTGTCTTGGCAGTAGAAGACTATAAGCCTCTCCAGACACAAGTGGAGGCGTGTGGGGATTGATTAGTGATGTCTGCCTCGGGTAAGGGAAGGGGAACATTTCTCAAGTGCCTCCTAACGTGGCCGCCAGTCCACCGCTTCTCCTGCCTGCCACTTACAAGAGTGTGCTGGAGATTTTCACACAAAGTTTGGAGATTTGCAAAGATCGGGCGTGAAGGTCAAAGGTGGACTGTTGGTTCCCACAGGCACGTGAACACCCTCCCTGTCCTACATTGACAGAGCATCCTGGACGGCCGCCCGGGGTCTTAACCCATGCTCCTCTCCTCCAGAACACTGGAAACTGGTGTTTTCAGTTCTTGCTGATCAACACACACACCTAGTCCTCATTTCTAGTAATTTCTGAGGCTTCTCAGTGACATTTGAGCCACACGCCCCTTACAGCCGTGTGTGGGTGGGTAGGACATGCTGTATATAATAGTTCTAATGATAGGGGAGGGAGGGGTGTACATTTTGCTTTCTGTGTTTTAGTTGGTTTTGTTTGTTTTTGTTTTGATGCCGTATAGAGTGAAGGGGGTGAGAATATCCTGAAAAACAAAAAATGAATAATTTATTCACAGAAACTATTAAAATGGTATTGTTAGGTTCACGGCGAGCCTGAGAGCTGCTGCTCTGTCTCACTGAGGAAATTATTTTATTTAATGTGAGCCAGAGTGGCTGGCTGCACTATTTATAAAATGCAGGTACCTTCCCCTGTTTCTCTCCCCTTGCCTTTGATAGATAGATTTATGTCATGTGTTTGACCAAGAGCAGTAGCAGACTTTGGCTGTTCCTGGAATAGGGAGGGGCCCTGTCCTCAGAAACTGGCCTTCTGTGATGTTGCTCTGTGGGGCATCAGTTTGGAGGGGTTTGTGGTCACATATCCTTAGGAAACAAAATTAAGTCAGGTTCCTCTACAGGACGCTTCCGGGTCTGCCTTGTGAATCTGGGAGAAGGCAGCATTTCCGGGCTGCATGGCCTGGGGTGTCCTGTGTGGCAGATATGTCTTAGCCGGTATTTCACAGTAGCCTTTGGTGAGGGTGATGGAGCCTGTCTGAGGTCTGCAAAGATTGACAGCTGCCTCCTAGATCCCTCCACAAACAAACAAGCTGAGCAGCACTGCAGCGTCTGTCTGGGAACTTGATGGAATGAATTACGCTTTACCTAATCAGGAGGCTCCATGTACATGCGGCCCCAGACAGTCACCCTGTCCCTTCAAACACAGGGGAAAGACTTCTGGAGTGTCGTGGGGAGGGGGCGTGGAGGGGGCATAAGGACACAAAAATAGCCCCGCTTTCTGGCCTTCAAGGCCACTCCATGAGGATGATGGCCTCGTGACAAACACTTCTCAGTTCCACCCACAGATTGGAACGTGTGCTTCGGGGGTTTTAAATGGAAATTCATGTTGATTTCCATGTTTTGCATTCCTGTTTGTCTTTCATCTGTGGTGCAGTGCTGTGTGCAGATGGTGGGTACTCAGTTTCTCTCTCTAAAGTGAGATAGACTGTCCTCCAGGGGACCGTGAATTATCACTATGCTTCTGGAATGAGGGACTCTCTTTACTGTTTTATGTTCACGTTTTATTTTCTAGTGACAATTTTAAAAACATGTATTGGTTCACCTGTTTCGTAGACTGTATAAAGTATTCTGTGTCCCTGGCTAAAGACGTCCATTGGTGACGTGTTCTTGGAAATCCAAGTGTTTTCCAAAGGAAAATGTGGAAAAGACTCTCTCTTGCATGCCTCTCATGCTTAGCTAGGAAAGGGGGCTGCTGGTGTCCCCACTCTGAGCCACTGTTCAAAGGTGCAGCTGTGTTTTTAAGGACCAGGTACAGTCAAGTAGAATGACAAGGACATAACTGCTTAGCGTGCCCCTTTCTTGGAAATGTCTAGAATATCGGCCACAGGGGTCCTGCCTACAGCCTCCCCAGCCTTCCCTGCCTCAGTGCCCTTCTCAGCCGGCCTGAGAAACAGGGCAGCCCATTGAATGGGTCTCAGATGGGCCACCTGGCCCCAAAGGCAAGCCTTTTCTCTCCTGCTTGTTAACCCAGAAGGAGAACTATGGGAACCAGAAACTCCACTCTGGCCAGCCCTCTGGAGCACACAAGACTAGCCCAGGCTCCGAGAGAGCTCCTGGACATTTGCAAGGCCCGAGGATGCTTAGCTCGTGTGATAACAATTACATTACTATCTGCTTCAACTGACAAAACAGCGGAGATTATGCTTGCTTTCCTACTCGCTTCCTCTGCCCAGTTCTCTGTACACACATACATGCACACATGGATGTACACACACATACATGCATAGTAAATATGCTCACATGGATGTATACACAGACACATGCACACATACGCACACACTTACAGACACACACACACACACACACACACACACATACACGCATGCACGCACGCACACACACACGCACGCACGCACAAATCGCTCCAGCCTGCGTGGCACCCCACTCCCATCCTGCCCCACCTCTTCGTCAGCAGGACTGACTGTCACTCCCCAGGTTCTGCCCACCAGCATCCCCAGCTTCTCCCTACCACAGCTAAACAGACCTTCTGAATAGGCAACAGGGCCTTCTGAAACCAGCTGGCCCCTTGGACAGCAGCAGGCAAATTTTGGTCTGCTCTCATCAGGTACAAAAGGCGGTATCCGTATTCTCTTCTGAGCGTGCTCAGTAAGGCATATGGACATAGAATTTAACATCTTTGTGGAGTGTGTGTTTTTTTACATATTTGTATGCAGTCGAGGGCCTGTTGTAGAATTCTCTCCCTGTATCTTACTATACTGTTAAAGAAGCTGAATTCCATGTTGCCAACAGACACGTGAAATGTTCCCGAACCTTTCTCCAGGAAAAGCCATTCAAGCCTGATTATTTTTCTAAGTAACTTCAATTAAATTGAAGGAAAAAAAGCTCTCTTCTGTGTATGGTCTATTCGTTGAGACTGTGGGGAGGGGTGGGCCCTTCAGCCTGTGGGCATCCTGCTCATGTGTGTTAGTATGGACACAAAACTCAGCTGTGGTGAAGCTCCCTTGCCCCCACCCCACCCCGATGACCTGGTCCTCTGTGTTAACTGGATAGATGAGACTTTATGCCATTCTGCTTTTCTCTAGAAGTCTCTGTGTAAGGCCCGCTGGCTGTGTGGTCCTGCCACTGGGTCTAAAACAATACAATGAAGACCCCTGCAGATGGTGGCAGTGGCAGTGTGCAAACCGATGCCATGTCACTGGACCGTGTCTCTCTGAGACACTGCCCATTTCTTTTTAAGATTTCTTTATTTTTTTCTATGTACATTGGGGTTTTGTCTGCACAAGGATGCCAGATCCCCTAGATCTGAGGGTACAGACAGATGTGAGCTGCCATATGGGTGCTGGGAATTGAACCGGGGTCCTTTGGAAGAACAGCCAGTGCTCCTGACCCCTGAACCATCACTCCAGTCCCTGAAACTTCCTGTTCCCACAGGTAGGAAACCACAGATTCACCTGCAGACTGTGCTTTGTTTCTGTCCCCACATCACCTCCGGCGGCTTCATGGATGGTGTCTTAGTTACTTTTCTTGTTGATGTGACAGAAGCAGAAGCAAGTTAAGAAAAGAAGAGCCTGTTTTGGCTCATGGTGTGAGGGATACAGTTCACCGCGGGGGAGCCCGTGGGGGAGCCCTGGGGAGCCCATTGGAGCCCTGGGGGAGCCCGTGGGAGCCCGTGGGGAGCCCTGGGAGAGCCCGTGGGGAGCCCTGGGGAGCCCGTGGCAGTTATTCACACTGCATCCATCACCAGAGGCGTGGGAAGATGAACTCTGGTGCATAGCTCCCATTCTCCTTTTATTCTGTTCAGAATCCCAGCCCAGGTCATGATGCCGCCCACATTTAGCGTGGTCTTTGCATCTCAATCTAAAAACATCCCTCACAGGCACGCCTAGAGGGTTTGTTCCCTTCTAAACTCCCATGGAGTTGACAACTGTCTTGGCTAGGGTTTCTATTGCTATGAAGAGACAACGTAAACACAGCGACTCTTACGAAGGAAACATTCAATTTACATTTCAGCAGTTCAGTTCGTTACCGTCACGGTGGGACAAGGCAGCATGCAGGCAGACGTGGCGCTGGAGCTGCGTGCCCTATTTCTTGATCAACAGGCAACAGGAAGTGAGCTGAAACACTGGAAGTGGCTTGAGCATAGGAGACCTCAAAGTCCGCCTCCACAGTGACACACTCCCTATCCAATGAAGCCACACCCCCTAATACCACTCCTTTTGGGGGCCGTTTTCTTTCAAACCACAGTGGGCACTGTCTTGATGTGTTTTCTGTTGCTGTAATAAAATGATGGGCACTTGGTGAGCATGTTTATTTGGTCCATGGTTCAGGTAACAGAATTATGCAGATGTCCTAAGCAAGAAAGGGACCCTCTGGGTATATCACAAAGAATTGGGACGAGAACAGCGCCTGCTGTGGGGATCCAGCAGGAAGGAGGGACTCAGGGGCCAGGATTGACTCCCCCCAGTTCCCTTTCCTAGCTTCAGTATTACCCCATAGGAATCCTGATGTGCACATTCAAATGCTACCCAAATTCCAGAATAATCCAGCTTTCCGTTTTGTTACCCAAATCACTCCCCTGTTTTTCCACGTGTAGCAAGCACATAATCCCAGCACCCACTGACTGAAGCAGGAGGATTGCTCTGAGCTTGAGGTAAACCTCAATGAAATTCTGTGACTCTGTGTGTGTGTGTGTGTGTGTGTGTGTGTGTGTGTGTGTGTGTGTGTGTAGTCCAGAAGTCACCCCATGTTTTGTGAGTGTCTCTCATGTGCCTGGGGTTCCCAAGCCTCAGCGTTGGGATTACAAGTGTGCATGTCTATTTCCAGCTCCCCCCCAACACACACACACACGAGTTCTAAAGAGCTAACGTGCGTCCTCATGCCTGTGTTCCGAGAGCACTTTACTGAGTCCTCCTACTCAGCTCTCGGTCCTGTTTTTAGCCATTCTGTAAGATTGCTGGTGTTTGCCACCAACCGAGGGCCTCACACCCATTTCTGATGTCACTATTACCCTTGCGGTTGAGAAATGCCCAGACCACAGAACTTAGTTGTTGAAAATGGGTAGGAAGCACTGCCTGTCGATCAGACTAGATGTAAGCTTGCAGGCACCTATGCTCTGCCCACTCCCTTCGGCCATGAGCAAGCCCACGGGGAACAGGCCAAATGAAGACCTTCCTGGCCACCTCTGCTTCCATCAGAGAGGGGCTGAATGGCTTCTTGTCTGCAGCCAGCATTGTCAGTAGGAAATTCTGACAGTGTCATGGGCGCCCTCTGTCTGACACTGTAGGAAGTGCAGAGGCTAAGGCTTGTGTGGGCATGTTCGCTCTTATCCCCAGACCACCACCACCACCAGAGTTATACTCACCCCCAAGGGAAGACAGGTCCAGGTCGCTGGGGAAAGGGACAAAGTGCCCCGTCTTGGAAAGAGGTGGATTTTCCCAAGAATGACTTTCCAGGGATTTTTTAATAAGAACGTTTTATAATGGATACATACATAAATAAAACAAAATGATTTTTAAAATGTATACCCAAATTTAAGTGAGAAATCAAAACATGTACTCATTTCTCGAGTGGTCTGCCAGGGAGACAAGGGGCTCTTCATTCAAATAATGGGAATGAAAAATAACCTCTTCATTAATGAATTTCCTCTTCAATTTTTGTGTTTGTTCCTGGAGCCCAGGCTGTCCTAGAACTTGACATGTGACAAAGGATGGCCTTGAACACCTGATCTTTCTTCCTCTGCTCACCAATGCCTGGAGCCACAGGCATGCAGTCCCATGGCCGGTTTTAGACTCGAATCCAAGGATTAGACACATGCTAGCCAAGCACTCAGCCAACTGAGCCACAGACCCAGCCCCTCCTCAGTGTGATTACTAAGGTGATAACACATCTTGGTATAGAAACAAAGCAAAGGCTTTGAATCTTGTACATTGTCATGAATGAGCCTGACCTGGTCAGGGCCAACTCAGAAACAGCCACTGCCTGGAACCAAGCTGATGACAGAACAAGGAACAAAGTGCTTACAGGCAGAATGGGCTCTGGATGTGTACCTGACGGTTCCTGTACCTGACGGTTCCTGTACCTGACGGTTCCTGTACCTGATGGTTCCTGTACCTGGTGGTTCCTGTATCTGATGGTTCCTGTACCTGGTGGTTCCTGTATCTGATGGTTCCTGTACCTGATGGTGGTTCCTGTATCTGATGGTTCCTGTACCTGATGGTGGTTCCTGTACCTGATGGTTCCTGCAGAGCTACTCTGCCCCAATCCCAACACCTCAAGAGGCCTTAGTGTAGGCAACCTGTTTGCATTCTGCCAGTCAGCTCTGTCCCACCAGCTAGCTCCCAAATAACCACACAGAGACTTATTATTAATTATAAATGCTCAACCGATAGCTTAGGCTTTTTACTAACTAGCGCTTACAACTTAAGTTAACCTGTACTTCTTATCTTCTCTCTATCATATATTGGTAACGTTTTTTCACCACGGCATGTTCATCTCCTGTTTTCTCTGTCTTCTGGTGACCTTGCATGACTCCAGTCTTCTTCCCAGCATCCTCTCAGTTTGACTGTCCACCGAACCTCTTCCTGCCTAGCTATTGGCCAGTCAGCTCTGTATTAACAATGAGAGAAATACATCTTTACAGTGTGTAGAGAGTTATTCCATAACACCTTAGAATGTTGGATTTCAACATTCTCTTTCCAAATTATGTACTTCCTTGTGTGTGTGCTATATTGTGTTTGTATATAATGTGCGTGTATATATATATATATATATGTGTGTATGTGTATTTTAGCACACATGTATCACACAGCACAGAGCATAAGCACGTGTGTTTGTATCTGATGTGTGTGTGCATGTGTGTATTTTAGCACACATATATCACAGATCACAGGTGGAGGTCACTACCTCTGGTGACATCCTTCAGTGACCCTTGTTTGAGAAAGGGTCTCTCACTGACTGTGGCGCATACCATGCCAGCTATCACACATGCTTCTAGAGTCTCCTGTCTCTGCCTGCCATCTTCCCACACCTACACAGGGTTTCCAGACCCATGAGGGATTTTTCTCCAGCATTTTAGTGGATTCTGGTAATATAAACAGGCATAAGACAGTTTAGCTTGAAGTGCCATTTGGTTTGGGGTTACACACACACACACACACACACACACACACACACTTGTAATAACACACTTAGCAACCTAGTTCACTTGAATATATTATATACACAGACCCCTGTCCAAAAATACACACCTAGCAACCTTAGAACCCCTTCCCCCTGAATTAGGCTACAGATACTCACAGTCCTGAACAACAGTATGGATTTCCTCACTCCGGGTAACAATCAAATTTAGACCATTTCTATGCAAGTGTCGTCCAATGTATGAAGAACAGAAGGGACGATCTGGCCTGAACTGGTTTGGGTCACATGCTTAGTAAAGCAGCAATGTGTCCTCTAATAACCTTGTAGGAAGCAGTCCCTATTTACATCTTACGCCTATGTAAATTGGGTGTATACAACATTAAAATAAGATGCATTATAGGAAGGGACGTGTGCATTATGCATTTCTACAGACACGCATAATGGGAAAATGAATATATGACCTAATCTGTCGATCAAAATAGAGAACCACCCAAATTATCGTCCTTAGTAACCAGCTCCTCCTCTTGAAGCCCCAAACAGTAATGGGGCTTGAATATTCTCATCTCACTCAAGTGGCCTGCCGTCAGTCTTGCCAGTACATCCCTCTATAATCTATCTCTTGCTCCACCCTGAATAAAGCTATCTTGCTTCTTTGAAAGTCCATGTAATTCCATCCCTTACTATTCAAGTCTTTGCATAAGAGGGTAAGAATTGGAAAGCCTTGGACAAGGCCCCAGTCACAAGTAACATGGAGATCCAAACTCAGGCTCTCAGACTTGCCTGGCTAGTCCTCTGCTCTCTGAGTTCTTGGCCCCCAAATTATCTGTTTTCTTCTATTTTTAATTACATTTTATGTATTTACATGTGAGATAGCTGGTGTGTAGATATCAGAGTGCAGTTCTCAGGATTGGCTTCTCTCCTACCATGTGACCTTTGGATAGTAAACCCATGTCCTTAGAAACGGCAGCAAGCACCTTTACCCACTGAGCCATTATTCCAGACCCCACGTTATGTATTTGCATAAGATTGGTCAGTGTTTTCCATAAAAACAAGGAAGGCAGAGGTATGGACCCTTTCTTCAGACCAGAAAGCACCTTCAGCAGCAGAGAGGGGATTTGTCCCCAGGTCTGGTGACTCTACAGCTCACGGGTGTCATGTCCCTTTGGTGAGCCAGGATGAGGAGGAAGAAGGAGAAGGAGGGAGGAAGGAGGAGGAGGAGGAGGAGGAAGAGGAAGAAGGAAGCAGCAGTACCCTCTGGCAGTGGTCCAGGAGGAGACACACAGAGTCAAACCTGAACCATGGGGATGGAAGCTGGCCAACAAGCTGACAGAGATTAACAAGGGAAAATAGGACGCCTGGAAGATAAATGGCAAAGTCCAGGCTAAAACAGACACACAACACTGGATCATCTGCCAAACAGAGACCCTGCCCTCATGGCCTATTACACTGCCTCCAAAAAGTGCTGGACCAGTAATTACCAAATGTGGGCCATCCATTCAGAAAGGTTGCTCTTTATATAATAGTGAGTGGCAAAGTGGAAGTTCTGGGGTGGGAGGCCATGTCCCGGAGATTGTTGAATGGCAGGGGTGACCTGTAAGTATCTGGAGATTGTTGAATGGCAGGGGTGACCTGTAAGTATCTGGAGATTGTTGAATGGCAGGGTGACCTGTAAGTATCTGGAGATTGTTGAATGGCAGGGGTGACCTGTAAGTATCTGGAGATTGTTGAATGGCAGGGTGACCTGTAAGTATCTGGTGCTCTTGGTGCCCACCTCAGCCGCTGTCCAGCCTTCAGGGCAGCATGTTCAAGTCACCAGTCCCACAGTAGACTCACAAAGTGAGCACTGCGGGGGGTGGAACCATTCAGCTAGGAGGAGTGACCTTCCCAAGAAGTGGCCAGCTAAAACCAAGGTAAGAAAACGGACAGTGGCATTGTGAGTGTCTTAGGCACACTTAGCTTCCATGATCTCCACGTACACAGACCCCTCTGAGTAGGGCTTCCCCGTGGCAGGCCCACACCATTGCACACTTCAGAACTGGGGCAGATCTGTGAGCAGCAGAGAGCCTGGGGCCTCCCCAGCTTCCCTTGGCCACCATTCCCAGGAACCAGCAGCTGTGCAGAAGGAATTATTCACTCACCCACTCACAGGCAGGGCACCCACCAAGGTCAACGTCAGACATTGCCAGGGGCAGAGAATGTGAAGCACATCGACTCTTCATTAAGGGATAATGCAGAACTGTTCAGATATGAGCACACGTGCCCATGAGCACACATGCAAACACTAGTCACATTTTAGGTAAGTTTCTAATTCTGCATGAGGCTACATTCATTGCTGTCCTGGCCTGTGTGGGCCTGTGTTAAAGGACAGCTGATTTACACAGAAGGACAAGCCAGCAAATCCTGCTTAGGAATGCATGGCCCACAGGGGGGAGGACAGGTGAGGGACTGGAGGAACGGCCCCCCAACCAAAGGGGATGTGAGCGTCTGCAGAGCAATTCCCACCTCAAAGAACTGCCTGGCTCTTGGTTCTGGAGCGCCCAGACTGCACTCAGATCACAGGGATGGAACTGGGGGTGGGGGTGGGGACAGCTGGTGCTGATGCCACATGGCCACACGGAGGACAATGCTCTCGAAGCTGGCCGAGGGAAGGCTATGGGATGCGAACTGTGAAGACAGGCATTCAGGGACATAAAGGAGAGGTTCTCACACTTCACAACTCCACATGTGGTCTGTGGGCCATGAACACCACTCACTCACGTTCGCTGTTTCTGACTCGTGGGTGCACTAACATTTGCTGGCTGACAGCATGAGTCAGAGGTGACGCTATGACTCCGAGGGAGGACTCCTTACGCCATCGTTTATTGTTCCAGACGCTTGGAGGCATGCTGGATAGGGGGCAGTGGGTCTGCTTGGACAGGTTATACACTGCACAGAGTCCAGCTCAGAGGAGGCTTGACATTCACCCTGAAAAGCAGGGCCCCGTTTTGTATTCTGCTCGCCAAGCGATAGGCCCAAGATTCGGGACTACCAAGAGAGTACAATGATGCGAATTGCACAGCACCTGCATCTTCAGCAGAGCTCCTAACAGAATAGTTCCACACTCCTCATCTTCAGTTTTAAAATTCATAAAACCCTTGAACATTAAGGGAAAAAATCCTTAAGAGATGTTTTTAAAAGACGGATTTGAAGTAAGCTTACTTAGCAGCAAACCCTGACCTTAGCTAACACAGGCTAATTATAGTCTGTACTTGTCCCACTTACTGTGAAACTCTGAGCATTTCCTGCCGGAATATTCACATGTTTTACCAGGGAAGAGCACTCTGGCTCTCTGCTGGGAAGCAGGGAGGGTGTGGATGGACATGTAATCTACATAGTGTTTGCAAGTATCTTCACTCTAACACACATCTGTGCCAAGGGGCTCAGATTCAGTCTGGGAACTTGTGCCACCTCGATTGTACAGGTGGAGAAACTGAGGCCCTGAAAGGCCAGGTCATCACTCATGTCTTCATCTGTCCTCACCACAGGAGTCCCAAGAGACTGTGGAGAAGGACACAGCTCCGTGAAGAGCCCAGGCCTCCTTTCATCAGCAATGGGGAAGATTTCCTCCCAAAGCAGGTGAGATGCAAAGAAGCAGATAATCCATCACTCCCCTGAGAAGGATGGGTACGGAAAAATCAACCCTGCACCGGGTTCACAGGTGCCTGTGTGTCCAGCCCAAAGCTGCAAGTCCCCTGCTGGAATCAACTTCTGCCCAGTGACCAGGCACAGGAGACACCAACAGTAAGGTCAAGGCATGGAAGCTTGCAGATTCTGGAAGGGGCTGTGGCTGATCCCAGGCTGAGTAGAGTGCCCCAAGAGTCAGATGCTGAGGACACAGAGTCCCCAGCTAGGCTCCCACCTCTGTACCAGCCAGGACAGAGAGGCCTCCCTCTACTCGGAGAAGTACAGCCAGCCCCCAAAGCACCAGCAGAGACAAGGCCCGGTGCCTCCCACTTAGATGCAATGTAAATCCGAAAACAGAGATCATAGCAGGCAGTGTGTCTGCCCTCTCTCATTGCCAGGAGAAGTTGGAAATCCAGGATCGTGTCACCAAAGTCATCATTATCCATCACCTCCCCAAATCAATTTAAGCTTCCTAAAAATATATCTTTAAAAATCTCTTTTAAAGTATTCTGGTGAATATTGAACTCAACATCACTTTGTGACTCATTTCTGAGTCCCACTGTATGTATCTAAATTACACATTTGGACAATTTGCACTGCTTTGTACTATGATATAAACATGACTCTATGTCTTCTTCAGAGAAGTATCTATTCAACGTCTCTGCCCATTTCCATGTTTACAGGCTTGTCTTTTCGTTGCTGCGGTTCATTGGTTTGGCTGTGTGGGTTTTGCTTTGAGACAAGTCAAAACCTGGCTGTGTAGCCCAGACTAGCCTTGAACTCAATATGTAGCTGTCAATTTGACACAAACCTAGCCACCTGGGAAGAGAGAACCTCGGCTGAAGAACTACGCTGATCTGGTGGGTATGTGGCCCTATCAGGCATTTTCTTAATTGGTAACTGATGCCAGAGGATGCAGCTCACAGTGGGCGGGGCCAATCCCTAGGCAACGGGTCTGGGCTTTGAGAGGAAGCCAGCCAGTAAGCAAGGGCTTCCTCTTGACTCTGCTTCAGTTCTTGCCTTGGCCTCTTGTGATGATGGCCTATCCCACATTGCATCAGATCACCGTGATTATTACAGCAACGGGAAGCAAACATCTTCCATCTGAATGAAATTGAATTACTCAGCTTCTGTTTGGGTTGGGGTTGTGTCCTGCTACAGTTTGGGTAAATATCCCCCAGAAGCCCTTGGGTCAAAGGTGAGGTTCCCGCCGCCCATGATGCCACTGAGAGGTGTTGGGACCCTGAAGAGCCCCAGCCCTTAAATGCTCTTTTATCTGGACTTTAGGATTTTACCCGGCACATGCTTATGGCCTTCAGTTAAAGGCTCCAAATTCCTTAAACTCATTCTTCTGGACCTCTCTCTACCGGAACCACACCTAACTCCAGCTGACTTGGCCTTTCAGAATTAAGGACCAATCATTAATTCACAGGACTGCAGGCCTGGCTGGGTGTTCATTCCCTCCAGACAGAAAGTCTTCACAATGCAGGGGGGATGAAGCTCGGCCCATGGAGTGCTTGCCTAGCGTACATCCAGTCTCAGGCTCCATCCCCAGCATCCCATAAAGCGGGTGTGGTACCACCTACTTGTAATCCCAGCACGAGAGGTCAGAAGGTCAAGTTCACCCTCAGTTGCACAGTGAGTGAGTTCCAGACCAGCCTGAGATACAACTTTGCTTCCCCTACTTGGGGTCCAGTGACTGACAACAGCTCTTTATTATATTTTCCTATATTCCTATGTGTATGTGTATACATATACACTTGTGTGTACATGTGCATGCATGTTTAGAGGCAGAGGCCCACGACTAGTGTCTTCCTCAATTGCTTCTAGTTTTTTTTTTTTTTTTTTTTTTTTTTTTTTACAAGACAGGGTTTCTCTGTGGCTTTGGAGACTGTCCTGGAACTAGCTCTTGTAGACCAGGCTGGTCTTGAACTCACAGAGATCTGCCTGCCTCTGCCTCCCGAGTGCTGGGACTCAATTGCTTCTTTGCCTTATTTTTTGTAAGAAAGGGTCATGAACTTGGAGCTCACTGGTTGGCTGGGCTGGAGCTCACTGATTGGCTGGACTGGAGCCCACTGATTGGCTGGACTGGAGCCCACTGATTGGCTGGACTGGAGCCCACTGATTGGTTGGACTGGAGCTCACTGATTGGCTGGGATGGAGCTCACTGATTGGCTGGACTGGAGCTCACTGATTGGCTGCGCTGCCTGGGCCGTGAGCCCCAGGGTGTCCCTCTCTCTGGCTCACTTGCCCTGAAATGACAACTGTGCATTGCCACAGCCAGCTTTTAGTGTGGGTGTTGGGAATGTAAACTCAGGTCTTTGCACTTACACAGAAAGTGCTCAGTCCCTATTCTGTTTTCAACTGTGTGGGGTTAATTCTGATCTAACTCACTGTGTCACAGTCAGGTGCAGAAATTTGACTATTTGTGATGGAACACACATCACGTGAGGGATTATGTCATCAGTCCTATGTGCAAAGGATGTGCAACTCACCCCGTGACACTGCAAATTTAGTGACACTTCTCTAGTTTAAAAAAAAAGAAAGAAAGAAAGAAAGAAAGAAGGAAGGAAAGAAAGAAAGGATTCTGCAAGATGGCTCAGAGTAAAGTGCCCCCCAGCAAGCCCGAGGACCCAAGTTTGACCCCCCAGGGCCCACCCACATACCCACATGCAACTGACCCTTGCAATCTGTCTTCTGACCTCCACACATGCACTGTGGTGTGTGTGTGTGTGTGTGTGTGTGTGTGTGTGTGTGTGTGTGTGTGCACGCGCGTGTACTCACACTAAAGCAAAATCAATCAAATGTAAAAAATAAAATAAAAACTGTACCTATGGTTTTTCAAATGATTTCTCCCATTTAGGAAACTGTGCAGTGCTGACATGAGCACTGCTATGAAGAATCCTTTTGTTTTTTCAAAGTCCGTCTCCTTCGGATCCAGTTGCCAGAACAAAGGACACGTGTGAGCCATTTCATGCCCCTGTTGCCCTGGGAACAGGACGACACATCTCTGGCTGGCTCTGGGCTTCACCACTTTTAATTTTTCTTTAGCTGGAACCGTGAGTGATGGTGCCGAGAACATGGTTCAATTTCTTTTTCCTTCTTCTATTAGTGGGAAAATTGTACATTTTCCCATTAGATAATTGAATATTCGTGTTTCCTGTGTACAAGGTATTCCTGAGCTTTGATGACACAGCAAGGGAAATTACAGTGTTATAATGTGGGCCTCGTGACTATCAGATGCTAGTCCTGTGGGTTTTACTTTTTCTCTTCCTCTCTTTCTCTTTTCCTTTCTTGGTTTTTTTCTGCCTTCATCCTCTTCTAGTTTTTGTAAAATTTTCACTAGTGATTGTGCTTCTTTAAGCCATAAATGACTAAATTTTGTTTGTGTGCACGTTGAGGTCAGAGGTCAGCGTCAAATGTCTTATTTATTGCTCTCTACCATATTGTCTTTCACGTGGGGTCTCTCCCTGAACAGGGAGCTCAACTCAGAAGGCTAGCTGAGCTGGCTGATGAGCTCCAGGGGGCCTCTTGGCTCTGTCTCCCCAGCTCACTACTGGCACCCACTATCACCAGAGCTGGCTCAGAACCCAGCCCTCATGCTGTGGAAGAATTTCCCCACCTCACCAGCTCCCAGATTTTGTCCTTACTGTCTTTATCCACAGAATGTCACTCTCCTGCCCCCTCTCGCATTGACGCATTTGTGTTTTTAACACCATCTAAATTCAGTCTGAAACACTGCTGTGGCCTGCTCCCCTTCCGTATTGCCACAGGCTCTATAGGACATTACCAAGTCCTTCGTGTATTGTCACAGGTTCTGTAGGACACCACTGGGTCTGTTCTGTATCATTACAGGCTCTCTTTTTTTTTTTCCAATTTTTTATATATTTATTATTTTTTCTTATTTTACATATCAATCCCAGTCCATTACAGGGTCTATAAGACATCACCATGTCTGTTTCCCCTCCAACAGACCATGATGGTATTGTTGCCACCATCTTTTTCTGGTCCAGTACTGTTCTTGCACACAGAGGCTGGGGTGTAGCTCAGTTGGTAAAGTGTTTACCTCGTGTGCATGAAGTGCTGGCTCTACCCCAGCACCACATTAACCAGACCTTTTGGTGCCTGACTATGATGCCACCATTGTCAAGCTGGGGGCAAGAGGATCAGAAGTTCAAGGTCATCTTCAGCTGCGTAGTGAGCTTTAGTCCATCCTAGGTTATCGAGACATGTAAAAGCAGTTATTGGGAGCGTGCTGGGAAATCTATGGAGGCCAGGTGTGTGGATTAACACAAGAATCCCAACTCTTTAGAGAATTTGTATCGTGGTTTAGAGTCTGGTTTATAAACATTTACATTCCCTCGCTGGCCACACCTCTAGGAATGTCCTAGAAAATGTCTGTCGCAGGAAAGCTTCCATCCAATTGAAACTCCTACTAGTGTCCGTCCGCATGACAGGTCTGGCTGCTCTGGGATCTGCGGCCAGTGAATCATTTCAGTACCTTTTTGTTCTAAGAGAAAGGTCAGCCTGGCCTGGATTAAAGGTCAAGTGGAAGGTCAACCCAGCCCTTAAATGGCCAGCCCTGGGGGATACTATATGGCTTTCTTGTTCCATTTTATTCTCTGTAAATGAAATTCGTTCAGTTCTTCCGTCTAAATGTTCCCTGTCTTCTCAGACCTCCCAGTACCGGCTCATCTTTCTTTGATTGCTGCCCTGCATGGCATTCTCTGTGCGGCCAGCTTGCCAGGCAGGACAGTACACTGATCTTCAGTGACCTCTGCCCTTCCCATGGGAAGGACTGCGGCAGCTTGCTCTATCCAGGCTGTGAGTTCCTGACAGAACTACCAGGGCCTGTCCGTTTTTCCTGTGTGACCCTGCCTGCTTCTGGGACTTGCTCTCAGGCCCACCTCCCACCCTGTGGAGGGGCTCCTCGTGCTGATGTGGTAACTTTCCTGGGAGCTTTGCAGAGACTGCCAAACACTGGGGTCCAACAAAGTCCTCTGTAGGAGTGATGTCTGCCAGAGGAGACATGCCCAGGTCTGTGCTTGTGCTTAGTGATGGTAGAAAGGAACTGAGGAGGTGTGGTGCTTTCTTGTCCCAAAGAGCATGCCGGGAGCCCAGAGCTGCCCACCCGCTTTCATGCCGGGAGCCCAGAGCTGCCCACCCGCTTTCATGCCGGGAGCCCAGAGCTGCCCACCCTCTTTCATGCCGGGAGCCCAGAGCTGACCAATTGCTTTGATTTCGGCTGCCCTGGGCGGAAGACAATTCCTCACCTCAGGACCCCCCTGTATTTGTGAGCCTGGATTCCATCTGTTCTAGACACTCTTTGGGTCTCGATAGGAACCATCCCATCTTAATCTCTCACACTAAACTCCATCCTAATGCTTCCGGAAGGATCTCAGTAAATGTGGGCAGAACTGGTTAAATTTTAGGGGGGAAAAGTCTATTTACACTTGGGGAGTAGGAAGAAGCCAGGAATGAAGTGCTTTGGGTTTCAAAACTACACATATGGGCTTCTTTTTATTTATTAACAGCTTTTATGTATTTTCAATATTATCCCTGAAAGCAGCTGTTTCTCTGAGTTCCCTTTCACACCTGCCTGTCACTTCGGATTTCCATGTGTTAATTTACAGATCTGAGCTGCAGACTGTAAGAGCAGAGCCCAAGGTGATTTTCCAGATTTGGGATTTCACTTCCAAGCCCAAGGATTGCTTAGAGACCCGGCACATGCAGACAGGCTCCGACAGCCGCTGCCCCTAAGTACTATTTTTGAGGTGTCAATACTAACACAGCATTTGCCAGACTGATACGAGTTATGTTTATGTGTTTTTCCTCCACTAAATCGTTAAGACTCTGAAGGGAACGCTTCTTAAAATCCATTAGTACATACTTTGCATGATGCAAATAAAGAATGCATAGTTAAATAGAAGAGTGTCACTATTTTTATTGCCCCAAAGTCCTAAGGAACTATGAAAAGTTTTTATTGGGCTAGGAGTGCAGTCAGTTGGTAGAGTGTTTGCCTAACACACTTGAAGCCCAAGATTCACGCCCTTGCATGTTATAAACCACACATGATACACACCTGTGTTCCCAGAACTTAGGAGGCAGAAGCAGCAGGCTCAGGCGGCCAAGGTTATCCTCCTGTATATTGAGTCTGCGCCTTGACAAATGAAAGAAGTAAATAAATAAGTTTTTTATCATTTTGGCACTGGAGACAATGCCACACACTCTGATTTATAGAGGAAAGAGAGAAGAGGCAGGAAAGAGAGAGCGTGGCATTCTCTGTGGGTCTCAAAAGACAAGTGGCTGTTTAGGTTATCAAGTGCCAAGATGACTAATTAATACACAACCGGTAGCACTTCAATAAGGAAGTTTCTAGAACAGCCAATAGACCAAGTGGTTTGGGCTCATCATGCTGGAAGCCATTACTATTCCTGTCTCAGAGTGAAGATGCATCAATGACTACAGCCTTGCTGCAGAGATGAGCCCAGCCCAGCCCAGCTGCAGGGACGAGCAGAGCCCAGCCCAGCCCAGCTGCAGGGACGAGCAGAGCCCAGCCCAGCAGCAGCCTGGCTTCCTGCTGGCCTTGGTGACTGGCTCACTCTGGCAGGTGTGTGGATCTATTGGAAGTGATGTTCTAAGCAAATGTTTGCTGACCAGGCTCATCTATTCATTCATGCCATGGGGAGCTGTTTCTTTTTCTTTTCTGGCTTTTGTTTTTAAAGATTGGTTTATTTGTATACTTTATGTCTATGTGTGTTTTGCCTTTATGTACATCAGCACACCAGAAGAGGTTATTGGAGCCCATGTGACTCTGTGAGCCACCATGTGAGTGCTGGGATTTGAACTCAGGATCTCTGGAAGAGCTCTAACTGCTGAGCTATCCCTCCAGACCTGGGAAGCCATTTCTTAAGACTCTGGGGAACACCAAGATCAACGAGCAATAGTATTCACACTCTCCATCAGTCAGCCTCGAAGGGTGTAAGAATGAGATATAGTATCTTAGTCTGTTTTCTTTTGTTATAACAATACCACAGATTGGGTAATTTACAAATAAGTCATCTGATTCATGGTTCTGGAGGCTGGGAAGTCACTAGCATGGTACCAGCTCCTGGGAAAGGCCTTCTTGCTGTATCATAACATGGAGGGAGGGAAGCAGACATGTGAGGGAGTGGAATGAGTTCATACCCTCTTTCCAGGCACCCTCATGATTATTTACGTATTTTTGTGACAAAGACATCAATCTGTTGGTGACAGCAGAGCCTGAGGGCCTCAGTGTCTCCCAGGTCCTACCCACACTGTTCCAGTGGCGATTGAATTTCAACACGAGCGTGGTAGAGTGGACGGAAAATGCACACTATGAGGACATAGCTGCGTAGGGTCACATACAGACAATGCTGTGTCACTGCTGGCACTGGGCAGCTGGTGTAGGGATAGGTCTCACAATAAATACACCTGCCAGGTGGGCCCAGAGAATGTTTCCTCTAGGAACACCCAACTGCTGTAATAATTTAATTCTTCACTATTGACAAACGACGGCCGTGCGTGACTCCTGAATATAAGCACACAGCCGGGAGCCCCCAGATATTCTCAAAGCCATCTGGAGCAAAGAAAACACATGGAGCAAAGAGGAATAAAATAAATCTAGAGGAAACAGAGAACATGAAAACAAAACAGCCAAGAGCTGAGCAGGGATATTGTTTACATAAAACTTGAGGTGTCGAGAACGAGAGAATAAAAGAGGCTCTAGAAAATTAAAAATAGCTTAGCCCAAACAAATTCAGCCACAGAATAGAGAGATAAAATTAAAGAAAACAGACGGAAAGATTTAAAATTACAAAGAGGAGAGAGAGAGAGAGAGATGAGAGAGGTGGTTAATCTACCCCGGAGGTGTAATACCCAGCTAATTGGGACCCTGAGAACATAAAATAATGAGCAGGAAGTGATCAAAAAGACCCAGAAGCTTTCCCAGAAGTAAAGGATGGATTCTATGCTCAACACCATGAATTAAAACCACCCACAAGAGGTCCACCATAGTAAAACTTCATCGCACTGGGACGAAGCTTCCGGCAGAAGTAAGGGAAGGTGGGTGCTAAAAGCTGTAATGTAATGAGGGTCTTCGGCTTCTGAGTCAGTGAGCTTAGCCTCTCATCCTCCAGAAACCCGTAGGCAGCCCGACGGACAAAAGGGAATGAGAGAGAGCAAGGTCAGGAGATGCTGACATTGCTGAGAGTGGGAAGAGAGCCAGCACCTACGGGACGATGGAGAATGGGTACGGCCAGCCCAGTGAGCAAGGAGGTGCTCTTCTCGGGATACGTGGCACAGGTTCTCTCTTGCAGGGCTCCCAGCCTCAGTGAAGGGGGAATGTGAAGCACAGAGCTGATGTCATTGGATGTTACGGAAAAGCATCAGACACTGGCTTCCCTCATGCCCATCACAGATGGTGCATTCACCTCAAAGCTGGAACCTGAGACATACCCTCTGAAGGAGTCAAGTAGGCCTGAGATATAGAGCAGTCAAATAGGGTGCTTGCTTAACATGCTTCAAGTCCTGGGTTCAATTCCCAACAGGGCATAAAAATCAGGTGAGGAGGTGCATGCCTGTAATCCCCGCTCTCAAAAAGTGGAACCAAGAAGAGCAGGAGTTCAACGCCATCCTTATGCACATAGTAAGTTCTGAGCCAGCCTAGTGATGCCCTATTCCCCCTCCCCCCCACAAAAAAAAATCTAACAAAAACAAAAACAACAGTAACAAAACAGTAACAAAAACAAAAGGATTCAAACTATGACTTAGGGCAAGTCTGGTGATGATGTGAGCTCAGTCTACTGCCTGTTTCCAGCCCAGACACGCTTCAGTGCAAGCTTTCCTTGGTGCCATCATTAATGGTCCAGCAGCTGCCACCCCAAACCAGAGAGAAGGTGCAGGGAAAAGGGATATATGGTGGGCTGCCATTCAAGGGGAAGACCAGTAAATACAGAAAATCACACCAATCACTGAAAAGAATGAGCCCAGCATTCCAGCATTGAATATAAGCAGGCCACCCATGATGATGTCATCCAAAGAAGTGTAGAGAGCCACGAAGTGCCACGCCTTAAAGTGGCGCTGGCTTCCGCCTTACACCTTCCCATTGGTGAAGGCTCTCTGGCGTAAACAAGCCCTTAATTGGTTAAGTCTGTTCAGCCTGTCTGCTTCCGCATTAGAGTAGCCTATCTGCAGGATCCACATGGCTCACTGGGGTTGGTTAGCGCAAGGGTATTTAAGCCTTACAGGGGTCCCCTGGCTCTCTCTTCCTCTCTCTCTCTCTCTCTCTCTCTCTCTCTCTCTCTCTCTCTCTCTCTCTCTCTCTCTCTCTCTCTCTCTGCGCGCGCAGAACATGTTTAAAGGATCCTGATTAAAACTGCATGAAGATCTACCTGGAGTTGAGTCTTACTTGCTGGCGAGGGCAGGCGCATACAAAGAAGCACAAAAGAGAAAGACCTAAGGCAAGAGGAAACAATGAACCCTGCATATTAGTCTGGCTTCCAGCTGCAGAGCTCAGTGCCTTCTAACTGTATTTACTCAGTTACTGAAAGACCCGTGCGAGCTGAGCTGTTGCAGATACGGCACTGAGCCAAACAAACAAGGCTCCTTCAGTAAGGAAAGCATCCAGGAAAACCAGCAAGTGCAAAGGGCCTGGGGTCGCAGCCAAATTTGGACATAGAAGATGCTTGCAGGCACCATTCCCTTTGCAGGGGTGCTGGACTGTAAAGGGATGAGAGGATGAGCTGAGTACTGAGCATGTACACATCCCCTCTCTGCTCTTCATTGGACGTGGCCAGCTGCTTCCAGTCCCTGCTGCGTGATCTCCTGCAGAGATAATGGAGGCCAAGCTGCTTGATGTCCCTGCAGTGATGGGCTGAACTGTGGAACCCGGGAGCTGAATCAACCCTTTGCTTCTTACGGCTGCCTTTGCCAGGGTGTCTTCTCATCACATCCGAATTGAAAGCCACCTATGGAAGAATGAACGTGTGCATCCCAATTGCAAGCAGCTGGAAGTGCAATTTTAAAACGTTGGTTACAGGTAGAAGGAATTAGTACCACGAGGAACTAATTGAGTGAAGATACCATTCAAAAGGGGTGTTGGGGGGGGTCTGTGAGTGGCAGCTGCCAGTCACAGTGTGGAAACGGGGGACAGAGCAGAAAGCAAGGGCCGTAAACCTATGTGAAATCTACCTGAAAAGTGACAGAGATGTATGGGATAGTGTACTCATTAAAAACCTCAAGGCACTAACCAAAAAAGGGAGGCAGAACCTGAGGTCTGAAAGTTTGAAAACTAAAGACACAAAGGCAGAAATTAATAATGCAATAAACTGGGTGAGAGAAATGGATGACGAAATTTCCCAGCACATAACACAAAAAGCAAAGGAATAAAAAAAAAAAAAACAACAAGAAGCATGTAAGTTAGACCAGGGAAAAGTGGGAATGAATTGAGCCATCCTAGACCAAGAAAGAGAAAGGGGGAGGCGTGGAATTATTTTCAATTTTTAAAAACAAATTCCAGCTCTAAAGGACAACAGTCTAACAACCTTGTAAGTTCCAGGTTTGATGAACATGGAACGATTCAGAGAGCTGTCCGAGTATGACATTTCAGAACATTCAGGATGGAGGGTGATGGAGTTGATAAAAAATAGCTGTCCCTTTCCTGAGGCTCGTTGTTCAACAACTGCTTCAGTCACATGGCATGTGTTTTAGTTAATTTAAACTTCACAATAGGCCCTGGAGAGAGGACTCACCCTTTAAGACCTATGGGGGGGGGGCAGTTTGATTCCCATTAACCACAGGCAACTCACAACCACCTGTAGCTTTGGCTCCGGGGCATTTAACACCCCTTGTAGTCCTTGTAGGCATCTATACTCATGTGGCACACACTCATACAGACATGCATACATGTTAAAAAGTGAAAGGTCTAGCCAGGAGTTGGTGGTGCATGCGTTTAATCCCAGCACTCGGGAGGCAGAGGCAGGAGAATCTCTGTGAGTTTGAGATGGGCCTGGTCTACAGAGTGAGTCCCAGGACAGCCTCCAAAGCAATACTGGAAAAACCAAAAAACAAAAAAGAAAAAAAGAAAGAAAGAAAGAAAGAAAGAAAGAGAGAAAGAAAGAAAGAAAGAAAGAAAGAAAGAAAGAAAGAAAGAAAAGTTTTTAAGCCTTGAAATATTCCTAAGAATTAGCTACTATTAACATTTTTTTTTCCAAATAAAAATGAGGAACTTACCCACACATACACACCCGAAGTCCGCCAGATCATCGTATTCACCAGTTCCTTTTAAAAATGCTTCCAAGTTATGATGGAATAAAAAGGGTTTTAATGTAGAATTAACTTAAATAGGAATCAAGTGTTAGAGATCATAACACATTTTCACATGTGCAATAGTTTATTACAAAAGCTCAGATATTCAAAAACCCACTTCCAGATGTGCAAAGCCATCAATGTATCGTCATATTAAACATTTCCCCAAAATCTGAAGTCACACAGTGGTTAATGTGTATGATAGCCAAAGTTAGATGCCATAAGTGAATTAACTAGCCTATGAGTGGGAACAGGATTTTATCCCCATACTGTTTTTTTGTTCCCAAAAGCATTGTGAAGTAATGATTGTTTAAAAAGGAATTGTAGGGGAGGGGTCACAAATGTGGAGGTCACAGGACAACTTGTGGGAGCTGCTGGTTCTCTCCTTCCACCATGTGGGGTCTGGGGATTGAATTCGGGTCTTCAGCCTTGGTGGCAGGCACCTTTGTCTACTGAGTTATCCTACGAAGCCATGATGTGAAACCAAAAAAACAAAACAAAACTGGAGCTATTCAGACCAGAAAAGGGAGGCTGTCTGGCTCTGCAGTGGGTACACCCATGGCCGTCCTCCTCAGGCACAGTTGTGACTGTCTGTAGGGCCCTGCATGGACCCCGAGGCACCTTGAGCAAGCCTGACGCTGTTGGCTGGACCATCTTGCACCAGAGTAGTTCTTGGTTCTCTGCTTGATTTGCTAACACACATCTGCTGGGGAGGAACTGAGCCCAAGAACTGAAATGCTTGACCCTTGATTGTTTTCCACCGTGCTGTGAGTCAGTATATAAGCGGGCTCCATCTCTCAATAAATGGCATTCAGCATTCAGCATCCCAGCTGCACGAATGACTCGCTGTCTTGTCATTTATTTCAATCTCTATGCCTTCGCCCGATTAGTGGAACGGGTTGTAGCACGGGTGCTCCAACTGTCCTCCTTAGACAGGGCATGGCTGTCCTCCCCACTGCTGTCTCCTTAGGCACAGCCATGGCCAAACTCCCCATTGCTGTACTCAGAGCAGATTGTGCAGCTTTAGCTAAATTTATATTCTTCTTCATGATTAATCTTGATAGGATCTGGAATCGGCTAAGAAACGTGACTTTGGGTAGATCTGTGTTTCCAGAGAGGAGGAGCAGAGAAGCCCCCCCTCCCCCGTGGTAGGCACTCACTGGCAGGCATGCATCAGGCCTAAGAAGGTCTCACCCACTGGCAGGCATGCATCAGGCCTAAGCAGGTTCACCCACTGGCAGGCATGCATAGGCCTAAGCAGGTCTGAGGAAGAAGCTGTGCCACTTCTTGCCGGTGAGGGCCGTGTCCCTACTCCCCCACCCCCACACCCCCACCCCCGTGTTGCTGCCACTGTCCTTCATGGACATCAGAATCCCACTTCTTCAGCCTTCCAGCATGGACTGAAGGCCACCAATGAAATCTTGAGTACCAGGTTGGGGCTGCTGAGGCGTCCAGCCTTTTAGACAGCAGGCACTGGGTTCCCACCTCCCGAGTGTGCAGACGGCCACTGTTGGACTTTGCAGACTGTTCTATTGTGTAAACCATTCTAGCAAATTCCCTTCAGGACAGATAGTCCTCCAATCAGCTCTGTCCCTATACAAAACCCCACATTACCCCTTCCTCCTGGCCAAGGCAGATATAATGCCTGTTTCTTTGCCAGCTGTGTATTTGGCCCAGGGAGGGCTGCAGTTAGAACCTGATACCACTTCCAAAGAGACCAAGATGCAAAGCTGAGAAGGGGCTGGGGTGAAGGCCTTCCTTTGGCTCTGGCCTCTGGGTGATTCACAACGTTGGGCCCCATGGACACAGTGCCTTGAGAGTGGAGATCTGGGCTATCAGGAGACGTTCCAGTTCCAGCAACAGTCACCCCATCTCCAAATGGGGTCCTGAGCTTTGCATGTGAAACAGAAGGGATGGCGTCACTGCTGAGCAAATCAAGCAATGAGCAGAAGCTGGAAGCACGGATGTAAAGGCAGCCGTCTACTTGGGACTTTATTTGACCATGTTGGTGGGATTTGAGGAAACTTGTCTTCATTTGTCTGGGTATAGAGTTCTCATCAGTATTGCAGGTGTGCTCTAAGTCAGCTTGGGTTTGGATGCAAAATCATTCCCGTCTGCACATCATGTCCTGCTTCACCATTCTCACTGTTGAGTGATCTCGCTGTGGAGGATGCATAGACAGTAGCAACAGCTACAGCGGCGGAGCTCAGAGTCTTGTTCCAGACCTACAAAACTAACATCTTCCCCCAGCTCCAAGAGCCTGATCTGCATATTAGTTTGAGGAAGCTTAGCTCGCGTGTGTGTGTGTGTGTGTGTGTGTGTGTGTGTGTGTGTGTCATGTTGTACCCTTGCAGAGGATCATGAGGCTCCAGACCCTTCTCTCGTTTGCAACCCAGCCATGAGGTAACCAGTTCTGTTCTGCCACACTCTCCATCACGACTTGCTATGGATCACGGACTGGAACTTTTGAAAGCATGAGCTAACGTAAACCCTTTGTCTTCATAAGGTGATTAGTTTAGATCCTTGTTACAGTAATGGAAACTGATTGATGCGCCATGACGGCGACAGCCCTCCTGACAGGTTCAAACATCACCTGTTTCTCCCTACTGTGCTTTAGACTTTTTCCCTCGTCACTTTGGCCAGTGTTGACAGGCGTCAGCCACGACAGAGCCAGGAGATAAAACAGAAGATGAACAACACCAGCTAAGCTGAAGTGAGATGAATGACAAGGGACTAAGGAAGATGTCGGTTGGCAGAAGAAGCCACTTGATGTGGCAGGGAGACAGGAGCCATTGGAGAGTGGGCAGAAGTGGGGAGGGGTGAGCTGGAGGTGTAGTTTATGTCGGTAAACTTAAGCTGCTGCTGGCAACATTCATCCACTCAAAACTAAAATGACACTCAGTCATTTGGTTATTCTTAGAAAGCCACCTACCAAGTTTTTCCATGCAAATCTATCCTGGAGCCAATAATAAGATCCAATAAAGCCTTGCTAGTTGCATTCTCTAATAAATTATGAGGCTGCATAATCCACAGACCAGGGTGGTATAGTCAATAGCTATGTTCAATAGTCCCAATTGCTTACATATTCTGTCTAACTTTGGTATTATTGTGCCCATTAACCCACACTGAATGGTTTTGAATTCCTACAGAACGGTTTATGTGTTTATTCCTCTGAGGCCACTAGCCACACTGCCCTTCCTCAGATTCATGGTGGGGGCTCCATAAACAGTCTCAGCCTGCAACAAGTCTCTGAAGAAAGGCTAACAGAATCCAAGTTCTTCCTCAGATGGAATTATTCACAATGGCTGGGAAGATGGCTCAGTGGCAGTGTTTCCTGTATAACCATGGGGACTTGAGTTTGGATCCCCAGCACCCGCCAAAGCGGGGTGTGCTGGCACGTGTCTGTACCCTTGTGCTAGGGAGACAGATGAACCCTGGGGGCTTGCTGGGGAGACGGGTGAGCCCCAGGCCTTGCTGTGGAGACGGGTGAGCCCCAGAACCCCAGGCCTTGCTGGGGAGACAGTGAGCCCCAGGCCTTGCTGGGGAGACAGGTGGACCCCAGGTCTTGCTGGGCAGCCCATGTAGCTGAATCACTGAGCTGCAGGCTCAGAGACCCTGTCTCAAAAAAAAAGAAAGAAAAGAAGGCTGATTAGATGACTCAGTGGATAAAGATGCCTGTCTCCAAGGCTGAAGACCCAAGTTCAGTCCCAAGAATCAACAAGCCAACTCCAGGAAGTCGTTCTCTGACTTCCACACGCACGCTGTATGTAGCATACACAAACCCCACTCCATCCTAATTAATAGTGAAACAAAGACAATTTGTTTTGTTTTTCAAGACAGAGTTTCTCTGTGTAACAGTCTTGACTGTCCTGGAACTTGCTCTGTAGGCCAGGCTGGTCTCAAACTCACTGAAATCCCACCTGCCTCTGCCTCCTCTGTGCTGGGATTAAAGGCATGTGCCATCACCACCCAGCCTAACAAAAGTAATTTTTAACTACTCTGGAGGACAATAGAGGAAGACACCAGATGTGGCCCCTGCACACTCCCAAGGCACGTGGATCTCACTCTACCCTTCTTCCTCCCTGTGGCCTCCCCAGTGATCTCCCTTCCTGGGACCCTTTGCCAAAGAGAGGGCGCCTGCTCTCTTTGCAGTTTCTGTTTCCTCCAGCAGGGGCAGCCGTGAGCAGCTGGCACTGGCTTTGACTGAGCTGGACCAGGGATGGATGGAGCTGCTCTCCACCCTAAAATAAGGTCTGAATGCACATGGCCAACACTGAAGAGCTTCATTCCCAGCCTGATTTGTATGAGTTCCTTTGTGTTCCACTTCTTCTCGGCTTCTCCCTGGGGACACATACACAATTTGATTTTCCACTTACATGTCATGAAATGTTTGGGGAGAATAGAATTGTACAGGACACTACGTGTTTTACAAATTAAGTGTTGGATGTCTGGTGTCTCTCCAATTGTCACCCTTTTAAATATCGTGTACTGTTTCACATGTAGACATTGGCCTTCCCACATGCTATTGGCTATGAACACTGAGCTCCATCTGAACTCCTCCACCTCAAGAGGAGTGGTTTTATATATGCCATGTAATAGAGACTTATTAACTCCAGTGATGGTCCTTAGTGGCTTGCGTTGCGCCGATAAATCCTGTCGCTTTAATATGAAGCCATATGAACTCACAAGAGTGTGCCAAATCCAATTAGCCATGCACTACAAGCTGATCTCTCCACAAACAGACATTTCCCATTTTGTTCTATTCAAGGCTGGAAATGCTATTAGCAGAAATCATTAAAATGCCAGAGAAGCAAACGCCATTTTCAGATATGTTGCGATGACTCTATCATGAACATTTGTCTGTAGGCACAGAGACAGACTCCATACCCGTCAGGTGCCCTTGCAAGAGGAACTGTAGCTGGAGAGATGGCACTGGCTGCTCTTACAGAGGACCTGGGTTCAATTCCCAACACCCACAACCATCTATGACTCCAGTCTCAGGGAATCCAGTGCCTTCTTCTGGGCACCAGCACACACATGGCATGCAGACAGACATGTAGACAAAAAGATACCCATACACATAAGACAAATAAATGAAATTAACTCAAAGAGGAACCGCATGACGAGCCAAAGGCAGTCCTTAGTTTAAGCTACCTTCTAGAGTTTTCTGTGCTATATAAGCAGGTGTGTTCAACTGTCGCCCATAGACTTCGTGGGGCCAAGGACAGCTAAGGATGCTGTCCTACACAAGTTCTAACGCTTCCTTAAAATTCTAGGGGATGTTTTCTTTTAGTTTCCCTTTTTTGTAACTCGATGGCACAGTTCCTAAGTGTGTACTTTGTAGATGATGTCATGTTGCAGTATCAGGTCTGCATGCAGACCATCTCATATAGTCTGGATTGGATGATTGCACATGTATGTGTACACCTGTGAGGTGGTGACGTTCCAACAATGGATGTGAGCATCAGCTGTCAATTCAGTGAGAGTTGTCATGCCAGGGAGTAGGGACCTTTGTCCCAAAGCAAAATCATGTCTCCTGGAAGCCAGCTTTAAAGAGTAGTTTCACCATTTCCCTCAAGCAGGCTGAAGTATCACGGGGTCATTGCAGATGAACTCTCCCCATCCCCCTGGAAAGGGTTAGGCCAGGCTCCCGGTTTCTCTGTAGACACTGTCACTTTGATTTGAATGGAAGAGAATTTGTAAGGGTAACTTATTTGTTAAACAAACTAAAAGAAATTTCACATTTTGAAAAGCAATCTTTGTTTGAGGAAATGCTTTCTACATATTTGCTGTACGTAACACCTTGCCCTCCCTCCCTCTCTTCCTTCCTCCCTCCCTCCCTTCCCTCTCCTTCCCTCCGTCCCTCCCTCTTTTCTCCCCCTCCCTCCCTCCCTCTGCTTCTTCTCCCTGATCAAATGTTCACTGGTGCTTTTAGTGTCTTTTTATGTCACGTGACTGATTTTGCTGCTTTCCTGTTGAAGATGTTTGGATGCAGGAAAGTGTGATGTATAAAGAAAAGTGATCTCTGCTCTGCTATGAGCAATTCATACACAGACGTTGGTCCCTTTCCATGGTGTAATGGAGTACATGAGAACGAGCCACACCCCCACCCACTCCCTCATCCCTGCTTCATATTTAAATGCTTTGTCCCTAGTTGGTGGAACTGCTTTAGGAAGGATCAAGAGGTGTGGCCTTGCTGGGGGAGGTGTGTCACGGTGGGGAGGGGGGAGTGAGGTTTCAAAAGTCCGTCCCAGGCCTAGCTCCACACCACCCCCATCTCCAACTTGTGGATTAGATGTAGGTTCTCAGCTACTGCTCCAGTGCCCGCCTGTCTGCCACCACGGTCCCCATCACGATAGTCATGGACTCATTCTCCAAAGCTGTAAGCAAGCCCCCAATTAAACGCCTTCTTTTATAAGTTGCCCTGGTATGCAGGTTGGCCTGGTGTGCAACCCTCTCTCTTTACCTTTTGGCAGCAGACCTGGTGCTGGAAGAGGCAATCTAGTTACATGTGGTTATTACTGTCTTGGCCAGGGCCCCAGGAACTCACTCACATTTTCTCCCATGCGTAACTGGAAACAGTGACTCTTGGTGAGCCTATCAGCTGTGTGGCTCTGTTTCCTGAAGCCTCAAGCCCGTCAGCCTTCTGAGAGCATCCTTAACATCAAGTCCAGGGTGAAGACAAATGGTTTATGTCAGTTGGTACTTCCTTCCCCTCTCCTTGGGCAGACAGAAGGTCCACCCTTCCCAGCATCCCTTGCAGTTATCTTGGGCCATGGATAAAAGTGATGCAGGCCATTCCATGCCTGATCCCTTCACAGCTCCTCCCTCTATTGGGTCACTCTGGCTCCTCCTATCTTTCTCCCACTCTGGCCGTGAGAAACCTGCCCTCCCCCACCAGCCACCCACTCAGTTAACTGTTCAACCCCAGTGTGGCAGGGTCCACACTGGGACAGCACCTGGTTCGTGGGACAGCAGGGGTTTCACTGCCAACGGCCAGCATAAACTGCGTCCTTCTCCACCAGGCAGGAGCGGAGCAGCTTTCCGGTGGGACACAGGTGTCTTCCCTCTGCACCAAGGTCAGAGGGCACCTGCTGAAGATGCCATGGCTGTGCAGGAAGGAGACCCTCATGAGCCACACCTGGCTTCAAGCTCACTGCGTGGAGCCCCGGGACTTACCCCATCCCATCTCAAACAGCCCAAGCCTCACCCCACCTGTGGTGCCGGTTCCCCTTATCTCTGGGGGTGGCAGAGATGGCAAGCATGAGAAACTGAGTTAGGATTCCTAGCACCTATATAAAGCTTGCCATGGTGACACTTGTCTGTTACCCCAGGGCCAGCGTTCCAGATGAAGGGGGCACCCTGAACTCACTAGCAGCCAGTGTAGACAGTTAGTGAACTCTGGTTTAGTGAGAGACCCTGCCTCAAAAAAAAAAAAAAAAAAAAAAAAAGGTGGAGCACAGCAGAGCCAGAAATCTGATGTCACCCTCTTGCTCCACATGCATGCATAATGCATGTATATCTACACACACACAAACATGCACACACACACATACACATGCAACTCACATGCACACACACACACATATACACATGCACATATACACACACACAAACTAATTAAATGAAATACTTTTGGAAATTTCAAAGGACAGGAAGGAGGGCTTCAACTCATCTATTCCTTCCTTTCTTGTCCTTACTCCTCCTATTGAATTCTTTTGTTTGTTTGTTTGGTTGGTTGGTTGGTGTGTGTGTGTGTGTGTGTGTGTGTGTGTGTGTGTGTGTGTGTGTGTGTATTCTTTTTACAGGATCTCATGTAGCCCAGCTGCCTTCTTTACGTGGCCAAGGGTGACCTCCAACTTCTGGTCCTCCTGCCTTCGCCTCCCAGGTGCCAGGTCTGTCTCTAATACTGCATAAAACCAGCTCCAGGACTTGATGCAAGTTAGACAAGCCGCTGCCACCTGAGCTTCAGCCCCAGCCCTCTGACAAATTCTTCTGCAGCTGCTGCCTCCCCTGTCTAACCCTAAACACCATCTTCCAATATAAAGGTGATTAGTTGTTTACTATTTGTTGTTTGTAATTTTTAAAGTGTTTTTTTACTTTTATGAGTATGGGTGTTTTGTCTGTCCATCCATTTGTGCACCACGTGCATGAAGCACCACTAAAGGAGGAAGAGGACCAGATCCCTGGAACTGGAGGTGAGCTACAAGTGCAGTCGTAGCTGCCATGGACTCTGGACAGGGAAGCCGAGTCCTCGGGAATAGCAGCCTCTGGGTTTTTGAGTCTTTGTGTAGTCCACCCTGACCTTGGGGTGCTGATGTAGCCTAGGCTGGATTTGAACCTGAAATGCCCCTGCCCACCTCCTCTGAGGGTCTAGATTGCAGGCATGTGCCTCCCCTTCTCTTTATGCAGTTTGACTTTGCATGCGAGCTCACATTCTTATTCAGAGCAAGACTTCTGCCAAAGAGGTGGTCCTGTAGCCGGGAGCGCCTGGAGGCCTCACCTTAGCTCTCAGAGGCAGCTTGCACAGGGCAGACTTTGTGAGCACTAAAGAAATTGGCAGGTAATTAGGTTCCCAGCTATGGTCACGTCTGTGTAATTTTCTTTCTCCTCCACGCTCTCTCTGCCTCTGGTTCCCAACTCTTTAAACTTATGATTTAAAAAACAGTCTATCCACCGAGTCGGCCGAAGACCGGGCCTCTTGGCACATGCCGTGGAGTCAGGGCCCACACCCCTGTGGAGGGGTCCTCTGGGCTCCATCTGACTTGTCTAGTCACAAAACTTACTTTCTGACCCCTACAGGAAGGACAATTTCTAGTCATTTTCTCATGGATGACTCAGATGCTGTGATTCTGGGTCCTATGCTCTTTTCATCCAAAATTCATACAAACCACTTAGAGAAAGTGATGCCACCTCTCTACTACTTAGCTTGACATTGTCTTGTTACATTTCTTGGCTGTCTCGTGAGGAGGCATTGCCACTTCATTTATAGATGAGAAAGAAACCGAGTCTTTGGGATCAAGTATCCTACCCAGAAAAAAATAAAATAGAAATGAAAATGCGTACATAAATAGCGGGTCTGGAGAGGTGGCCCCAGTTAAGAGAGCTCGCTGCTTTGGCAGAGGACTGGTGTTTGGGTCCCAGCACCCACATGGCCATCTGGTGCCATCTTCTGGCCTCTATGGGTACTGCATCATATAATACACATGTAGGCAAACTTCTTACATGTGTAAAATATGTATAAAAGATGAATAAACAGCAACCCAGGATTGTACTGTTCTTTAACAGATGGAAGCAAGCTTAAGAGCCAAGGGCATCACCTATGACTTTATACCAAATTGAAAAAAAAAAAATGAATGTATTTTAATGTTACCTTTTATGTGAAATCTTACAACTGCTTTAAAGAGGAGGAAGCTGACCCTCAGTGTTGATTTTGGTTCATGATGCACCGGAGAGAAATGGTCTGTGTGATGAACATATGCCCATGAGGAAACCGCTGAAGTTGATTTTCCAAACTCAGCCCCTGGTTTGGAGGCGGGTGGGACAGCCCTGGGCATTGTTTCAGAGCCAGGCTGGCGTGAGGACGTCTAGGCTCGCAGAAAGCCAGCTGCGGGTGACTGTTATCTGAGGCTGGTGGGCCGCTGTCTTCCATATGTACACCATGAAGTTCCTGGTGTTGAGAGCGAAAGGCAACTGGCCGAGCATCTGAGGCAGGGATCCTGGGAGTGCGCAGTCACGAGTCTGGTAGTTTTGTTCTTGGCATTTCTGTCCTTGGGAATAGCAGAAGGGAGGTCTGGTTTGCCGACTCTCATCCCCTAAACAAGCACAATGCTGGAACCCGTATGTGAGGATGTGATCAGAACTGATCGGCCGCCTGGAGGAGGCCACTCCCCCTGAGCGGGGTGAGAACCCCTGGAGGACGCAGCTCCCCCTGAGCGGGGTGAGAACCCCTGGAGGACGCAGCTCCCCCTGAGCGGGGTGAGAAGCCCTGGAGGACGCAGCTCCCCCTGAGCGGGGTGAGAAGCCCTGGAGGACGCAGCTCCCCCTGAGCGGGGTGAGAAGCCCTGGAGGACCCAGCTCCCCCTGAGCGGGGTGAGAACCCCTGGCAAACACAACTTAAGAAAGAAAGATTGTATTTGAGCTTGTGGCTCCAGAGGGGTAGAGTCCATAGTGGTGTGGAAGGTATGGTATGGTGGCAGGGACAGGCAGTGGGTGAGCACATTTTCATCCACACAGAGAGCAGACAGAGGACAGGAAGCGGGCAAAGCTATAAACCCTAAGGCCAGTGAGGTCCCACTCACAGATTCCATCCTTAGATGGAGGGCACACACACACACACACACACACACACACACACGCACGCACACGCACGCGCACACACACGCACGCACGCACACACGCACGCACGCACACACACACACACACACACACACACACACACACACACACACCACACACCACACACCACACACCACACACCACACACCACAGGTCCTCGTTGCTCAACAAAACAGTATTTTCATTTCTAATGTTTGAATATAATTAAACACTAATTTGAGTTGAGGACCTATCTATTTGTCAGAAGTAAGGTGTTGGGTCCTCTGGGGCTTTAAGAAGCGGTTGTGAGCCACCAGGGGGATTCTGGGAAGTGAACCCAGTCCTCTGCTAAGGCATCCATCTCCCCAGTTCTCTTTCTGCTTATTTTCCAATGGAAAATGTCCACGCTGAATACCAATAATGTATATGCTCGAGTCATGAGAACAGGGGCCCGGTGGCTGAAACAATACATTTTTGTTTAAATTATCTTTAAAAAGAAATGTGTTTTTATTGCTGGGTGTGGTGACTTTCCTGTCATCCCAGCACTTGAAAGGCAGAGGCAGGTGGATCTCTGTGAGCTGGAGGCCAGCCTGGTCTACAGAGCGTCCCAGGACAGCCCGGAAGACGCAGTGAGGGTGTGACTCCAAGAAAACACAAGATATTTTTCTAAGTAATACATGTGCTGAGTCTCGGATCCAGAAGAATCTGGAGAACACAGACCTGTGCTGTCTTCCTGCTGTGGGGACTCCGTAGGCTACTGTTGTTTTTCCTTCTGCTGTTTCACTCTGTCCCACACAATGGGAGATTACTTTCTGCCTATCCCAAGCTCTTAAGCCCCCAGCAAACTAGTGCAGAGCTCAGCAAACATATTGCTTTTGCCTCCAGCTGTTTTCCTCTGCTGTTAACAAGCCTCCCTGCAGGTTGCTGTACCTTTAGATGTGTTCAAGAGACCTCTTGGACACGGGGCTTCTGGGTAAATATTCTTTGCAGGGACCCTGTCCTTACATAAGCTGAATTTTAAACTGTTTTGGGAATTCCTTGAGCTCACGTGGAGGGGCTTACCCCTGAAACTGCAATGAAACAGGAAAATGGAGGTCTACGTGAGGGAGGAGCTGTGAACCCACGAAAGTAGACCATGGAGAAGGAAAAGGTTATTGAAGCTGTCAAGGCTCTCTCTCCAGGGTCAGAGGGAAGAGACTCGCGGGACCCTCCCAGTTGCGAGGGTTACGTTGGGGCAGGTGGTGGGGAAGTTATCTGGGACAGCCTGGGAAGCAGTGCGGGGCTTTGATCTGTGGGCGTCTTGCTTGAGTTAATAGAGACTAGACTCCTTTGGAGGGGTGTGGGGGTGTGCTGCAGGTGTCCGATAAGAAAGAAATGCCTTTTCTGGCAAACAAACTCCTTTCCAAGGGTTCTGAGGAATGCTGATTTGAAGGAGCAGATTCTCTGTCAGTCCAGCCTGAGCAGAGCCCAGACTGGAGCCCATGGCTCTGGCCTTTGGGGGCTTGAGAGGGCGCTTTGGACCTAAGAAGAGGCACATTTTGCATTGGAGTTTTGTTCAATGAGCGCCAGTGAAGCTTCAGAGTCCAGACACCATATTTTGTGTTTTTTCTCATGGCCAAGTGTGTCGTTTCTGGCTAACCTGTTTTCCACCGAGAGAGAAAGGGCCCGTCATTTCTGCTCTGTAGACTGACACAGCTTTTCAGAACCCGCTTGGCTGAAACCAAGCGGAGGTTTTTTTTTTCCTTGAACATTTCCTTAAGACCATTCATTCAAAACATCCAGCACCCATCTCCCTCATAAACACTGGCTTCTAGCGAGCCAGAAGATACTGCGCTTTGTTAAAGACCAGTCATGCACAGGGTATGTCTGAGAACACGCTTCGTCGCACACCTGGGCTAACTTGTTGATTTAAACTTATCATTAGGGCTTTTACAGCAGATATGTAGAATGGTGATCTAGCCATGTCTCCTGAACATCTGGGCTGAGTCCTGTACTCCTAACGTGCGACTGCTGGCCCAGTGAACTGTAACTCCACCTTTGACGCTGTCGCTGGTGGTGGTTGACACGGTGAAGGGCCCAGAACAGAATGGAAAGTGTAGTCCTGTGTACTCAGTGAAACCTATTCCTAGCCTCGCCCAGCTTTCTCAAGGCCGACCTCAGGGATTGGAGAGCCAGCTCAGCAGTCACGTGTTTCCAGGATTTCCAAGATGACCTAGTGTCAGCTGGTTCACAACTCGCTAACTCCAGGGGATCCAGTGCCCTCTTCTGGTCTCTATGGACACCGCACACGTGTTGCATACACATTAAAATAATAATAAAAAAACTGATGAGAGAAAATATCCCCATACCACCCAGGCAGAGCCAGCGCCAGGCGGAGGGTGGGGGGGGGAATGGGACAGACAGAGACACAGCACCGGGACAGAGAGACAGAGAGAGAACTGGAGAGAGACAGACAGAGACCATGAGCTAGCTCTGTTCAGTCATAGCCAGGCAGTCTGGAAGGACTGATGGACCCAGGGCTCTGTGTGGGGTGACAATGGAGGGAAGAGGGAAGGCACACTCCACAGGAAGAGCACGGTGGAGCAGTGGGCTGGATGTGTGGCTGTCATCAAAGCCCAGTCACTGTGTCCCATCAACACGGGGAGTGATGGGGGAGACCAGCTGGACCCTTCTGGGGCATTTCCAGTCATGTTCCACCTTCTGCAGCCAACAGGGTAATTAAAAAAGAAACCACGACAGCACAAGGAAATGCTTCTCACATTTTATTTATTTTGAATTGGGTTTACACAATTCCAAGGTGCCAGAGCCCACTGACAGTGGGTAGACTACACCTTCGACACAGGGAAGGAAGGTCCCACCCCAGCACTGGGAGACTTTTACAAGACTCATTTGGTGCGAGGTTTTCTGATGCCGCCACAAGATACCACACCATGTGTTTCTATTTTATTAGCTAAGAACTTTGGAAATTTCAAAAGAAGGTAATGGTCAAGAATAAAAAAATATGATTTATTTAGCTGTGTGTATAATGTGCCTGGTAAATTAGTTGAAAAGGAGGTTTTGGAAAGTAGGGATTTGAGTGGTATAAAAATACTGTTAGTTTACCTAAGACCGATAATAAAATTGATGGGTAAATAAAATTTACATACTTACAAGAAGACTTTCAAAGATCTGCAGTTGTTTTTAGAGAAATGTATACCCCTTTACAATGCATTTAGGCCGAGCCTATTTTTGCCCATCACATGCATCTGAGATGTTTTGCTGATCTGACAAAGGCTGAGCATCAATCACCAATAGCCTCCTGGGGGCACAGTAGGTCTAGGAACACAGTTGGTGCCTAGAGGCTATAAGACATGAGGTGTCACCAGACAGAGTGGCACACACCTTTAATCCCAGTGCTGGGGGGGGGGCAGGGGCAGTAGAGGCAGGAGGATCTCTGTGAGTTTGAGGACAGCCTGGGACACAAAATGAGTTCCAGGACAGCCAGGGCTACAAAGAGAAACCCTGTCTCAAGGAGCAAACGACAACAGAAGGAAAGAAATGAGACATTGTCCTTTAGTCTAAAGTCTTCATTATAAAATGGAAAATATTTTATAAGGTAAAATATTCATTATTTCATTTATAGTCTCTCTGACCTTAGGACCAGGAATAGCTCGGAATTGGCTGTGCAGACCACCAAGACACCTTAGGTGGAGGTGTCCCTGCTAGCAATCTGGAAGTCTAGTAACACTGTACTGGGCTTCCTCTCAGGTAACTAACTAGGTGGACATACTTTGTGCAGTAGTGGAGGCACAGATATACATAACAAAGTACACTGGTCTAAAACAGTCTGGCCACTTTTTGCAGCCATGCAATCTTAAAAAATGTCACTTCTCTGCATCCCCAAGTCCCCAACTATAAAATACCGACAGGAGTCTCCATTCGATCCATGGCAAGACAACACTATTGGTATTGAGTGTGCTTTGGAATGTGTAGCACGGCAGCCTGACACTAGCTCGGGCCAGCGCTAACACTAGGGCTTACTCTGCACTTTACTGAGTTAAAGAAAATGAATCCCAGTGACTAAGGCAGATAGATCTCAAGTTTACACTTAGCCTGGGATACAAAGCAAGACTGTCTCAAAACAAGAGAACATACAGCCCAATGCAAAACCCAAATTCACAAATACTTCAAAAACAAAATGGAAGGTATTATCAATTTTATAAAACATAAAATGATCTTTGAAACTAAATATTCATCCACATAAACTTTATGATTATTTTGTCAGAGCAGTCACTGTGTGACATTGTATCTCTTTAAAGGAGAGATCCCGTTATTAGTTCACACTACGCCTTCAAAGCTTGAGTACACGGCAGAAGGATTGAATGAAGTTTAAAAATAAGCAAAAATATATAACTCTAAACCACCGCCTCCATAAAGACTTTAATAAGAATACTTCCTCAGTACATTTACAAACCATCTGCTAGTTACACAACACAAACTCCATGACAATCAATGCCATGTACATTTTTTTCCCTCCACAGGTTAAATTATTAAATATTTAATGGTCTTCAAAGATTGCACTCAAGTTTTCCTAAGCGCTAAGTGATCTAAAGTGCTTCCTAGTGAATAGCCAGGCGGGTGCGTGCCGGGCAGGTGGGTAGGGTACTGGCCAGAGTTTCAGAAAAAATAGTTGAGAAATACAGCCAGTGTGTGAGATGGTCCCTATAGGTGAAGCCTGTGATGAGATTCTAACTGAGGTAAGACACACTTCTTTGAAGGGACAACTGCTGGGTAGGGCCCCCTATAGAGTAACAGAGCCAGCTGCTCTTCCCAAGTCTTAGGTCTGTGTTATATTAAATGGTACTTATTTTAGACAAAGAAATCTGTCTCTCTGTGTCTCTCTCTCTGGTCTCTGTCTGTCTTCACACACACACACACACACACATACACACACACACACACACACACGCAATACACACATGTATGCGCAAGCACGTGTACACACCAACACACACATGAGTGCACATACACATTCACACACGAACACACGTGCGCACAGGCATATGCACACACACACACACGTCTTGTGCCCACAAACATAGCTGAACTGATCTTCTGCTTTGATTATTCTCTTAACTCAGATCTACATTTTTCAACACGAATGAGCAAAATGTCCCGGAGCGTTCAGGCAGGAAGAAGGGACCAAAGGAAGAGGACGGCAAGCTGAAGGTCTGCTGGGGTACACGGTGAACCCCTTATCTGAAGACAAAAACACTATTTCAAGGGTTACCTGCTGAGAACTGAAATTAATCGAACATTGGCGCAGGTAAGCTTTAGACAAGAGTAAGTCAGTGTGTCGTCATGTTCAGCAGAGTGCGTTGAGTGGGCTTAGGAATAAGTAGTTGGCAACCTTAGCTCCCACAGAATTAATGCTCGGGGCAGCTTGGCTGGCACCTTTCACATCACAGCATTCTTTGTAGTGTGGCACGGCCGTAAGACGAAGAAGACTAAAGCTCCCTTGCCTCTAACCTTGCATCATAACCTAATAATAAAGTATATTTCTGCTAGATCTGTGGTTTCAAAATTATCTGTTGTAAACATCCTAGATTCTTTCCTAATTAATTTTAGAGTGTGACCTTGTATCTATGTCTGTGTCAAATTATTTATTCTACAAAAAGCAGCACAAGTTGTGGTTTCAACACAAATTCCTTAAAAAGTACATTAAGGCCATTTATGGAGTCAGGGTGAAGCACAGACTACCCTGCCATAAGTCACATGACAGATTGAGAGCTTTGGGGAAGGGCAGCAATGGCTGTCTGTGTTCTCCTCCTGGGTGACCCTGCAACGGCTTCTAGATCCATTAGTCCCCAACATCTCCATCACGGTCTCCAATAAGCCAGAGAAAATGGAAACTCAGCGCCAGCAGAGCTGTCCCAAGCAAGTCACCCAGCGCCGTCAGGTACGGGATGGAGAAACTGTCCGGGTCCTTCCCTTTCCTCCAGAAGCGATGGACCATCCAGTCAGCAATCCACAGCAAGGTGAACACCTGCAGGAAAGTACCAGAGACAACTGTGTCACCTGTGTCCCCCTGCCCTTACCAGTCACCAGCCTGAGATGCTTGTTTCTGGAAGGAACAGTCCAGCTCAAGAACCGTGCGTGAAAAGAGTAGCTAGTTAACAGGAAAGTAATCTTTTGTTTTGTTTTGTTTTGTTTTTCGAGAGAGGGCTTCCCTGTGTAGTTTTGGAGCCTGTCCTGGAACTAGCTCTTGTAGACCAGGCTGGCCTCAAACTCACAGAGATCCACCTGCCTCTGCCTCCCAAATGCTGGGATTAAAGCCATGTGCCTCCGTCGCCACCTAGGAATGTAATCTTTTCCTAACAAAAAAGGCATGAGTTCCTGAGATGCTTACAGCATCCCACCTTTCACATCACTGTCTCATCTTCACCTGTGGCTTGTGTTCTTCTCTGGAAAACACATACGGTACCAATCTCTGCCTTGGCTTACAATGGTCAAGGGCTTCCATTCTAGCGCTGACCCCTTTACTGGGGGGGGGGGGGCTTATCCAAATCCAAGAGACAGGTACCAAAGACAAGAGCCTGGGGGTGAGAGCCAGATGCCCTTGACTTCTGCCAGAGAGGTGATGAGTCGTGCTGCTATGGGTGAGGCTGACGCTCCCCTTGTCAAGGCTGCCTGGCAATCACATTCAGCGAGTTCAGGCATTCTGTTCTGAGTGTGGAGGGAGCGGAGAATATCAGAATCTTGAACTCAGGTGCTATAAGATTTGGAATCTGACTTGTAATTTCAATACTTGGGAGACAGGAAGGACTGCTATGAGTTCATAGGTCATGGAATGAGTTCAAGGCCTCTATGGCCCCAAAGGGGGAGACTCCTTCCCTGCCCATCAACACCAGCACCAATGGCCACACAGCAGGACCCATGCACAATCTCCTTCATGTTCCAAAGCCTTCATAGTCCATGCCTTAGCTCCACCCTGTGTCACCAGAGCTGTGACAGCCGTGCCACAGTCTCGGGTACGTCCCACATAAACATGGGAGTCCTGGGGAAGATCTCCTTTGTGGAAATCCTGTGGCTACTCTGTCATTCCTTAGTCTTCCTGCACTCACCCTGAAGAACCCGAAGACAGTCCTCTCCACATTCCACTGTGACCAAGACTGAAGCAGCAACTGCCACCAAAGTGTCATTGCAGCCAGACTCTGTAGAGCCTGAAGACACCTCTGGACATTCACCCTCACTGAATGTGAGGTCACACAACTTTCTTAAGGCGGTGATCTACACTGCAAAGGCAGTCACAGCCATGGTGGCATCAGTTAGAGGGAGAAAATGCACCAGTACCACGCTGGTGGGGTGTCTGTGACCAACCTTGAGCACCCACGCTGACTGGCATTTGATGTCCTATCTAAACACAAACATCCTTTCCTATGGAGGGTCTTCCACAAGGGTAGAAGAGACACATGCACCAGCTGCACAGACACCAACCAGGAATGCAAAGCAGAACTCGGGTTCTCTAGAAATGATCTCAGAGGTGCTGAAAAGAAATAAAAGTCGCATTCCTAACAAAACCTAGTTCAAGATGCAAGAGACTAGAGATCAACAATATAAAGAAATGATAAAAACAATTCAGAATGAAAATTCAGAAAAGACAGGGAGGAAAAAAAAAAAACCCCAAACTGGAACCCCTTAGAAATAAAAACCTCAATCAATGAAATGAAAAATAAAAGAGAATATGCCCACAACAAACCAATACAAACAGGGCTTTTAGAATTAACTAGTTAGAAAGACAGGCAGAACACATTTAAGGTATGTGGAAGACTGTTAGCAAACAAATACTTATACCACAGTAATTCTGGAAAGTAAAGAAAAGTAAAAACGTATTGAATCCCATTTTGCAGGCTGGTAAGATGGCTCAGCAGGGACAGTGTTCGTCACTGCACGCCTGACCACTGCGTTCAATCCTCGGAACCCAGGCAGAGGTGAGAGGAGAACCATTGCTACAAAGCTTCCTCTGACTTCACACACAGCGGCGTGTGTGCACCCCTCCCTTCAAACAGACACACGCACAGTAACAATAGTAACAACAACCTGCTTCACAGAGTAATAGCTGGAGAGGTCCCCAGTTTTCCAAGGCGACCTCAGGATGCTCAAAAGTCTCTAACTAGACAATCAAACAGTTTATCACTAAGGGCATCGTAGTCAAAATATCAACGGTATAATGCAAAGAGTAAATCTTCAAAAAATAGAATGGCTAGTCACAATACAAGTAATAGACTGACAGCGGATGCTTGCAGTAGAGGTCTTAGAGGAAAGCTTACAGGCCAAATGAGATGAGAGAGAATGGAGAATGAGATAACATAGCCAAATTAATAAAAGAAAAAAGATGCCCTGCCGAGCAAGAATGCTATACCCAGCACAATTATCCTTCCAAATCTGAAGAAATGAAGTCACAGAAGCAGAACCTGAGGAACCTCAGCATTCCTAGATCAGTTATGCAAGAAATACTTAAGAATCTGTCATGAAATACACATTACAAAATTCACTAGAAGAGGAATTTAACCCCAGCAAAATAGAAAATTACTAAATTGTAAAGAAGCCGTGTATAGTAAGCAGCGTACAGTTAGTGAAACAATAAAGAGGGTCATGACACTTGAGTTTAGTGTATTAAGTTCAATACAAATAAACAGATTGGCTAAATGACTAAAAAAAAAAAGAAAGCGAGACCCCACTATATGCTGCTTACAAGAAAACCACAAAGGACACATGAATGTAAACAATATGGGACAGGAGTAGCTATCCCCACCAGACACAGAGACCTTAAGGGACATAATCAATGAGACAAAGAATGCCATCAGGAAAGGAAGGACTGATTCAGCACAGACATAGAAACTGCAAAACACACACACACACACACACACACACACACACACACACACACACACCCTCCAAATGACCCACCCAAATGCATAAAGCAAATATTATTATATATAAGGGAGAGACTCTAATCCAGTAACAATGGGACTCTAACACCCCACTTTCTTCAATGGACAGACAACCAGGAAAGAAAACCGACGAAGAAACACTGGGTTGGACAAGAGATCAAATGCCAAGTCATAAGTATAGCGTGTTGCTCAACACAGTGTGTTCTGCTCATCAGCACATACGTCTCCCAGGACGCTCCATACCGCAGACTAAAAAAAAAAGCAAATTCCAATGAACTCTAGAAGTTGAAATGATGTTGAATGTCTTCTCAGACAACAATGGAATACAATTACAGACCAACAAATGAATTGAAGCATGCACGCACACACACACACACACACACACACACACACACACACACACACACACACACACACACGAGCAACATCTTCTAGATGACCACCGGATGACTGAAGAAATTACAAGTGAAAATCTAGGAAACAATAGAAAGACTTCTGTTGACTTAATAATCAACATCACATAAAAATGTCTTAGGAGACTAAAAAGGTCACAAATGGAGAAGATTTATGAAGCCCTGGTCTAAAACAAGCACTGGCAATGACAGCTCCAAAGCCAAATTCAACCTGTCACTTACTTCTGCAAATAAAGTTTTATTGGGACACAACTCCACTCACCCTTATCTCCCTTTTCAATCCTTACATTTTATCACTGCTAGGATGCACCTGGAAAAACTGGCCAGAGGTTTAAACAGTTGTCACAGAGAAGAAGCAACCCACAGAGCTTCAGGAATTCAATGTCTGGCAATTTACATAGAGAAAAGGTAATAGCTAAGCCTAGTTGTGGGAGGCCGAGGCAAGAGAGCCATGAGTGCAAGGCTACACAGAAAGACCCTGGATCAAAGGCTACTGCCTCTCGGAGAAAAAAGGAAACCCAGCAGCAGGGCCCACGCCTCTAATCCCAGCACTCGGGAGGCAGAGGCAGGCGGAGCTCCATTGAGTTCAAAGCCAGCCTGGTCTACAGAGCGAGTTCCAAGTCATGCTCCAAAGTCACAGAGAAACCCTGTCTCAAAATAAAAACAACAAACAAACAACAGCAACAAAAAAGGAAAGAAAATAGATATTTATTTTCTTCCCCTACACCTCAACAGGATCTGTAAGCAAAATGAATATAAAGAAAATCTTTAAAAGGAAATATAAGAGACTATCATCCTGATCTTTACTTGGCAGTGAATTCATAAATAAAACATGTATTAAATGAATAACTTACTAAGTTGCGGTGAATACTTCTGTATTTCAATAAATGAAAGTCTTGCCCCAGGCTTGTAAAATATCCCTGTCTCTCATTTAACTGACAAAGAATTAGTGTTCAGAATATTTTGAGAGACTATTGAGAACCCCTATAGTTCATAAGGAAAATGATGCAACGGGAGAATAGAAACGCAGGGGTACCAGCTGTTTGACCACACTAATAACAAGGGACACAAGTCATGTTGGGTTTTCCCATGAGATGAGCATGAAATGGAGTACAGCGTTTTAATGTGTGTATTCCATTTCATGCTCATCTCATGGGAAAAAATCAAATGCAAAGCACAATAATGGCAAACATTGTCTTTTAAATGGCCAGTAATGGGGCCATGTGGCATTCAAAGAGGCCCACCACACTCGAACTGATTTCATTCTCAGACCATTATAACACGGTGTGGGATATTACCCTTCTTTGGCATGGGAGAAAACTGAAGCAGACAGAGTGTAAGGAAACTACCCAAGATCCGCAGCTCAGAGGTTAGCGCTAGGGGCCAAGGGCTACTACTGACCACACTCACTGCCAGCTGAGTGCAAACATCTGCAACATGAAACACAGGGGAAAGGTGGCCTCCGCTGAGCAGGAGCAACTAAGACGTGAAGACCACTGCCCAGGTGATCAGGGAGGCCCTGAAGAGGGCAGGGGAGGTGGGTCTCTGAGTTCAAGGCCAGCCTGGACTGTAAAACAACACAATTGGGGGTGATAAGGCGTTTCTCTAAAGGTGTTTTTTTTTCCTGGTAAGATACAAACACCCAGCTTACAGGTTGAGTAAGACTCAAATTCATACAGTCATAAATCCAAGCCATTTGTCAGCTCCGCCTTTCCCAGGTGGGAACAGTCCCCACCTGAGTCACAGGCTAGACCTGGCTCACTTCCTGGAGGACGATCCGAGTGCACTGATATGCAGATCCCACACAGGAACAGTGGGTTGGTCTTGGTGTTTGGTTGTATTATATTATTATTATTATTATTATTATTATTATTATTATTATTATTTTCTCATTCCCTGACCAGCAGGGTAGAAGGACAAACTTCACTGCTAAGGAACCAGCTCTTAGGATCTCAGGGCCCCAGGTGTTCCGAAGGATCAAGAGCAAAACCTTGGGAGACGTGTGGAAGGCCAGAGAAATTCCTTCAGGAGAGTCCTAAGAGGTGAGCGAGAACTCACCAGACCACTCGTGTTCTAAACGCCAAGAGTTGCACGTGACCTGGGTGGGGCTGGCTGCATGAAGTCTCAGGCCACACAAGTGCCTATCACAGATTCTGAGAGAAAGAGCAGGGCTCGGCAGCGCTGTCTCGAGAGCATTATATAGACAGCAACAGAAAGCTCTGAACAGTAGTAACACTTCAATACAGCTTCCAAATGTGAAGAGTAACAGTGTGGATACGTTAAGACAGGCATGGCAGGGGCAATGACAAGTTATGCTTCTGAGAAGCACTAGAGAGGAAGGAAATGGGCTAGGAAGTGGTGGGCGGGTGGCACTCACATGGTGTATTATATTCATCCTTTTGGAATCATGGCTTCCCACAACTTAAGCGTTGCTAGAGCTGAGTAGTAAATGCGATCTGTTTCTTACAGCTGAGACAGTGGGAACTCACTGACCAGGCTGCAAGAGCCCCTTACTAAGGGGCATCCTGGAACCCTGGAGGTACCGAGCACTAAGGTGAAGTATGTTAAAGGGGCCCCACACTGGATAACTGCCTCTCTCCACAGGTCTTCACTGCCCCAGCCTCTAAAGTGAGCCAACCGTCACCGACCTCACAGGGCCGGCTGCAGTATGGATGGAGATGCTATGTGCGGCTACACCACTGCCTGGCTCCTGGTTAGTATTCCACAAACACTCGCGCTGTCCACACCAACAGCTCAGAATCGAGTTTCATTTAAAGGGAATCGGAACAAACCAGCAAACACTGGTTTCTAAGACCAGTGAGCACTGTGACCTTTCACCTCTGAGCCTCTCTTTAAAAAAGGACTTTATAGTGTGTTCCAGGGTAAACTACTAAACTACTGCTGTCATACATGTCACACACAACAGTCTCTCTCCACGGCCTTTGTGTTTCTCTTCCACATTCTTATGCCACAGAATCAATATCTTACATTTTCTAAAGGTGTTATAATAACTTAACGTTCAAACGGGTTTACATTTTTAAAACTTCATTTGTAAAGTTATCAAAATATATTAGTGTTTCCTTGAATCTCTGGGTATAGATTATGAAAGTCATGGTATGGGAGCCTTCTTATTGCAACATGGTTTGCCTGAAAATTAAATCATTGATTAAGGAACAAATACTTTCTACATCAGAGTCCAAAGCAAGGCTGCACTGTGTTTTAACATCGCCCACCCTCAATGAAATATGCATAACTGCTCTGGGTAAATATGCCTTCTGAAAAGGCCACTTTGTAGCCCTGGCTAATTATGCAAGTTAGAAAGTACTGTCTGGAATTTAAATAAATATGTAAGCACAAGAACATATATTTGCTTTGGACGCTGTTGACTCTCTAGGGCGGCCCCTCCTCTGAGCTCAGATCGACACTGGCTTATATTAGCATTTAACTCCGTGACTACCAATGGCGGCCTTGTGCACTGTGTGAAGAAAGATAAGTGGGGATATGGCACAGATAAACCTCATGAACAGAAATGACGACAGTTCTTCCTAACTGAGCTTTGCAAAGGTTGAATTCATGCCCCAATGAGACAGCCTCCTCCAGTTAGGCCTCCAGGCTGGAAACCACCGCTGAAATCTACTATTTAATGTCTGGGAATTAATAATAATTCCAGGATAATCCAGGATTATCATTCAGCAGGAATTTGGTCTGCTGACATTCAGGCAAAATGTCATTCTCATCTGAGTTGTATTTGTGAGATTTGGAGGTGAGGGGTGCTAACATTTGACGTCCTCTGCTGAGGAGTGTGGTGGGAATTATCTGAGGCAAGTTTGTCCAGGCGGGAAACTAGGATGGAGAGAGGCTGAAGACACTTGTCTGGTCAGACAGCGATTGAGAATGCGAGCCACCTGAGGCTGTGAAGGTCCAAAGGCCATACCGTTCTCCCATCCCCCTCAGCTCTGCTGAACACAGGCTGAGGGCAGCTGGGAAAAGAAAGGTTTCTTCCTGTAGAATAATGCACCACACAACCAGACACCCCTCCCAAACGAGGGACACCACCAGGCCCAACTCTTTGGCAGCATTGCAAACAACTCAATCATTAAGAACAACTTCAAATGTTCAGAAAATTTTGGAAATCAATGTCTTTTTAAAGGCATCACTGAGCTGACAAGAAAATTCAGGGGCCTCAGAGGGAGGGACACGGGCAGGCTGAGGCTCCAGGTCCCTAAGGTGAAGGTCCCTAAACGGTCTGGAGCAGGCTGCATCACTGGGCACAAACCACACCCAGCCATAGATGCACTCTGCCTCTCCAGTTGCCTGAGGAGTCATCTAGGTTTTTATTTTTGTTTTTGTATGGAGGAAAGGGTTTGTTCGGCTTACACTTTCATATCATTTAATTAATTAATTAATTAACTTTTGACAGTAGCACACGGTACAGTGGACGGACAGAAACAAAGACTTCCCAGGTGGGGTGTCTAATAGAAGATTCGAGGACTAAAACTAACCCCCCCCCCCCCCCCCCCGTGTAAGAAGTAAGCTTGTCCTCAAGAAGAGGGAAATTTGAATACATAGAGGGGAAAAAATCCTCCCTAAGGAAAATCCCTAACCACAAAAGGTCTTTCAAGGAACTGAATCCTGCAACAATGACCCATGTGGCCTGAACATCCTCAAGCTGAATATTTTAAAAGGTTTAAAAGGTTGATGTGCCCTAAGGCTATCGGGAAAGGCAAACAAGAATCCTTTCTGAAGGTCTGGAGAGATGGCTCAGTGTGTGAAGCCAGACCGTGATGAGTTCCTGACTTCAGGCCCCAGAGCCCACACAAAGCCAGGCTACCCCCATGGCTCCTGCAGGGACACGGGAGACAGACATGCTGTGGGCTGTGGCAAACAAGGTGGCAGGTGAGGACCTTCTGACCCACACATGCATCATGACACACATGTATCTGTACTCACACACATGAAGCAATGAGGCTTTCATACTGAGTTCACTCTTGATAACCTAAATAGTAGAATGAGAGGACTCTTGCAGTAAGTGCTCCATACACACACACACACACAGACACACTCACCATACACAGACACACAACACACACACACACACACACCATACACACACAACACACACACACAACATAAACACACACACACAACATAAACACACACACAACATAAACACACACACAACATAAACACACACACACCATACACACACCATACACACACACACACAACATAAACACACACACACCATACACACACACACACACTCACCATACACCCCATACACACCCACACACACACACCCATATACACACACCCCATACACACACAACATAAACACACACCATCCATGCCCGCACCGCCGCACAAGCACACAAATGCACACACGCACACACCCCATACACACACACACCCCCATACACACACACACCCCATAGACACACCATACACACACACACCCCATACACACACACACACCATACACACACACACCATCCACGCCCGCACCAGCGCACAAGCGTACACACACACACCATACACACACATACACACACACACATCATACAAATATGTAAATAAGTAATTATAAAGTTTTAAAGGGAATATGTAAGACAAACTGTGAAAGACCCAAGCCCTGCTACACAGATGGTGACTTCTAGTACTCTGCAACCATTCTTAACCGGCTACAGTCCTTAGTTTCCAACAAGAGACAAGGCTACAAACGTGCCCCTCGGGCTCCCAAGCATCAGCAGGCAAACTACACTGTCTGCACTCATGCAGGGTTTTGAAAGTATGTGAGGAGGAAGCCTTTGCTTCTCCTGTGGAAGTTCAATGCGGTGGAGACTGAGGGCGGCCTGAGTTCTGAGTTCCAACCCCATCCTCCTCCTTCCCCATCCTCCTCTATCCCCATCCTCCTCCATCCCCATCCTCCTCCATCCCCATCCTCCTCCTTCTCTGCATAGCCCTGGTTGTTCTGGAACTCACTCTGTAGACCAGGTTGGAAACTCACAGACATCTACCTGCCTCTGACTCCTAAGTGCTGGGATTAAAGGTGTGCACCACCACCACCACCACCACCACCACCACGACCACCACCACCACCACCACAACTCAGCATTAAAAACTTTTAAATGTATGTATGTATGTATGTATGTATGTATGTATGTATGTATGTATATAATTTTATTTTTCTTTGTATCATGTTTATTCTGAAAAAATGACTTAGACTATACAAAATGCTTCTAAAATATGCATGTATTCTGGAGAAAGGAAAATGCCATTTTCTTTCATACGACTACAATTCTCTGTGTGCACTTAAAAACTTGATGTGGGAGGCTGAGGGCATAGCTCTATGGGACAGCATGTCTTACTGCACTTGAAGCCTAGAGTTCAAATCCCAGCACCAACAGAAAACAAAACTAAAACCTTATTTTGAAAAGTAACTCATAATATTAAAAGTTCCCAAGGAGTCCATGACACACAAGCACATAAAGCTCACATAGACATCCCATCCATTACCCTCTCATGCCCTGTCCTGTTCCCAATTTTCTTCCTTTCCCCAGCCAGGACCCTTTTGCTTTCATCTTGCCTGTGATTGTGTGTGTGTGTGTGTGTGTGTGTGTGTGTGTGTGTGTGTGTGTGTGTGTCTGTGTGTGAATGTATGTGAGTGTATAACTGTGCATGTGAGTGTTAGTGTGTGCATGTGAGTGTGTGAGTGTGTTTGTGTGTGAGAGCGTGTGAGTTCGAATGTGTGTATTTGAATGTGTGTGTTGGTGTATCCGTGAGAACTAATGAATATCATTAGAATTGTTTACAAGAGCACATAAAAGAAAATTTCTTTTTGTTGTGTTTTTGAGACAGGGTTTCTCTGTGGAGCTTTGTAGACCAGACTAGCCAGGAACTCACAAAGATGTGCCTGTCTCTGCCTCCCAAGTGCTGGGATTAAAGGCGTGCACCACAGCCACATAGCCCAAAAGAAATTTCTAAACTTTTAAAATAAAAAGCCTTCTGCACAACACAGAATGAGGAGTTGAAATCTCAAAAGAAAACAGATGATATAACAGAACTTTTAAAAGGAAGTTTGATGTCAGTCGAGCGACCATAAAGGTTCCCTGAAATGCCAGACACGGTGACCCATACTGTAGCCCAGTACTCACAGGCGAAGGCAATGGATCACTGAGGCCAGCCTGGATCATGTATCAAGGGAAAAAACAAAATTCATTTAAAAATAACATTAAAGAAGTTTTCTCCAGGACTGAAGAACATGAACTTTTGAGCTGATGGAGTCAAATAAAAGAGGCACATATTCCCACAGCAGAGTATGTCAGCACATAATTCAAAACTACCAGCACGCAATAAGAAAGAGGACAGTAAGTAAAAAGCAGCTCGTAAAGCAAGAGTCATAGTGAGGAAAAGCCAGCTGGGGGGTAAGTGATGGCTGCAAGTGAGAGGACCTACATAAAGCCAGCTGCAGACATGAGCATCTGGAACCCAGCACCCCTGCAGCAGATAGGAGGCAGAGACTGGGGAGCCTAGAAGCTCAGCGGACAGCTCGCAGCACACAAGACTGTCTCAAACAGACAGAAGGCAAGCACCAACAGCATGGCTGTCCTCTGCCTGCCACACACACTCATAACACACATGCACCCACACTCATTCACACAAACACTTGTGAACCCAAACAGATAAAAACAAGTACACACACAGATTCAGGAATTGATGGTACCTATTCTCACTGCCAGTATCAACCGCTAGACGGCAGTAAAGCATGTCTCCAAAATTCCAAAAGAAAAGTACCAATCGGCCTATTAATATAAAAAGTCGGAGCCCAAAAATGTGCTTCTTTTTCCTGCTTTGAGAATCTACTGGAAGATGTGTCAAAGAATTATCAACAAAGAATGCTGGGAAACCCAGGTAATCACAAGGTTCTTTGTACCAGAGTTTAGATCAAGGCCTCTGTTGACTCCTAAAACGGTAACTATGCTGTGTACTGTCGAAGTCCATGGAGACAGTTTCCCAGCAATTGAGCAGAAGGGGTTTCAGATTCCCCTCTCACCTGCAGCACAGCAGCAAGGAGGTACACAACAACGAACACTACAGTCAGAGAGGTGTGGCCGCTCTTCATCAGGTGAATTGTGTAGAGGAAAATCAAGTGGCCTGGAACCACTAAGAGCAGAAGCACTTGAGCAGACTTATTGTTCACTCCTGTAACACAGAAGGCAAGCGGCATTAAAGGTCACGTCTGAGGGTTCCAGCTGGGGATGAGGGTCCGCAAGCTCAGCCTCGAGGAAGGTTGCTGGTCTAGCACTCACAAGGTTCAACCCCAGTACTGGTGGAAAATAAAGTAAGCTTCTAAAGTGGGCATGGCAATCCATGTCACCAAGTCAGAGGACAACCCTGATGTCTGTAACCCCAGCACTACAGAAGCTGAGGCAGCAGCACCTTGAGTTCAAGCCCCCCACCCCCAGGCAGACAGAAAAACAAAGCAGCAAACTGAAAGTAACTTTCTCATTACTAGAGTGTCACATCAGCTCAGCTGCTAAGAATGAAGCTCACTTACTTACAAGTCACTTAATTCTTGGGAATTCCCCTACAAGAAGAACCTTTTGGTACTATTTAATTTTTAAAATGTGTACATTTACTATGGTGCATAGCTTTAAATGTTGTTCAAGTAAAAAATGGCTGTTTAAATACTGTCTTGAGCCAGGCAGTGGTGGTGGAGCGCGCCTTTGATCCAGGCCACTTGGGATGCAGAGGCAGGCAGATCTCTGAGTTCAAGGCCAGCCTGGTCTACAGAGTGAGTTCCAGGACAGCGAGGGCTACACACACAGAAACCGTGTGTCAGGGAAACAAAACAAAATAAACCTTGTTTTGAAGAACAATAGTGTCATAAAAACAGGAGGGAAACGGAATGTCAATTTTGTCTTCTTTATTATTCCTTCACTGATTGTACAAGCAGGGGCTTGAGTGCTCAGTGGTTAAGAGCACTGACTGCTCTCCCAGAGGACCAGGGTCCCCAGGACTCATGTGGTGACTCCCAACCTTATACCTCCAGGTCTAAGGGACCTAATGTCCCCCTGCAGCCCCTGGGAGCTCCAGGCATACAAGTTGTGCACAGACATACGTAAAGGTCAACGGCCACGCATAGGAAATAATGAAATAATGATCTCATTGTTTCCCCGTCACTGGCTTGTCTGCTAGTGTCCCACATTTAGAGTCCAAATACCCACATTTTAGAGTCCAAAAGGGACAGTACTAGAAGAAAAGCCCATTGTCCCTACGTCACCAGTGCTTTGCATTTGGGCATATGGTCCCTATTTCTTTCTCTTTTCATTTTTTATGTGTCCCTGGTCCCTGGCTGTCCTGGAACTTGCACTATAGACCAGGCTGGCCTAGAATTCAGATCTGCCTGCCTCTGCCTCCCCAGTGCTGGAGATAAAAGGCTAGGCTCACACCAACAGGAATAAACAACCAACAGAGACAGGGATAAAAACCAACAGAGACAGGGGTAAAAACCAACAGAGACAGGGACAAAAAGTGCAAATGCCACAATGGCAAAACAGACTTAGGGACACAGAAGGTCTTTGTTCCCTGAGATTAGCTCAGCATAACATTCACAAAATATCAATTCAACAAATATTGCCTTCCCAGCTCTCAACTGGGAGCAGGTCGTGGCAAAACCCACACACACTTACCTGAACCAAAGAACGTCCTAAACGGGTAGGAGCAACCTTTGGGCTCTTCGGGCAGTTCTCCAGGGATGCTATGCAAATGGAGGTAGGTAGAGATCCTGCTAGCCTGAATGGCCACCAAATTGCCACCGATACCTGAGCCATTGAGAACAAAACCGGGTTACCTTTCATCTAAGCAACTTCATCAATCCCGCCAGAGCGAGTCCCTCCCTATCACAGTCTCAAAGAGACAAACTTTTCCTGAAATGCTGGCTTCTTAATGTTCAAAGAGATAACCCAGACATCATTATTATAAAAAACACCTTCATTATTTTCAAATCTGATTAGCTGTCTGACGTGAAAGTAGACCAGAATGGGTAACTTTTAGAAATCATTCTTGCAATCATTTCACAAAACTAGGTACCAAGATACTCATGTTTGTCACCTTAATGGGGGAAAAATAAGCTACATGTATTCACATTGACAGGCTCACTACAGAAAATGAGTTAGGAGCTGAATAAAATTACTCAGCGAAGTCCCACTTTCAGCCTACAAACAGCCTCCCCATGACTGAGAGGCAGCAGAGTTAATGCCGAGGTAGGAAATGAATCCCAAGGTGACAAGGACACCCTGAATTCTCTCTCCATTTGCAGTCAGTGAAGAAAAGACAACAGCCACAAGAGCAAATGAGAAGACAGCAAAAGAAAATTCTCAATTCTTTCACCCTGCATGGGAGCCAGCACAGCCATTAGAGTCCACAGGACTCCATATTTGTTTCAAAAGTATTCAAAAGCTGCTTCCGAGGCAGACCAAGGGAGGGTCTGAGACTAAAAAGCCCGGGGCCATCTTAACCACTTCCAGACCTGGAGCCTCACCAATTCTCTCATGGAAAGACAGGCTGCCTGCAACAGGGAGGAAACACTCCATTGCCCGGTCCCAGGCAGAGCGCTGTTGCCACGGGAGTAACGGCTGACAGCTGCTGGAGGCTCTTCCCATCAAGCCCAACCTGGAGGTTTGATTGCCAACAGAGGAGGAGAGGGAAAAGCACTGAGGCCACCTCACCTCTCTGGACCAGGGGTAGCTATGGAGATGAGGGAAGGAAAGAGAACCCTAGCCTGCAACAGGAGGAGGGAAAGCATCAGCACGGTGCCACAGAGGAAGAGCACGAACACAGCTAGTCTCTTCACGCCACCCACGCCAACTCAGTGGCAGGGGCCACAGATGAAGAAAATGGAAGAGAAAATACAGAAGGAGCCACAGTGCAAGGATTGTCCTAACCTCACGCAACAAGCAAAGAATATTTATCTCAGTTCGCAGTGGTCTTTTATATTCAATGCAAGCATTTAATAAAACCGTAGGGGTTGAAATAATAATTGATATTGTTCTCCATCATTTGCAGTTTGAGACAGGGCCTCTTGTAGTTCAGGCTGGTCCTGAGCTTGCTATGACCTTGAACTCCTGGTCTACCTCCCAAATGCTGGCATTGGCTACTATGCCCAGATCAAGTACTGAAATTATTTGACAAGGATTATAAAATGACTATGGCTGACACAGTAAAGAATCCATTGGGGAAAGGGTATAACACACAATAAAAAAATGAAACACAGATGAGTTAAAATATGAAAAAAACATATGCCAGATACACATAATACTAAGAAAACCGAAGGAGCAGAAGATGACAGCTAAGAAAAGTACTGAAAATACTTTGACACTCATCACCACCAGACACTTTCCAAAGTGCCCAAGGCTGCAGGACAAGTCTCCAGTCTGAAATGCCTGAAACCTCCAGGCACAGGAAATGGGCATCGGTGATTTCCCTGCCTGAGTAATTCAAAAGCAAACAGTATACTTCTAAATACTCTACAGGTCAAAGAAGAGATCACAAGGGAGTGGGAAACAATCAATTTAATAAAAAATAAAACACACTGGGCGTGGTGGCACACACGTTTAATCCCAGCACTCGGGAGGCACACAGAACAATCCTTTGAAACTGGGGCACTGCTTCTACTTATACAGACGAAGCCTGTCATATCAGTGATGGGAGCTCACATCTTTAAAACGTTAAACGTTGTGCTAAAACAGAGACGAAAGAAGGAAGAGTATTCAGCAGAATACAGTGCTGCAAGAGAGAGAACACAACACAGAGCAGACCAGAAGAAGCTGCAGCTCTGAACGAAAGAACAAGAGAGGAGACCCACATTTCAACACCCAGATGGAAGGGAGCCAGCGGCTCACGCCTGTAATCCAGCACAGACGCAGGGAGTTTGTGGTCCACTGAATTCTGCCAGCCTTCCTCAGCTGCAGGGTAAGACTCTGCCTCGGAGATAACCAGTAAGCCGCAGAGGTGGCTCTCAGAGTGCACACTGCTCTTGTAGGGGTCCCACACAGTGGGTCCACAGCCACCAATGCCCCAGTACCCAGGAGATCAGTGTCTACATGGCTCTCTGTGAACAAACTGCCCCCAGATACACAGAGCTATACATTAGAAAATAAAGCAGCCCAACATATAAACACAGGGCAATGAACAGAATTCACCACTGTTCTGCTAATAGATATTACAGGGACATCATTAATAGCTTCCATTCTGAACTATTAGCAAATCAAATCCAACAAAATACTCAATGTGTGATACATCACAACCAAATTGGGCTTATCCAAGGAATGAAAGAGCAATTTAACATCTGGAAGGAAATTAATGTCATTCATTAACAAGTAAATGGAGAGAGAGGGGATGTAACATGATTATAAGAATACATGGAGAAAACCCGATACAACTCAATAGTCACGATTAAAAGCTCTAACCTGATACACATACGAGCTGGGTGTGTACTAGAGGGTGGGGCACACAGATCACTTCTCAGCCGAAGCAGTTGATGTGTAAGACAACCGTGAAATCTGGTCCTGACTCTCATACAAAACCCCAAACCCAATTCCCGGTGAATTTAAAACAAAATCGACAGGATGGTGAGACAGCTAATGCTGAGTGTCAGCTCAGCAGGGTTCAGGACATGTGGATGGAGGGTGAAAGATCATTCCTGGGTGTGGCTGCATGAGATGAGGGAAAGAGCGTTCTTAGTGAGTGGAGTCCATCCAATTGTCTGGCACTGGACAGAGGGAAAGGACCTTTCTCCTGGAGTCAGAATAACTCTTACAACAGGGGCCCTGGGTTCTGAAGATTTCTGCCTCACACCAACAGCTATGTGTCACTTGCTTCCGCGATTCTGGAACTGGCCTCTTGCAGGGTTCTCAGCCTCCATAACTGCATGGGCCAGCTTCTCTAGTGTTGTGGGATAATCTTTTTGTACTCTGTGAAGATGTGCCTCTGCTAAGGCACCTTCTGATTGGTTTAATAAAGAGCTGAATGGCCAATAGCTAGGCAGGAGAGAATAGGCAGGACTTCTGACTTCTGGGGAGAGAGAGGAATTCTGGGAGGAATCAGAGGCATGGAGCAAATCAGACGTACAGTACTGAGTAACAAGCCATATGGCACAATGTAGATTAATATAAATGGGTTAATTTACGTTATAAGAGCTAAGGCCAAGCTTTCCTACTTAGTAAGAAGTCTCTATATCATTATTTAAGAGCTGGTGATCCAAAGAAAGTCTGACTACCCCACCTCTCTTTCTCACTCACTCTCATTCCCTCTCTTTTTCCCCTTCCCTCCTCCTCCCTTCCCCTTTCTCCTCACCCCCTTCCCATTCCCACTCTGTGGAGAATACTGACTAATACATATGGAAATTCTTCTTTAACAGCTGTAAATCACGAAGGGAAAGTTTATAAAATTTAAAACTTTAGCTCGCCAGAGAACACTTTAGGCAGAGGGAGAAACCCTACAGCAGAGTAACTATCAATAGCAAAAAGGACAAGGGGCTTAGCAGAAAGCTCAAAGAGGCTAACCCAGGGGCTGGGGAGGGCTCGGAGGGTAAGAGAGCTTGCCACACAAACTAAAAGACCTGAATTCTAATTCCTCCATCTGTGCAAACGCTGGGCATATGCCAGAGCCACATGCTGTGGAACCCTGGTGACAGGAGGGTCACTGGGGCTTGCTGGCCACATGCAGAGCTCCAGGATCAGTAAGAGATGCCCTCTCAAGGGGGCAAGGTGGGCAGCGATTGAGCAGGATGCCTGACCTTCTCCTGTGGTCTTTGCACACACATGTGGACATCATCACACACATACATACTTTCACACACATGCACAAAGTTAGTTGAAACATTTGTAAGCAGGAGAGACCAAGTCTCGTTGGGCTTCAAAGAAACACAAAACAGAAGCCAGTAAGCACCTCACACCCAGCAGGACACAGAAAAATGAATTCCTGGCTAAGCAAATGAGAAGAACATGGAATTCAACATTCTGACACAAAATAACATGGAACTCGACACAAAGCTATCAGGTACGTAAACTAGGTCTGAGAGTGTAGCTCAGTGGTAGAGAACTCAAAAAATGCAGAGGACCTCAGATCACTCACATACATACATACACACACACACACTCACACACTCACTCACACACACTCACACACACTCACACACACTCACTCACACACTCACACACACACACTCACACACTCACACACTTACACTCACACACACTCACACACACACTCACACACTCACACACTCACACACACACACTCACACACACTCACACACACACTCACACTCACACACTCACACACACTCACACATACTCACACACACACTCACACACACTCACACTCACACACACACACATACTCACACACACACTCACACACACTCACACACACACTCACACACTCACACTCACACACACACACACTCACCTCACACACACACTCCACACACACTCACCACACACACTCACACCACTCACCACACTCACACACACACACACTCACACATACTCACACACACTCACACACACTCACTCACACACACTCACACACTCACACACACTCACACACACTCACTCACACACACTCACTCACACTCACTCACACACACTCACACACTCACTCACACTCACACACACTCACTCACACACACTCACACACACTCTCACACACTCTCACACACACTCACTCACACACACACTCACACACACTCACTCACGTCTAAATTTGTTAGTCTCTAGGCAAACACGCTGGAACTATGTAAAAAAGGTGATGTGCCTGCTCTGCTCTTCAACCGAGCGATTTCACTCTTCTAGACTTTAAAAAAAAAGCTTATGTCTTCCATTTGAAAGAGTGATCTCAGAAAGAAATATGAAATAAAAAGAACTGGAAAGCTTCTCTTTAACAAGCATTTTTTAAAGATTTAGTGCTTTATGTGGATGTGTGTATAAGCCGAGAGTGTACATATGCACCATGTGCATGCAGATGCCATGTGCCACACGCATGCAGATGTGCACTGAAATCAAGACAGCAGGTCCTCAGGTCCCTGCAGCTGGAGTGCAAGCAGTTGTGAGCTGTCATGCGGGTTGGGTGCTGGGAACTGAACTCAAACTCAGGTCCTCTGGAAGAGCAGCAAATGCTGTTAACACCTGAGCCATCTCTCTAGGCTTGGGAATCTTTTTTAATGCAGAAGAATGCTTTTGCTTTACATACTAGAGCTGAGTGTGGTAATACACTCTCAAGACCAAGGTGGGAGGATTACCAGGGTCAAAACCAACCTGGGCAGCATCCACTAGACCCATTTTAGCCAATAAATAAGACCATAGACCATAACGGTTGTTCACACTAGTGGATTACCATGTGATGTTGTGATACACACTGTAATGCTTAACTGCATTTATCTTCTTAAGTATTTCTCATATTGTCATCAAATACTAAAATCATTAACATTAAAAGAGATTTTTCCTAGCTTTTTGAAATACATGTTACTTGTAATCCTCTCTATTCACAACAGCACAGCGGGGCTTCCCAACCTAGTGGGGACTTAGTCTTCACCCATGGACCAGTGCAGTCCCCATCCCTACTGTGCTCTCGCCAGCTCCGGTGCCCACTGTTCTACAGTCAGATTCTAGGAGGTTAACTTCCTCTGAGTCTTCTGGCTGGCATCCCACCAGACCTGTCTTTCTTTGCTTAGCCTGTTCATTCACATAATAGTCTCATCCCATTCACAGTCACAAGTGACCTGACTGTATTCTAACCCTGAAACCCTGGACACTACCCCACTGTTTGTTTGCAAAACATCCTCTTTATCCATTCATCTGCGACACACTTAAACCGCTTCCATTCCTTAGCTATTGTGAAGGGTGCTCAGTAATCGCGGAAGTTTGAGTGTCTCTGACATATTGATTCCATTTCCCTCGGGCTGCTGTACCGTGCGGTCATGGTAACTCTTTGATGGCCCTTTTACTGTTTTCTTAGTCACCATAGTAATCATGTTCACACCAGCAGAATACATGCTTCTTCCCGCTGCCTCACCAGCTTGCCTTGGTCTCTCTGACAACTGCCGCTCTTACTGCAGTGACATTCTGGGTTTGATTTGTATATCTCTGACTGGTGTTGCTGCCTGTGTGTACATCTTTTAAGAAGTATATTTAGTTCTGGTGCTAGAATTGTAATGATAACGTGAATTCATCAGGACTCCACCTGAATAAGACTGAACACTGATGTTGAACGGTTGTTAGGTATCTTCTTGCATAACTAGCTACAGAATAAGGCTGCTGCACAAACCAATACTGTCATCATAGAGGAGGTCCGCCATTGTCCAAAATGTCATTCTGCAGTGTGTGACTATTAGGGAGACTTTTGGATGCAAAGAGTAAAAAACATTCCAAGAGGATGTCTGCACTGGGTTCTAAGAGCCCAGCTTTGATGAGGCGATTTGCTGTGGTCTGTCACTATGGTGGCTTGAGAAGGGGCCCCCACAGGACCACACACCACATATACACATCACACACACACACACACACACACACACACACACACACACACACACACACATATACACACTACATACACATATCACATACACAACACATATCACATACACACCACACACACACACACACATCACACATACACACACACTACCACATACACACCACACACACACACACACACACACCACACATACACACACACCACATACACACTACACACACACATATCACATACACACCACACACACACACACACACACACACACACACACACCAATGGTCCTGGGTCTATAAGAAAGCAGGCTGAGCAAGCCCTGGGGGAGCAAAACAGTAAGCAGCACCCTCCATGGCCTCTGCAACAACTCCTGCCTCCAGGTTCCTGTCCTGTCTGAGTTCCTGTCCTGACTTCTTCAGCGATCAACTATAACCTAGAAGTGTAAGCTGAAATAAACCATTTCCTCCCCAGGTCGCCTTGGTGGTGGTGTTTCAACACAGCAACAAAACTCCTAAGACAGACACAGACTTACTGTGTACTTCTGGCTGACCTGGAACTATTTCTAGGCTGGCCTCAAACTCACAGACCCACCTACCTCTGCCTTCCCACCACACCCACTCTGGTATCCATACTAACTTAAATGACTTCTGCTTGCTTGCTGAGTTTCTCATGCGTGTGTGTGCATTCGTGCATGCGTGTGCGCATGCGTGTGTGCACTGTGTGTCACAATGCACATGTACAGGACAAAGGAGAACATCAGGTGTTTGAGGAAGGGTCTCTTTCTTGTCGTTGTTTTGTAACTGAGTACCCTAGGCTAGCTGGCTAGCTTCCATGGCTTCTCTTTTCTCCACAGGAGAAGCAAGAACAGCGGCACATACTAAGGGATGCTCTATGGCGCCCAGCTCTGTCATGGGCTCCGGGGCAAGTTAAATTCAGGTCTCCAGTGTGACACCCACTGAGCTATATAGCTCCAGCTCCTGCTTAGTGACTTTTCCACTAGAAGCTAGTGACAACTATGCCTTTAAGTCTGGAGTTTTCTAGTCAAAGAGCTCACTTTTGCAGTCTACCCCACAACCAGCATGAATGCACTTGTGCTGACACTACAGACATAAGGCCAGTGACTCATCCTGCCGGGTGAATTAATGCATCCCAGCAGCTGAAAGAGGGAGAGCCTTTGCCCGAAGAACGGAAGTGCTGTCACAGAGATTCTGGGGAAGCACAAAGGAAGAAGCTGATTAAAATGGGGCCTTGTCATCACCCACGGACTTTGGTTCACAGCCTCTCAAAATGCAGCAGAATCAGCAGTAAGAACGGACTTGATACAAAGCAAAAGGCCTCAGATAACATTTCCCAACAGCAGCTACTTCCGCAGAACGCATACACCAGTGTGTTTTCTCTCCTCTTTCGGGGGACTGTCTCCATCTGGTGTCTCATTAGACGGGAATGCTTCAGTGGAGATACAGAGCGCATGCACTATTAGGCTTGAGCCGCTCTACCATAACTGAGATTTTCCTGAGTCTGGGCTATTAATGATCATTTGTAGCTCTCTCTGAGAGCTACAGATGCCTTGGTAGAAATCTGTAGAAGTGCCATTTATCACTTCTGTGCTGCCGTATGCATGGAAATCATCTCAAAGCCTTCTGCAATGACTTTAGAGACACTAACAGCACTTCTCCACATGAAAAGAATGCAATGTAACTACTGAAGAGACCAGTAAAAAATGGCCGCTCTTCACAGTCTTATCAGTGTGGCTGGTTATATCCTTTAATTACTGCAAAATTACTATCTTGGCATAGCTTTCTCTGATGTCAAAGAATGCTTTCTTGATACTGTTTTCTACACTGTTGCTTTTAAGAATGTGTTATTAACACAGCTTTTGAATTATTTAAATTCTACAGACACTAATTGCATTATTAAAGCAAGCAAAAACCTCTAAAGATAGCCTCGTATAAATTAATCATCAGTAGAAACAGCCTGTCAATATACTAAAGAGTTAGCGAGACTCCTCAGTATCCACCAGAGCTAATTTTAGGCATACTGTGCTAGAATAAGCTCATTAATAGTAAAAATACCTGACGCTAAGAAGGGATTGCCAGCAGCTTCATCTCAGGAGTCCCTTAAAAGTCTGCTTCCAGCAAATGTTTCATATTCACATCAAAGATTATGTTTCAGATTCTATCAAGAATGTTTCTTTGCACATCTTCAATGGAACCTGATATGAAAGTTCATTTCCTTAAAAGGCAAGTGATCTAGAACCTCCCATGTGAACTATGTGTTTCAGCCCTTCACATGCCCCTGCAAGACCGCCCTCCAAACAGGGCTCCCCATCAGCGCTCATACGCAGTAGTCTTTGGTTTCAGGAGATGCACAGGGATGGAGAGACACACCCCCTTTCCTATATTCCAAGTGCAGGCAAAGCCTCTTACATCTGGATAAGAGCTGGTGCATTTAACTCTCACGCCCCATCCACCTTTATTTACTATTTTCCTACACTGTGCATAAGCTGACTCATAACTGACCAAGCTCTCTCTGTATTTTCCACCCTAGCTCATGCATTTTCTAATGAGGGCAGATAAAGGTTCAAGCATAGGGAAGAATACTGTATTCCTGTAGTGTATATAAAGTATATATATTCTCTATGTGTGTGATATAACCATGAGATGTGTATAAAAAGGCACATGTAATGTTCATTTGTACAGACATCTTTAGGGGAAACTATTTTAAATGGCTCCTTCAGAAAATGAATTAAAAAAAAAAACAGTTTAAAAACACTGCCCTGGGTTAGAACTTCCTGCCCAGCATGTATAAACGAGTTACAGGAGGTTGAGACAACCCCCCAAATCCTTAGAATGGCCACAAGCGGCTCCTTCAACATAGAGTCCCATCTTTCTTCTTTACCCACCGTCCTGGGGGGAAGCCACTTGACTTGGCACAAATGAGGCTGTCAGTTGTAAGTCCTTAATCTCCCTCCCCACCCTTTATCTCTTGATGAGGGAGCTCTTCTCACTTGCTCTAGTCAGGTATGGCGGGCCTGTCTTTCCCTCCTCATCATTCCCAATCTGCCCTAACACTGCTCATTTCAGATAAAGGCCCTCTTTTAGACTTCCATCCTAACTCTCTTTCCACCACCACCGATTTAATAATAATAATAATAATAATAATAATAATAATAATAATAATAACAACAACAACAACAACTACTACTACTACAGGTGCTGCTTCCAAGGTTTAAATATTCTAATATTTAATAAATAAAAACATACTTACAGGGAAGCAGAGGTTTGAGTCCATTCAAGTCTACAAAGATGTCCCAGACAGCCACAGAGAAATACTGTTTCGCCCCCCTGAAGAAGCCCACTTACCAACAAGTATGGGCTACAGAGACTCCCACAATGAGCATGCCTGTGCTCCTCACTCTCCCCTGCAGTATCCCTGCCTTCTTCCCCTGCAGCCCTCCCTTCCCTGTCACAGCTGTGCCTCACTGCTTCCCATACTTCTGCAGCTTTTCTGTTTTTCCCAAGGTGTGGGTTCCCAACCAACACATGGCTTAACTTTTGATGCTTGTGGACTGCATTTGAAGGAGACACCACCGTATCTTACGTTCCCAGGATTCCCCCATGCTCTTGTCACTTTCGTTGTTAATAATACTCCACTAGAACAAACTACATTCCTTGAATTGGCCTGCTACACCAAAGGAGCTGCATCCTAAATGACCTCTCATTACCAAATAAATGGCTGGTTCCTTTCTTCTAAGGACAGATACCTAGTTCAACTCTTTCTTCTTTCTTAATTTCTATTTGTTCACTTACATGTGTGTGCATGTGTGTATGAGGGAGGTCAGGGGACAGCTCGCAGGAGTTGGTTCTCTTCTGCCACTATGTGGGTTCTGGGCATTGAACTCACTCAGGTTGTCAAGCTTGGTGACAAGCACCTTTCCCCACTGAGCCATGTGAGAGGCCCTCAACTCTTTCTTCTGCCTGCAAATAATTCACTCTTGAATCTATAACTCTCATTTAACATCTGAAGATGCCTTGCCTAAATATTTCCACATAAAGAATTTGGGGAGCAGAACACGCAGAAGAGCTGAGAAGATAATATTAAACCAATTTCTGTAGCTATAAATGGGAGAACTTATTAAGAAAAGAAATAAATGTCGTGATCATTGCCAACTCTATTATATAAATGGAAGGAACCATTTTCCTACTTTTGCACCCTCAAATTTGTTTTAGGACCTAAGTTGTGTTATTTAACATGATGATTTCCTCTGATTCAGTGACATGCCATCTGCAGCAAAATGAAACTTATTCCTTAACGCATACATTTATTCATTCAACAACTGCCAAACCTTAACACCATGGGCATTATTTAGAATCACAGAAAACAGGCGTTATCATTCAGAATAAACCCATGCTTCAATGCCATTGCTCAAAGCATAGCAGGTCGGCACAGAAAGAGAGCGAACAACTCTAAGCACACACCTTACAGATGTGCTTCTGTGGTGGGGTCTGGACGGATGGCCAGTGCGCTGCAGACACACTGAGGAGAAATAGAACAAGCGCAAAAACGCGGTGTCAGCGGTGCTGCACCTGGCTGAGAAAGCACAAGCAACTCAGCAAGCCAGACTTCCGTGTGGGCAGGGAGGAGGGGTGACCCTGGGGGCAGAATTTGGGGTACACTGGACCCAGTGTGCTGGGCTAGATAACATCTGAGTGATGTTTATTCTCCAGGAAACAGGTAGGGAACCCTGCTCTTTGAGCAATGGGCACAATCTGGTACTTATTATTATTAATAGTAATTTTGTTTGTGTGTGACAGGTGCATGCCATGGCACGCCAGTAAAAGTCAGAGGACAACTTGCAGGAGTCTCTCCTTCCACGTGGACCCTGGGAGACTGAACTCAATGTTAACGCCACCGAGTCAGATAAAAGATGAACAGCAGGATAAACTGACCGAGTGAGTGAAGGGCCAGAGAAGTAAGTTACGGAGATCTCGCCAGGAAAAATAATGGCCAAATGTCGGGCTAAAGAGGCAGATCATGCTTCTCCTGCAGCTTCCTCCCTCACCCCCTCCCTCTGTCTCACCTGTCAACACTGGGGCAGTTCCTCCCGGGAAACCCGCTGGCCTTGCCAGCCAGGGAATCAAGCCGGCAACCCCATGCTCCTTCTATCTTCCAATTCCAACTCTGCATCCCGGCTCCAGAGCAGACTCCTGCTTCAGCGTCTCTTTTCTGCCTGCATTCCTAGGGGCCCAGCAGATCCTCTATAGCCTTCCTCCCTCACCCTACTCCTTTGTCTCAGTCACCACTGAGGCTCTCCCTCCCTGGGGAGCAGGTGGCCATGGGAGCCTGGGGATCAGCTCGGCAATCTTTGCTCTCCTTCCCATCCTCCAATTCCAACCCCTCCATCTCACGCCCAGCCCTGTTGCAGAACTCCTGCAAAGGCCCATCTTTCCTCTCTTCCCCCATCCCCTGTGGACTCCACAGATCCTCATGGCAGACCCAGCTTTCTTCCCTCTGTGGACCCTTTCAGCCCTGTGCCCTTCTGGCCATCACCATACCTTCCTGTCAGCTCCCCAATACCTAGGATCAAGTTCTATCTGGGTCCGCAGTGGTCACACCTGGAAAGGACTCAGAAGCATCCCAACCAGGCAATCCATAGCCAAAACATGGTCCAAAGATCCAAAAAGGGCAGCAGACACCAAGGGACAGAAAACCCACCCCAAACAGCAAGACCAGCTATCAACACCAAGTAGTATAATAATAGCTGAAGCACAAGGCAAGGGCTTAAAAATACCACTATGGATATGCTCAAGGACCTTAAAGATATGAATAATACACTAGTGAAGTCTGAAAACGCAAACAAAAAGTGAAATGAAAATAGTTCCAAGATATGGAAGTAGAAATAGAATCTCTAAGGAAAGCCAAAACTGAGGTAAAACTGGAATTAAAAGATTTAGGAAGTCAAATAGGAACCTCAGAGGCAAAGCCTCACCAGCACGATGTGAGAGCCAGAAGACAGAATCTCAGGCATTGAAGACAAAATAGAAGATGAATATTTCAGTTAAGGAAAATATTAAGTTTTTAAAAATACAGGCATAAAAGATCCAGGAAATCTGGTACACTACGAAAGGACCAAATTTAAGAATAATGTGAAGGAACAGAAGAAGAAACCCAGGCGCAGAAAATATTTTCAACAAAAATATTAGAAGGAATTTCCCATAACTTAAAGAAGAAATTTCCCTATCAAAGTACAAAAAAGCATATAGGATACCAACATAGACTGGACCAGAAAAGAAAGTTCCCATAGCACATAATAATCAAAACACTAAACAGACAGAACAAAGAAAATTCAAAGGTGCAAGAAAAAAAGACCAAGTAATATATTAAGGCAGAGATATTAGAATAAAACCTGACTTTTCAATGGAGACTCTGCAGCCAGAAGTGCCTGGACATATTTTCTGCAGATTTTATGAGACCACAGACACAAGTCCAGACTACTATACCCAGCAAAACTGTCAATTACCATAGATGGAAAAAGCAAAACATTCCACAATAAAAGCAGATTCAAGTAATATCTATCTATAAACCAATCTCTACAGGAGCATTAGATGGAAAACTTGAACATAAAGAGATTAACCACACTCAAGAAAACAACAGGAATAAATAAGTAATCTCAGACCAGCAAATCAAAAGGGCGGCCCATTCAACAAGATAACAATATGATATTGTTCATATCAATGAACAACAACACTGCTCACTGATAATTCTCAACATCAGTAGCCTTGATTTCCTCATAAAAAGACATAAACTAAGCCAGGCGGTGGTGGTGCACACCTTTAATCCCAGCACTCTGAGATTAATGTCTGAGGCAGACAAATCTCTGTGAATTTGAGCTAGTTCCAGGACAGACTCCAAAGCTACACAGAGAAACCCTAACAAACTAACAGACTGGATACAAAACCAGGATGCAGCCAAGAAACACACCTTAACAGCAAGGATAGACATCACCTCAGGGTAAAGGATAGAAAGAGGCAGCAAATAGATCCAAGAAACAAACGAATTTTATCTATTTTAATAGCTGACAAAATAGACTTCAAACCAAAACTAATCCAAAGACACTATCTGTTCCTCAAACAAACAAACAAACAAACAAACAAACAAACAAAAAACAACCAAGAGGATATTGTAATTCTAAAGATCTATGTATCAAACACAACCACACCCAAGTTAATAAAAGATACACTACTACAACTTAAATCACACAATGACGGTGGGTGACATTAGTGCCCTACTGTCACTAGTAGACAGGTCATCCAGACAAAAACTAAATAGAAATGCTGAAGCTAAATGTTGTCATACACCAAACAGACCTAATAGATACTTAAAGAAACATTCTACCCAAACACAAAAGAATGTGCCTACCTCCTTCTCTGTACATCATGAAACTTTCCCCAAAACTGACCACATACTTGCACATAAAGCAGATCTCAACAAATACAAGAAAACTGAAATGCTATCATGAGCCTATTTGACCACCATGGATTTTAGCTGGATATCAGTAACAGAAACAACAGAATGCTTAGAATTCCATTGAAAACTTAACAACTCATTGCTAAATGAAAAATGGGCCAAGAAAGAAATTAAGGAGAAATTCAAAACCTTTTAGAGTGGAAGGAAAATACATCACTTATGGGACACCATAAAGGCAAGTTCATAGCACTAAGTGCCTATAATAAAAAATTAGAGAGGTCTCATATTAGCAACTTAATAACAGCCATGAAAGCTCCAGATCAAAAAGAAAAAATAACACCCAAAAAGAATACCTGGCAGGAAATAATCAAACTCGGGGCTGAAATCAATAAAAGAGAAACAACAACAAAACAATACAAAGAATCAATGAAACAAAGAGTTGGTTCTTTGAGAAAAATCAGTAAGATTGACAAAACCTTATCCAAATTAACTAAAAGGCAAAGAAAGAGAGAGAGGATCAAAATTAACAAAATTAGAGATATAAAGGGAGCATATCAACAGACACCAAAGAAATAAAAAAAAATCACAAGGATATACTTTAAAAACCTATATTCCCTTACACTAGTTAGAATGGCTAAGATCAAAAAAGGCAATGACAGCTCATGCTGGAGAGGATGTGGAGAAAGAGGAACACTCCTCCATTGCTGATGGGAGTGCAAACGTATATACCACTGCTGGGCATATACCCAAAGGAGGTACTTTCATACCATAAGGACATTTGCTCAACTATGTTCATAGCAACATTATTTGTACTAGCAAGGTCTTGGAAACAGCCTAGATGCCCCTCAACTGAAGAATGGATAAAGAACATGTAGTACATTTACACAATGTACTCAGTGGTAAGAAACTAAGACATCCGAAAATTCACAGGCAAATGGACAAAACTTGAAAAAGAAAACCAACCTAAGTGAGGTAACAAAAAACCAGGAACAAATATAGTATGTCCTCATTCATAAGTGGATACCAGACACAAAGCAAAAGATACCCAGCCTATAATTCATAACCACAGAGAAGCTTGAACCCTCCTTCAGAAACAGATGGAAGCAGATGCCGAAATCCACAACTAACCATTGGGCCAAGCTCCTGAAGTTCAATCAAAGTGAGGGAGGAGCAAACATATGAACAAAGGAGTCAAGACCATAATGGGGAAACCCACAGAATCATCTGACCTGAGCTAGTGAGAGGTCACTGACTCAGGTCTGATAAATGGGGAACCTGCATAAGACCAAACTAGACTCCCTTAACATAGCATAGGTGGCAATGGTGTGCCTGGGACAATATATGAGGCCACTGGCAGTGGGTCCAAGATTTAACTCTAGTGCAGAAACTGACTTAGTGGAGCCCATTCTATATGGAGAGATACCTTGACCAGCCTAGACACAGGGGTGTGTGGGTGACGGAGAGGTGCCTTAGTCCTGCCTCAACCAGATGATGGGACAGACTTAGTAGACTTCCTAGGGGAGGCCTTATCCTCTCCATGGAGAGGATGGGAGGATGGTGGTAGTGGGGGGAGCATGGGGAGAGGGAGGAGGAACTGGGATTAGGATGTAAAAAATAAATTTAAAAAAAATGCAGAAAAAAACCCTACATTCCACTTACCAAATATATCACTTACCAAAGTTAAAGCAAGATCAGATAAGCAATTTAAACAGACCTATAACCCTAGCGAAATAGAAGTAGTAATGAAGTCTTTCAATCAAAAAAAAAGCCTGGGGCAAGATGGTTTAGGCACAGAATTCTACCAGTATCCTTATTTGCAGTGTGTGTGTGTGTGTGTGTGTGTGTGTAGTGTTTCCATATGAAGCTGAGAATTGTCCTTTCAAGTTCTGTGAAAATTGTGTTGGAATTTTGGGATTTAAATTGCTTTTGGTAAAATGGCCATATTTTACTGTTAATCCTACTGATCAATGAGCATGGGAATTCTTTCCATCTTCTGATATCTTCTTCAATTTCTTAAATATCTTAAAGTTTTATCATACATGTCTTTCATTTGTTTGCTTTGAGTTATTCCAAGACATTGTTTATTTTTGAGACTATTATGAAGGGTGTTATTTCCCTAATAACACTAACACACACACACACACACACACACACACACACACACACACACATACACACACCAAAAACCAAACAAAAGCAGGATACCCAAACAATAAGAACTGCTGGAGGTATCACCATCTCCTACCTCAAATTCTACTATATAAAAACAGTATGGTACTGGTATAAAGACAGATCAATGGATCCAAACTGAAGACCCAGACATACATAAATGATAAATGTACACATCCATACACACACACACACACACACACACACACACACACACACACACACACACACACAGACAGCCAGAAATAAGCACTGGAAAAAAGAAAGTATCTTCAGCAAATGGTACTGATCAAACTGGATGGCTATACTGGAACAATACAAATAGATCAATACTTATCTTGCACAAAACTCAATTTTAGGTGGCTCAAAGACTTCACCATAAGGCCAGATACACTGAATCTTATATTTTTGGTTGTGAGCCTTTAATGACTGAGCTGTCCCTCCAGCCCTACACTGAATCTCATAAAAGAGAAAGTGGGAATTAGACTTGAACTCATTGGCACAGGAAAATACTTTTTTGAACAGAACACCAATAGCACAGGCACTAAGAACAACAACCAAGAATGTGTTCTCAAGAAACTGAAAAGCTTCTGTGTGACAAAAGTCACAGTCATTTGGACAAAATGGCAGGCTACAGAATAGGGAAGAGATTTTTACTGGCTACATATTCAGTAGAGGGCTAATATCTAAAATTTATAAAGAACAAAGGAAAAAACTAGACACCAAAAAAGCAACACATTTAAAAATGGGAGTAGATCTAAATAGAGTATCCTCAAATGGCTGAGAGACACTCAACATCTTTAGTCATCAGGGAAATGCAATCAAAACTACTTTGAGATTTCATCTAATCCCAGTCATAATGGCCAAGATCAATAAAGCAAATAACGGCTCACGCTGGTGAGGGTGTGGAGTAAAGGGGACGCTCCTCCATTGCTGCTAGGGCTACAAACTTGTACAGCCAGTGTGGAAGTCAGTGAGGCATTCTTCAGGAAGCTGGGAATGAGTCTACCTCAGGACCCAGCTATACCACTCCTGGCCATATGCCCAAAGGGCTCCATAGCCTTCCGCAAAAGCACTTGCCCAACCCTGCCCATTGCTGTTGTGTTTGTTCATGACAGACAGAAATCAGGAACAGCCTACATGTATGTTAATGGATGAATGGATAAAGAAAATGTGGTACATTTTTTACACTGAAATATTACTCAGCTTTTTAAAAACTGAAATCATGAAATTCACAGGTAAATGTACAGAGCTAGAAAAATTATCTTGAATGAGGTAACCCAGACCCAAAAAGACAAATGTGGTTTGTATTCATTTATATGTGGATGTTAGCTGTTCAGAATCAGTAAGCAGGCTAGAATCCATATAAACACAGGTTTAAAGTAAGTGGGGAGGGTTGGGCCACCCTAGAAAGGGAACACAGAATAGGTAAATTATGGATGGGGAACTGGAATGAGAGGATCTAATGAGAAGAGGGAAGAAAGAGGGGAGTAAGGGAAAACAGGGAAGGACAGCTAAAACGCAGGGCCATTTAAGGGGTCACATGGGAACCCACTACAGTAGAACCTTCTAAAATATGTGCATATATTAAGGCATTCTAAATGGAATAATCAGATAACAGGAAGATGGAACCCTAACTGGACCTCTCTCATCACCAAATGAAGCCTCCAGTTCAGGGAACAGCTTATATCTAACCAAGTTGTTGGCCAAAATAAAAAGGGCCCCATGGGAGCTCTGAAACAACCCAGGCTATTGCTAGGGCCTTTGGTTGCTCTCCACAAACTGACAGCAAGGCCCTATTGCTCAAGACAACCCTATACAACTCACTGACAGGAACTTTCTCAAGCTCATGGAGAGCGCATGACAGTCGGGATGGAAAGAGGCATGCATACAAAGGAAAGAACTAGAAATGCCATTCTGTGTAAGAAAATGCCATTTTATTGTGCTTAATATTTTTAAAAATAACTAAAGCATGAATAATAATGTACTATAGGGGTTGAAAGCAAAGAAAAATATGACAGAAGACAAAAGGGTTTAATGGTACAAATCTCTGATCCTATATACAAAATGGTGTCTTATTTTAAAAAATAGAATGTGGGGCGCCCCAAAACAATACAGGCTATGGCTAGTGTTCTTGATTACCTATTAGAACTTGATATCAAGACCTTCTTGCTGAAGATACCATATGCATTGGTGACAAAGCTTGAAGACTGGTACTGACCCAAGAAGCTTTCTCCCTGCAAGCTAGTTTCAGAATACTGGGAGGTGTTATGTGGTCTGCTTGACTGGGAGTAGGCATCAACAATCTTGCCCAGCTGTGAATTTTGGGAAATGTAATAAAGACTGGCATAAGCAAGACTTGCCCACAGGTGCAATAGTGGTGCAGATGCTATGAGGGCAACCAACCACCTTCTGTTGGATTTAAGGCCCAGTTCACAGGGAGAAACAGATGCCTGGTACTAGAGATCCTGTCAAGAATCCATGCTTGGGGAGCTTACAGGCCCAAGAGTGAACCTGTCACTATATTATGCTCAAAGGACATAGTATTGCACTGCCCTCTCATTACATTTGTATCTCTCTACTCATAGATGAGTAGGACCTGCAGACATGGGCAATAGTTACTGCAGAAACTCACAACCACTCAAAGTACAGAGGATAAATGTTAGCGGACTACTTAGCCACGAGTGGGACATCCATATCACACCCTTTCCCCAAGGCTGAGGAACCACTTTAGAAGGGCAGGCAGGAAGAGTCCAAGAACCAAAGGTCCAGAGGGATCAGACCAAAACATGACCTCTGAACCTGGCAGACTGCTGCACTCATGAACTCCCATTAGCTATAGTTGTCTGGATAAGATCTACACAACCCAGTCAATATTCTTGCATAGAGTGGGAAGGGGTTCATGATGCTCTACCCCTAACTGAGGAGTTATGGACAGTAACAATTTCTGGAGCAGGTAAAGTCAGTTTTATTTAAGGGTGTATGTGGTGGTTTGAAAGAAAATGGCCCTCAAAGGGTGTAGCTCTCTTAGGAGGTGTGTCTTTGTTAGAGTAGGTATGGCCTTGTTGGAGGAAGTGTGTTCACTATGGAGGCGAGATTTAAGGTTTCATAGCTGCTCAAGCCATGCCCAGTGAGACAGACCACTTCCTGTTGCCTGTAAGTCAAGATGTAGGGATCTCAGCTCTGTCATGTAGGCCTGCACACCACCATGTTGCACCATGATGATTATGGACTAAACCTCTGAAAATATAAGCCACCTCAATTAAATGTTTTCCTTAATAAGAGTTGCCGTGGTCATGATGCCTCTTCACAGCAACGAAGACGGCGTAGTTCCTGGTAAACTGACAACGTTCTAGTGAATGAATGCCCCACACCCTAACACAAACCAGAGGTGATAGGTTGTTAAAGAGAAAACCAAGGAGGACATGAAGGTTGGAGGCTGGGAATATGGAGGGGACCTGGGAGTAGTTAGGGAGAGGAGTGGGAGTTAGAGATGATCAAAATTGTGTGACAGTCTCAAAGAGTTAATAAAATTAATAAAAATTAATAAACTATTTAAAAAGAAAATAATACTATGAGTAGAATCTCATGTGACAGCACATGCCAGGCCCTGGGCTCATTCCCTAGTCCATTAATAAGTAAGTAAATAAATATATAACCTCTAATTCAGTGGGTCATCAAGCATGGTCTTGGGGAGAATGCTTAGATTCAGACATTCCAATACTTCCAGCAGAAGATATTAGCACAGGCTTATAGTAACCTGTAGTTAAAAATTATGTTAATTTAATGTTTACTGAATTTAATTGGCCACAGAACTCACTTCTCAAATCGCACTTAATAATATCTTGCAGAGCAAGTGTGACCAATGCATTTTAGAAAATGCTAATTGTTCTAAGGCATGTAAACATTTAATGGTATCCGAGTCACATCAACACAGACAAGCTTTACTTTAAACACATGCATATATGTATCGGATAACTCACATAAATTAGAAGTTGTATGTTTTGAGAGAGAAAAAAATATAGATCTGGGAATTAAGCAGATCTGGTTTTTGGAGTTTGACTCATCATCATACACAAGGTATTCCATCGTGGATTAATTACTTACATGAGGATTAAATCACGTATAACAGGCATAAAAGACTTGTGGTTAGTTGACACATAGATGCATAATAAATATCAGATTATGCGAGGGGGAGGAGAAATAGCACATCCCTTGCATATTTAGAAATTATTCAGTGGTTTTGCAGGGAACCAGTTCCAATTTCGAGCATCCACACAGTGGTTCCAACCATCTGTAAGTCTAGTTCCGAGAGAGTCAACACCCTCCTCTTATCTCTGTAGGTACCAAGCACACATGCAGTGCACCAACATATAAACACACATATAAAAAATGAAAAATATCTAATACAGTGTTTTAAATGCAATTCAATTCTAAACTCTATCTGAGAATATGAAATCTTTTGTAACGTTGCTTCTACAGGGTAGAATTTAACATAAGACAAGCTCAAATGTGATATCCACGTAAGAGGTTTACCTCTGGACCTACAGAAAGGGATTTTACAGCATGATTCACAGAACAGACCTCCAAGGAGAGCTGTCAGGGCACTCTAACCTGGTTCCCTGTATGAGGTGAAGCAACGGAAAAAGTCACGTCTTGCCAATAAGGGGAATTTCCATCTAAGTCCCCTGTAGTTCAATACCAGTCACTCCAATAACACTGTAAGCTCAAGACTGAGAGACCAGGAACCGCGGAGGGAAAGGCATAGATAGCTCTTCTGGTAGTGAGGGCTAGAATCTCATAACAGCACACGAATCTAGGAAGCCTGGTAATACTGGGCACCTCTGATGGGACCCCTGAGTCCAACAGTATCCAGGGATCTGAAAGACACTGGAATTCAGGTGTCATGTGGCACGCGGGAAGTTCATCTTCTGATTGACACGACCCACACAATGTTTACGGAAGACCAATGTGAAACCCAAACAGGATTAAATAGCATGAAGGTCAATGGGAGACCAAACAGAAAATATGGCTGCAGGTCATGCGATCTGTTTGCAGCTCCGACAACTAAAAAGAAGTTCCCGTGTGTCCCGTATTCAGCCTTAGCTAAGGTGTTCTGTGTTTCTACTTGTAATTTGGAGTAAGCTCCTGCTTCTCAGGCCTGGAGTAAACTGCCTGCAAGTCCATGCACTTGATATACACCGATGCCTTGCTTCCTTCCCACATCACTGTATCCTTCTAAAGACATACGACCCCAACTGCCACCCCTGTGAACTAAGGACATACGACCCCAACTGCCACCCCTGTGAACTAAGGACATACGACCCCAACCCTGCCACCCCTGTGAACTAAGGACATATGACCCCCAACCCTGCCACCCCTGTGAACTAAGGACATACGACCCCCACCCCTGCCACCCCTGTGAACTAAGGACATAAGACCCCCAACCGTCCCAGCCCTGTGAGCGAACGCCTTATCTCTCCCTCTAGAGGGACTTCTAGAGGCCAGCAGGGACTGCTCTCTCAAATCATGACTTAGCGAGACAGCTGGCTGGCCAGGTCTGGGTGCACCCCAGATACAGCTCGCATCAGCTGGACAATGGTGGACATGGTCGTTCCTCCTCACAAACGTCAGTTTTAACACTAGCATCTTACTGACAACTGCACTCGGGAAAGGCACTTCATTGCTTGGACTAATGGTCTCAGTACTGCAGTGGAAAGACATGCCACTGTACACACAAATCAACAAGAAGCCACACGAGGGAGCAATGGACAAGGTTTGGCAATGTTCAAGTCAAAGAGGAGAAGCAGGAAGAATTAGACGGTTCCATGCTTTAAGGATGGCTGACAGAAGGGAAGTGGTGGCACCAGACAGCTGGGAGAGAGATTCGTAAGAGAAATGTCTCTGACATTATAAAGGTAGACAAGAATTACCATGGTCTGTAGGAATTTTAGATCTAAAATTAGACTTCTGCTGAATCTGTCATTCTATACATTTTATGTAAATAAAGTTAATTCTGTGTGTGTGTGTGTGTGTGTGTGTGTGTGTGTGTGTGTGTGTGTGTGTGATTTTTCAGCACAGGCTCTTTCTGTAATAGCCTTGGCTGTCCTAGAACTCATTTTGTAGACCAGGCTGGCACTGCACTCAGAGATCTGCCTGCCTCTGCCTCTTGAGTACTGGGATTAAAGGCATGCTCTGCCATGCCCAGCCATAGAAAATTAATTCTTAAGAAAGAAATTGAGAGAGAGAGAGAGAGAGAGAGAGAGAGAGAGAGAGAGAGAGAGAGGGAGGGAGGGAGGGAGGGAGAGAGGGAGGGAGAGAGCAAGGGAAGGAGTGGGAGGGAGGGAGCAAGGGAAGGAGAGGGAGGGAGGGAGGGAGGGAGGGAGAGAGAGAGAAAGACAAAGAAAGAAAGAAAATATATTCTAAATGTGTGGTATGCCAAGGTAGAATTATTTTGTAAATTATGTCAATCTAAGCTATACTAAAGTCCAACTTAATAATCACCAGTAGAGATGAAATACATTGCCTTGTTAAGTGTAATTCAATCAAAACCATACTATTTTAACATCATAACTATTTTAACATAATAATGTATTATATAAGAATTTAATCTCCATTTTATATGCAAGAAAATTACAAGGCAGGGCTTTCAGGCATCAGGGGAGCAGCGGATCTCAGAGAATGGAGTGAATTTAGGCAATAGTCAAATCTGGCTAATTCTGCTTCTTCTAAGATAACCAACAAAAGCAAATATACGAACAGCAGGTGAGCCAAAAAGAGAAAGGACCACTCAGAGTTGGAATACTGTATTTGGCACATCAGCCTTAAAAGTCAGGTATGCCTGTCAAACCAACATATCACAAAATGACTGAGGAACAGCTCTTTTCCAAAAAGTGTTCTCTGTACGGAGTCCAGGGAAGAGAATTGAGCTTGAAGGGAGACATGGATGGAGTAGGAAGGCATGTGGGTACCCGAGAGTGACGTCATCATGAGGCACTACCTTCAAGTCTTACCATTGATAACTGGCGTGTAAACGACAATCCCAACCAAGTTTGGGTCAGATACAGTTGTGTCCAGAATAAGGCCCCCAATGCTGAAAGAAAGAAAACCACATATTAGGAAAAAGCAATGAAAGAGACTCTCAAGTTCTTCTGACATTCAGACCCCCCCACCTTGTAAGGAACAATGTTGTGCATCATAAAAATCAGGCAAAAAGAAGAGTATGCAAAGTAGAAGTCAATGTTAGCAGTAACAAGTTGGAAATAAAAGTGGTCGTGGGGCAGGAGAGGCGTTCAGTGGGTGAGGAATTATGTAAGCACAAAGCCTTGAGTTTAGAGCCCAAACCCACTCAAGTCCAGGTGTGGGAAGGGGAGCCTGCGATCTCTGCAGTGGGAGACAGACACACAGGGATCTCCAGGTCGCTGGCCATGCTAACCAGCCAATCAGTGATCTCCAGGTTCAGTGAGTGCCCGTCTCAAAAACTGAGATAAAAAACAAGTAGGGTGGCACAGGAGACACTCTGACCCTCGTGTGGGCCTCCGGCCTCCACAGCTGCATCCTGGGCACACACAGCATACATGCAGACTACACACACTAAACAACAAACACCATAACCACCCGGTAATGTGTGTGCATTAGTTTTTGTCTGTTTCATTTATCTTTGTCTTCTCCCTTGGGGAAACAGAGTCTTGCTATATAGCCCAAAATTTCCCTGAACTTATCAGTCCTCCTGCTGGGATTATACGTATGTGTCATAATTTCCAGATTATACATATGGGAACCGCACTAAACCATCAAGAAGAACCTATGAGACATTGTTAACTATTTCAAGACCTTAAAACAATGGGACTATTGGTCCCTTCAAAGTCTTCTGCACATAGTATTTTTCATTATGTCTTGTTTGAGACAGGGTCTCCCTATATAGCTTTGGCTGGCCTGGAGCTTGCTAGCCTCAACCTCCTAGAAATCCACCAGCAAAGCAATGTCTTTTCGTCTTTAAAGCAAGCAGGCATTAAAGGGGCAGTTTCTGCTGTGCCAAAACTAGAAGGATCGCAATTGTATTACCACAGAGAGCTGTAGCAATGGAAAGAGCTGACCTTGAGACATCTGGGAAGTAAGATGGCTATTTTAATACAACTCAGTGGCAGGCCATACACTTCTAGTGTCTCAACGGAAGCTGGAGGCTTGTCTGGGCCTTTATTAACTGTTTACTTTCAGTCTGTGGTTTATTTACTGTAAGACGCCACCAGTCCCAACACCCATAGAAACCTGTTGCCTAAATCATCCAGGAAATGCAATCTACCTACAAATGACCCACATGCTGTCACAGACCAAACGCTCTGGCATCATCTGGCAGTCGCTCTTAACCCCGTTCCCAGACTCTTTGCACTGGAAGTCACTTTCCACTGTAGCCTCGATGTTGCTGAGTAGCACATTTTTAGTTTTAGACCTGTATTTAGTGACTTCTATGGTGGATAAGGATGCATCTCAGAGCTTTCACAAATACCTTCTCTCTATATCTGCCAATCCATCAATCCCAAAGTTATTTTTCTAATTCTTAGAGCTGGTCTCAGGAACAGAGGCACAGCTGTCATCCTCTAGCTCCTCTTAATGGCTCTGCATTCTTGATTTTGATCTTTGTATTATTCAAATCCGAAGAGCACACAAGACTCTCAGTTTACCACATTTTACAGAACATTCCTACTCTTTCCCAGATTGCCTTTTTCATCAAATGTGGACTGAACAAACATCTTTCCATTGCAACAGAAATGTAACCGTGCTATTCTGGGTTGCTAATATTCCATTTTGCAACCCTACTAGGATTCATCTAACCGATTCCCCACTGCTAGTCCAAGAAACTCGTTTAGTACATACATACCTACACAGAACATGCTCGTTCCCCCCCCACACTCACCTGCTAATGACCATGGCTGTTATGACGGGCTCCCAGCCTGAGTGGAGCACTGTCCTGGTAGCAGGATGTTTGGCAGCGATTATAATCCAAATAGGTGTCAAAGCCAAGAAAAAGGCACAAACTAATGGAGAGATGTAATAGTATGTCTCTGGAATAAAGAAAAAGAGACATTTCAACCCCTCTTCTTTCCAATAGAAAAGCTAAACTATCAAAAGAAACATTTTTTCCAGATGTATTATCAAACATATTAAGTGTCTTACATTTTCTATATACCCAAAAATTTGGGACTGTAAATACAATCCAATGCCAAGTATGGTGGCCCATTCCCTTACCCAGCAATCAGGAGGGTGGAGCTTCGAAACCACATGTTTAAGGCTGGCCTGTGCTACACAAATGTTCTTCTAGTCTTTCTTCTAAAACATCAATTAATGTAACCAAAGGAAAACATTAATTTCCCAAACATTTATTTTGAGACAACAGTGCAGCCCACACAAGAAAGTACGGACAGCAGGAAGGACAACAAGTGGAGTGAGTCACCAGCTGCCAAGGCCTTGCTGTACCTCTCTGTGGCACATGTCTGGGTCACCAACAGGGGGAAAAATTAAAAATAATGAGTACCCATGAGGATGCACAAAAAGCTAAACCAAGTTAGCACATAACCCCAAACACTGTCTAGATGCTTCCCAGGAGAATTGGAAGCACACATTTTCACACAGACGCTCTAAGCAAATGCCCACTGCAGCAGAAGTGCAAAAGTGGACACGGCCTGAGCACCTGTCAAGTGGTTAATGAAGAAAATGCAGTATCTCCATCCAACAGAGTCCCAGCCATGTTATTCACTCTGGGGTGTTCTTCAGCACTGAAGCCTCGGTGACAACTCCTGTGAGAATACAGGAGACCCCTGAAAACACCATGCTGGGCAAAAAGACACCAGGCATGAGATGAAAGGTTCAGAAGAAGCAAATCCAACAGACAGACTAGATCAGCGTGGTTGCCAGGAGCCAGGAAGAGCATCGTGAGGAACGTGCTCATGTCTACAGGGCTTCTGTAGGGACGGTGGAACTGGAATTGGCATGGGTGAAGATGGAGAGGTCTTAGGGAAACTCCACCACGCTGTTCAAATGCGAAAGCGGGCTGCACGGTGGTGGTACCTGATTCTTAAGGGCTTTGATAGAAAATAAAGGCGGGAAAACCAAAAAGGAGAGATAGTATAGCCAAGAGGAAGTAATACTAATGCTGGGCGAGGTTGAGCTCTGTAAGTGCACTTTCCAGACTGTTTTTATGATTGCAGCTCTTCTGAAAGTATAAAGTCAGTTTCTTCAGCATTAAAAAAGTGGGAAAATCATCATGAAACCAATGCTTCCATATGAGTTACTATAACTCAATCCAGTGTCTATTTAATTGATGTCATAAAATTAAAGAATCACTTTTAGTAAACCACTAATGACACAATTTGCAAAAGAAAATTGTCATTTTAAGGCCTAACAGAAACTTCTACATCATATTAAAATGTAAGACAATGCCCTTTTTCCTGGTTAAAGTAATATTTTGTATGAAGAGCTCAACACATGACGAGTATTGTGGTTAGCTGTATATTGACCCACAAAGATACCTGGAAACTGAATGCTACCAGATATGACAAAGTCAAAGAGTCTGACTTGAGAAGGCTGTGGGGAAGATTTGAGTCCTAAATGTGATCACTGGCATCCACAAGAGAGGGAAACAGGGCACAACCCAACTACAGAGGAAGGTAACGTGAACAGGAGCAGGCACTGCAAACTATGGGCGCGAGCAGCCGCCAGACGGAAGGGGCGGGGAGCAGGCTCTCCCCCTCAACTTCTAGAAACAGCCATCACTGCCAACAGCTTGGGTGTCTAACCAGTGTTGTTTCAAATCACCACGTTTTTACTAATTTGGCAAATTGTTCCACAACTGCCACTAAAAACACGTGAAACTTTGGGATTTCACACTCAGCGAGAGTGCACATATGCAGTAGTTAATTCAGTGCTGAAATAAACTACAAAAAAGTAGAGATTCACTAAGCCAACGCTGTACTAATTACTCTGATTCCACGGGCCTGCCAAACACGACTACACTTCTGTGGTCCTGGCTCCAACCTGGTGTAAAGTTGGCAGTGTTTTCCAGCGACTTCTACATCACTTCATGGCTGGCATTTGTCCTTATCTAAATTCCCAACTGCAGAGTGACAAATTTTACATACCAACTGTGTGACCAACACAGTGACACACACGATACACTTTCCCCAAAGTCACACTTTCTTGGAGAACTGACCTCTCAAAGGCACTCAACGATGTCACAGTGCTTTAAATAAAATCACCCGAACACAGTGGTAGACAGGGTAAGTTTGTGCGCTTCATGCTGACACTTGAAGTTGTGGGACTCTAGAACATGCTAAAACAGATAGGGGCCGCCCCGCTACTCTGAAGGGGTTGAAATGGCTTGGGTCTGATGCTCCCACAGAGGTTTAACAAGCCACCTTCCCAAGGTAATGTGGAAGAATGATCCTGCCTAAAAAGAGAAAAACTGGTCATTCAAGTTAATACCTGTTCATTCTTTTGATAGTGAGTGTTCACTCACATTTTCTGCCTTAATCGGTCCCCTTTTAAATGAACTTCTGTAGTAACCAGGTGGTGGGAATGTCCAAAATATAAGGGACCTGTTATTTCAACTCCAGCCTTAGAAATAAGTCTACAAATGGCCCAATAATAAAACTTGGCATTGAAAGTCCTTACCTAAGATTAAGGGGTGGTACAGGCCTTTAAAAGAGTGCTTGGGAGGCAGAGGCAGGTGGATCTCTGTGAGTTCAAGGCCAGCCTGGTCTACAAAGTGAGTTCCAGGACAGCCAGGAATGTTATACAGAGAAACCCAAAATAAAATTAGTGGGACATTCCCCAACCCTCAGTTAACTTCGGTAGCTGGAAAATACAGCTTATGGGTGGCCAAAGTGTCTACGAGCTACAACAGCTGTAGCAATGCTGGTAGGTAAGGTTACAGAAATTGCTCATAATTATGTCCCAGACTTCAACATAAGCCCATCTTACACTAAAGTGAGAAAGAAATGGGCCACCCAAACAAGGGCATAGGTGACTGGAAATGACTAGAGCACAGATTCTGTTGTCCCCAGCAGATCAGTGAAGAACTGTTCCACTCATCTCACCTAGGGAGAAAAACACTACTGTTCCATTCCCCTGTGTTGCTAGGTAAACAGGACTATAGAGTCCACAGCCTGAAAGGGTGGCAGCCTGTCTGCTCTGCATCTGACACAACCCAAGAGGCAGGACCATGCCACCCACCTAACTCCAAAGAAGAAATGCATGCCCAGTGAAAACTGAGCGTTAGATCTTTGGTTTTTGGTTTATTGTTTTGATGACAGTCTCACTATGTAGTCCTGGTTGTCCTAGAATTCACTGGGTAGACCAGGCTGGCCTTGAACTCAGAGACCCATCTGCCTCCGATTCCCTAGCGCTGGCATTAAAGGCGTGCTGCATCAGTAGCCATAAAGGGAAGCCACACGTGGAGATCTATCAGCAGCTGTAATCTTGTTTTATGCTTTGCTTTGTATCACTGCTTTTCTTTTCCTTGCTGTTAGTTTAATGCACCATCAAACACTACAACGGCACACACATTTGACCTATTCCGCACTGGGTTCCCTCTGTGGGTGGCTTGCTCAGATTCTGCCATGCTATCTGTATAGAATTTTTTACTTTCTATGTGACAACCCAGGGGTCTTACTCTTCAGCCCAGAAATGGCAGCAATGCAATATTATCAAAATAATTTACATTCTGAGAGTTTTTGCTGGGCCTCACAGCCAGAGTTAATAATATACCTTGAGGTCGCTTAAGACTGCGGTCCTACTGTGTATTCAGCCTGTTTAACCTGCCTTTAAGAGAACAATGTGACAATCAACTTTACTTCCTTGGACTTCCCATGTAATCAACCCAAGCTAGGCATAACTGTAATCGTAAATTACATACTATTCCACGCCTCTGACGGAAAAATAATGCATGTGTATTATGATAATCGCTTGCTGGAAACAAGCAGTCTTATGAAATGAATAGCCATCATAAATGTTGACTATACTATATGGAAATTGTTTGGTGAACAATAATGTTTGTAATACTGTTATCTGGGTCAGCTAGAGTCAGTGACTTCATCCCGGTAAAACTCAGTTAAGGATTTCTGTAAAGTATCCCTCATTCCTTCTCCAACTCTGAACAACTCTGTTGCTCTCAAAGGACAGCGAGAGCCCCCTTTAGGGACTGTGCTAGTTAGTTTCATGTCAACTTGACACACAAACTAGTGTTATCTGAAAAGAGGGTAAGCTTATAAGGTATTTTCTTAATTAGTGATTGGTGGAGAGGGCCCAGGCCATTCTGGATGGTTTCACTCCTGGGCTGTGGTCCTGGGTTCTATAGGAAGCAGCTGAGCAAGTCAGGTAGACCCAGCCAATAAGCAGCGCCCTCCATGGCCTCTGCATCAGCTCGGCCTCCAGGTTCCTGCCCCGTTTGAGCTCCTGTCCTGATTTCCTTACAATGAACAGCAATGCCCTTTGCCCTCCATCTTGCTTTTTCGTCGTGGTGTTTCATTGCAATAATAGAAGCCTTAAGACAGGGAAACACACTCAGACAGACACACAGGGACAGGCATACTCAGAAACCAGACACAGCTACATAGGACAGATTCACAAGGCAGACTTCAGGCACAGACTCAGACTCATACAGTAAGGGGCAGAAGACACAGAGAGAGTGAAGTAGAGTTTAAATCTCGCCTTACTCTTAAATAACACCAAGGGAGGTGCTTTGATGCCTTTCCTTAATGAGACACTGACACATTATTGGTGTCTCAGAGTTTACTATAGTGTATTCAAACTGATTACAAGAAGCTAAGGGAGTCATCCTACCAAACAATTAAATAAGCCATCCTGTCCTTGATAGGCTTTCAGTAGCACAAGACAGACAGAACCTCTGCTGGCATTAAAGAGGCGCACAAGGCCAGTGAGATGACAAGAAAGACGCCACCAAGCCTACTGACCTGGGTCTCATCCCTAGAGCTCACAGATAGGAGAGAACGAAAGCCCACAAGTTGCCCTCTGACCTCTGCATGCCACAGCACACAACCCACTTCTCCACACAATAAACAAACAGAATACTGTACACACCTGAGCCCAGGAGCCGGGTCCTCAGTCCTTCTAGCCAACTCTACGTCAAATTTTGCCTCAAGTTTTAATAATTCGTCATTATGGGTCTCATATACATAACTGTTTTCCATTATTTTTGGTTTTTTGAGACAGGGTTTCTCTGTGTCGCTCTGGCTGTCCTGTAACTAACTCCCTTTGTAGACCAGGCTGGCCTCGAACTCACAGAGCTCCACCTACCTCTGCCTCCAGTGCTGGGATTAAAGGTGTGTACCACCATAGCCAGGCACATAATGGTTTTTTAAAGTTGTATTCTGGTGCTACTTTTTGCATTAAGCAATCAATTCACTTGCTGTGTTTATTGTCAATGTGCCTTAGCATCCCAAGGAAAGACATCCTCTCATCCAGTGAGGAGCTCTCATCTCCACTTTGGGACCTTCTCACACCTCCCTTAGACCAGACACATCAACTTCTAATCCCTGGATTGCAAGATTTCCTTCATTGTTTAGAAGTACAGAGGTTACAAAAACAGATTTTGGACTCAGAAACCCTAAAGATTAAGGAGACAAGATTCCAGAGGGAGAAACCGAGGCAGGATGGGAAAACAGAAAATAACAGGGTGTGGGAGGTAAAAGGAAAACTCTTACCCCTGAGTCTGGTTAACATTTCTCCAGCTCAAGTCAAGAACCCAGCACAATACACAAACTCTGCACAGACACAATATTCCTCTGCAGGGATGCTTCCAATGATGTCAAAATAGCAACTACCCACACAAGACCAAACTGCATGGCCTGTGATTTAACTCCACTCTTTTCCCAGATGCAAACTCTGAGAATCTCACAAACACTCACGAAATTCCTTCAGTTAGAGCCTACCTATTTTTCTTCCACCCTCGTGGTGGGCAGCTCTACCTAATCAGCCTGTATTCCCATTCCACCATCCTCAGGAAGGTGCCTTGTCTTATGGTCTCATTTACTAAAAGAAAACGGAGTTCCTTAGAAAGCTTTACACTCTAGAAGCCAAACGCCTACATGAGGCCACTGTTAAGGACACCTGGGTGCAAGTCTCTTGAGAAGCCCACACCTAGGCCTTAGGTAGATGTCCTTTTCCCACATGCTTTCTCTCCCCAAAGCCAACGCTCAAACCTGTGTGAAAACCTTTCTTGATAAGCTCCAACTCTGCTTTGAAAAGAAATCTGGAGACAAGAACAAAGGAACAGCCAGCAACAGTTGTGTTGAGAAGTTCCAGCTGCTGGCTCAGTGATGGAATCTGACAGCTCTTAAAGATTCCAGCATATGGAGCAATTGCCCTATGAACGGGCACATCCTTTGCATCTCCCCTGCAAACACATCATAATCACATAAGCCAGAGCTCGCATTCCCATAGTTCATCTCTTCCCATCTGATCTTTCTTGCCATGTCTACTTTCCATTTTTACTTTTCCAAAGTGACACTGATCCCCAGAACTCTGTACTGAGCCAAGACACTCTACACTATGTCACTAATCCTGAGTCCTCATGCAAAGGAAGCTTTTGTTAGAGTCAATCATACTCTTGGGCAGTCACCATGCCAAAGTCATTAGAGGGTCACTTGAGTAAGTTCTAAGCATATTAACTAAATCATTTTCAAAAGGAATAATGTACTTTGTAAAATGGCGTTTATTCAACACCTATTATGTATTCAGCTCCAAGGGTACTACAAACAATAATAAATTATAAAACACAATATTGTCAAGAAGTTTGTATTTCAAACAGAAAGGTACAGCCACATGCAATACTCTGCTTCCTGCTATGAACTAAATAAGTTTTAAAAAGGGGAGAGGGAGACTGTATTTAGATAAAAAGTTATAATCACTGACCAAACCTAAAGTTATAAAAGCCAGTGCTATAACAAATTCAGACAAGCACAGGTAGGTGTGTGTGTGTGTGTGTGTGTGTGTGTGTGTGTGTGTGTGTGTGTCCTCGCGTGTGTGTGATGGATGGATCTGTGTATGTATTGACAGTGTCTCATAATGAAACAAGGTTGGCCTAGAGCTTGCCATGTAACCAGGCTGGATTTGAACTCAAGATCCTCTTGGCTCAGCTTTCTCAACATTCAGATTATAGGCTCACACCACAATCTCTAGCTCAGGTAAGCCTTTATTGGCATAAAAAAGTGCAGCTGAGTTTTGTATTCCTGATTGACATTCAGAAACCTTTTCATTAGTTTTAAAACCCTGTTGGTGGAACCCTGATTTTTCTTTTTTTTCAACATATGTACCACTGTGGCATCTACAGATTGGGATAATTACCTCTTCCTTTTCAAGTTGGATGCCTTTTATCCCTTTTCACGTCTAATTGCTGTTAGTACTTGTAGTGTGCTGAACAAAATGAGAGTGGGCACTCGTGCCCTGCATCATCAGCAGCTATGTTTTCACTGATGTACTTTTAACTGTTTGCTCGGTTTTTCTGAGGCTGCATCAGCTCTGTCCAGCACAGCCACTGCTGATGGTTTCCTTGAGGTATCTCCCTGGCCTTGCCATCAGGATGAGATAGATGCTGGCCTCACAAAATGAGTGTGGATGTTGTGTCAGAATGCTTCTTGGGAGCATCTGTTTCCTGGGGTTTTCAATTTTTCAGCATTTGTGTGTGTGTGCGTTTGGGTTGAGATAAGGTCTACTCTAGCCCAGAGCAGCTTCACACGCATGCAAACGTTTCTTTTTAATCACTACTCCAGTCTACTTGCTACTTGTCTCATGAGGTCTTCTATTTCTTCCTGACTCAGTCTCAGTGGGTTTATATTTATAGACATGTATCCATTCATTCCCCAGAGGCTGGGTTTTTGACATGTAATTTTTCAAAACATCACCTTGTGATCCTTTTCATTCTGGAGTGCCGACTACAATGCCTGTGCTTTCCTTTCTGGTCTTACTTGGTTTATAGTCTTTTCTCGTCATAGTCTAAGGTAAGATGTTGCCTTTTTTCCTTCACTTTAAGGAAAACCAACCCTTCGTTTTGTTGGTTTATTCCATAGCTCTCCTGCTTGGTTTAATGACATTGATGCCCCTATCTATCCGCTCCTTCTGCAGACCTTAGGTTAGTCTGCTCTTTTTCAGTCTCCTGCTGTGTAGTTCTCGGATTGCCTGTGCAGCGTTCCACGGGTTTTGGACCACTCTTTCCGATCTCATCAGGCTTACGGTGTTCCGCTTCCCTTCTGAGCTCTCTGAGCCACCTTCATGTCTCAGCTGTACTGCTGAGTTTGTATATATTTATATTTTTTCCACTTTTCCCTCTGCCACTGCTTTCTAGTTTCCCTCCATCGTGGTGATAAAAGATATAACATGATTCCAAAATTTGTTAAGATTTGTTAATGGCTTAATATGGGGTCTGCTCTAGAAAATGATCTCTGCACACAAGAAGAATGTATATCACTCTGCTGTTCATGGAACGTTTTGTAGGTTGTCAGCCTCCTGCGGTAGTGTCCACTTGAGGTCCAGCTCTTCACGGCACTTCCATCCAGATGACATCCCCACTGTTTGTATTGTCCTTGACTTCTCTTCCAAAACTGTCAATAACGTCCCTGTATTTAAGAGCACTGACATTGGGCACGTATATATTTACAACTGTTGTGTCCTCTCCATGAGCTGAGCCTGTGGAATTTTTCCTGTGTTCAATTCTTTGAACATTCTTTGAAAGCGTGCGACTACCACAAAGATCCTCCTTTCTTCCCTGCACACTGCTTCCAGTGTAGTACAGAAAATACCGCTGTTTCCAAGGACCAAGATTCGCAGCAAGATGAACAGGAGGATCTGAGAGTTTAAATGTGCCTACTTGTAATCTTTGTATTCAGAATGGAAATGCCAGGCACCTAACTGCTGATCTTCTGAGGCCCCCTAGTGCTTGAGAGGCAGACACTTTGGCAAACAAAATGACATTTCAGGACACCTGCAAGCTGTTAAATTAACTGAAGAATTAACCCATGGCCCATTTAAAATTAAATCCCTTAGGGGCATCAATTATACTGATGAAATGAAAAGGGTCTGTAACGATGCAAAGCCAACTTTCAGAAGACAAAGGCTTAGAGCATCCTAAACAATACTCACTAATATTGTTTTCTAAGATCATGGCAACTGCATTTTCTCTTATTTCTCACTCCAGTTAAAGTGTCAGTGCACCACAGTGCAAGGTCTTAGGTTCAATTCTCAGCTCCACAAAACAAACCAAAAACAAAGTAATGTTGGAGGTGCTGCTCACACCTGTAATCTTAGTGCCCTGGAAGTTGAAGAACTGGGGAGCCTCAGATACACACTGAGATTCCATCAAGACCCAACCTTAATATAACACTTGAAATATTGAAAACTTGATATGAAAACACATGTGATCATGCTTTTTATTGATTTTATCTGTACAGGTGTTTGATCTGCAAGTATGTCTGTATATAACGTGCATGCCTGGTACACAAGGAGGCTGGAAGAGGTCATCAGATCACCTATGAGTGGAATTACAGATGGTTGTGCTGTCATGTGTCATGTTACAGCTGCCATGTGGGTGCTGGGATCACATCATGCCCCGTTAATCTGTGCGTTTCTATCCTCTGGGAATAGAGTGCTGGGAAGAAACCCTCCGTGCATACGTCCCTTTTCTCTTATCCCCTCTCCTCAAAGCAGGAGAAACTTCTGGAACTTCAAAGGTTGGTCAAAGAGGCACTGAAAACCTTGCTAAGGCTTCCTACTGATGACGGTCTTGAGACAGGGTCTCATATGCTGTCTCAAGAGACAGCTCCCAAAGTCTCAGTGAACCTCCCTCGGCTACCTAAGTGCTGGTATTATGAGTGTGCATTCCCCCGACGCCTGGCAAGACAACCTCCCTTCTCCAGTACAATGAACAGCCTGGACCCCAGGGTAAGGACAAGTTGCTCAGCTGTCTGCCTGTGGGCTTCCCAGTGAGTTTAACGCTACACACATCAAATCAAGGTTAAGGTAGTGAGTGAAGCTTCCTTCCCATGTTACTGCCAAAGTCATACACAGTTTTTATATTTGACAGTTTCTTTGGTTCAAAATTACACCTGAAGTTCCTCTTCAAACTTTATGTATACTTTAGATGTATTCAAAATTATACCATAAAGCTGTATAGAGCCCATGGCAATTTGTGAATGAATGATGAATGTTTGCTTTGGGATTAATAAAGTTCTGTTATTTTTTAACTGCACATTTGATACATGCATGTACACACACACACACACACACACACACACACACACACACACCCAAACTTGACATGAAAACGAAAGCACAACTCTGCCTTCAACTCTTGCTCACAAATCAGATTCACTACAACTGACTGTGGTCCCAGAACATACATCCCAGTTAAAGCAATTCATTGGATTCTACGCATTTCCTGTCACTACTCATCAGGAATATGTATATAAGATGTCTCTAATTTCACTCATTGGTAAATCTAAAGAATAAAAATATCATGAAAACCCTGTATTCTCATGTTTAAAACACATGACAAAACAGTGAGGGTGATTCCTAACGGGCTGTCAAACAAGAAGAGAGTCCAGCAGGCTGTGTTCAACTCCAGCAGCTGGGGAACATACGTAACTAGTGCGACCCTCCCTCTGCTTGTCTGAAATTTCGGAGGATGCCTAGGTGCTGTAAAGCACACACCTGTAACCAAATCCTTGAGAGGTGGGATCAGAGACAGAAATGGGAAGATAAGGAGTCTCTGTCCACGTAGAAGGTTTGAGGACAGCCCGGGACTACATGAACAGGGCTGCCTCAAGACAGAAGCAGGTGGCAGAAAAGAAAGAAATAATTTACATAGGATAAACATTTTCTCAGAGTTCTGAAGTCAGTAAAAGAAAAAAACATATGAGACCGACAACACATAATAAATGTACGAGTTACAGTCAGTGTTGCAGTCTATTTTACATGAAGGTGACCATGGACTCATGACATTTTACAACACTAACTTTGAAGACTAAATAATGTCTAGTTTCAAGTCAACTTACCAAGACAGGAGTACAAACCCTGACTTATCCATGCTAATATGGCGAGAGTTATCAGATCACCAAAACTAGCAGCAATGGGCGTGGCCACGTTGTCAGGGTTTATGCCTGTCTTCTTTGAGCCAACGATAACACCAACCATTATTATTCCTAGGAGAAAGAATGCTTGTTACTTTAGATGCTGACTCAGAAAAATCCATTTCCCAAACACTGAAATACACAGCAGGGACAAACAGCACACCAGTTCCGGTTAGAATACTCAAACTAATTATGCAAACAAAATATTGTACTGCAACCCCTTTGGCAAAATGCCCTTCAGCAAACTGCAAGAGATCACATGAGATATCAATGGCTCAATGCTGCATTTACTGTAAAATTTCAGTAAAAGTAAAATTTTGAATTTAATGAGGCATATGCTTTAAATGGTTTAATATATCAAACCACAGATTTTTATTTTAATCCTTGAAAAGAAAGGGTAAAAAGGAGGTGTCCTATTCATATGAATTAACAACAAAACAAACACACTCACTTATGGTAACTAAAGATGCTTGATTTCATTGTCTACAGTGAAGTGTTAGGAAGCAGGTTGTAATTAAATTTTGAAACCCCGAGCTCAGACCAGAAGACACTTACAAAGTTTACTCTTGGGAGATGACGTGTTCAGAAATTAAAATCACCTGTTCTTGCAGGGTGCCTGGGTTCATTTCTCAACACCCACCAACACTGGGGTACACAGACATGCAAGCAAAATAGGCACTCATATAACCCAATAAAATAAATACCAAAACATTAAGAAAATAAGAAAGGAAGTGGCAAGAATATGTCTACAAATGATTCGCTTTGAGGGCTGAGTGGCTCAGTGGTAGGTGCACACTGGCACTGTTGCACCCACGTGGTGACTTAAAAGCACCTGCAACTCAAGTTTCTGGGGAGACTCCTTCTTCCAGCCTCCGAGAGCACAGGCATGCACACGCTGGACACACATACATGTAGGCAAAACGCTCATACACATAAAATAAAAATAACTAAATCTTGAAAAGAATAAATAAAGAGGGGTGGGGCCAGCTGGTGATGCCCCCTTTTAATGCCAGCACTCAGGAGACAGAGGCAGGCGAACTGCTGAGTTCCAGGCCATGTCAAGCAGTGGCACAATGTTCTATTTACATTGTCACAGAAACCTAAAAGTTGGGGGGTTGTTTGCTTTTTATGCCTGTGTGAGTGCAGAGGCCCTAGTGTTGGCTTCATTCTTCACCCTGGGCAATTGTAAGCTGCCTCAAGTTGGTTCTGGGAACTGAAGGTCCTCTGGGAGTGCAGGAGTGACTTTTGAAACTGAGAATTCCTGGAATGCTTGTTTGGGACAGGCCAGAAAGTCCCCGTGTGACTTCCAGGAAGGCCTTTCTTAACTCATTTAACTTGGGGGAAACAGTGAGTGTCTTGGCTAGTGTGCTGCCCTTACTGAAGACTGAGCCAAGGCTTCTATGGCCAAGGGGAACAACCTCAAAAAGCCCATTCCCACTGTGTTTATAAATAATGAAATAAACCAGATGGTGGTGGCACACGCTTTTGATCCCAACACTTGGGAGACAAAGGCAGGTGGATCACTATGAGTTTGAGGTCAGCCTGGTCCACAGAGCTATTTCCAGGACAGCTACACAAAGAAACCCTGTCTTAAAAACCAAACAAATAGTGAAATCAAAATACATCTGGACATTTTCATCATGATAGATATCATTTCCATAGTCACCAACCTGGGAAATGGATCCTTTTATTAAAAAGTCAAACACTCCCAAGCAGACATTTAAAATTCACTTACCCTGCAGAAGTGAGGCAATGAATGCAGTTGCCACACTGCTGGAGCACAGAAGCACGGAGTGGCTGAGGTAATATTTCCCTTCTGGAATCCAGCCCAATATGATGGCTGCCACGGCTGCTAAAAAGCCAACCACTGTAGCCTGAACCTGAAAACAGTTTTCGCAAAATCCAGATTAGTACAACATTAGATTTTCATCAGTTAATCATAACATACAAGACAGTCCAAACAGGTGCTGTGCGTGGGAACTGAACTGCCTCCATTTTAAAGAAGCTACTGGATTTCCATTTTAATACTTAGGATTGTGGGCTCTGATCTACATCAACGGGTATGGTAGAATGAGGGACCACATCATTTTTGTTTGCTTTGCTGTTGAGAAAAGAGGCTGCAGGCTGTCCTGGAACTACTCTGTTGGCCAGGCTGACCTCAAACTCAGAGACCCGCCAGCCTCTGCCCCTAATGCTGAGAGATGAATCCCCTGGAGCCCACGTTACAGATGCTGGGAACTGTACTCCGTCCTCAGGAAGAACAGCACATGCTCTAACTGCTGAGCCATCTCTCCAGGCCCTCCAGGTCTGTCTGTAACAAGCATGCCACATTCATCTTCTCCTTCACAGCCTGGCTTGTGGCAAGAAAATAACCTTTTCCCTAACCCAACCCACAGCTGCCATCTTCCCCTCTTCCATAGATCTTCCTAAGTTCCCTGTTCATCACATATCCTAGGGAGAGGAAGCCAAAGAGGCATTATATTTTGGCAACTAGGATCAGCAAATTCCTGGCCATCTCTGGCAGCCATCCTAACCAACTGCTGCAGGAAAGAGGAGGTGGAGTTTGGGGAAGACAGAGTGCCACAGGCTGAGGTGGGGACTGACATAGGCCACTCATGACACAGCCACAGCTGTTCAGTGTTTAAACAAATACATTTTCAATTTCTTGATTTGTTACAGTGCTCTATTGATTGATAAATGTGCGGAAGGTCTTAGATTTGTTTCGTTGTTATTACTGGGAACAAGCTTCTTGCATGTTTGATATACTGATATACAATGATATACTTCCCTCTCTAGCCCTGTTAGTCTGTTTTTACCATCCCGCCTAGATTCCTACACAGTCAACCTGAAAGGTTCTTAGGCTTTTCTAACAAAATAACCAGGACTGAAAAGAAAACTGAAACCCAGATGATTGTGAAATGAATAAAGGCTCTACAGCTGGCTTACATTAGAGGCAAGGTTAGGGCTCAGATTTTCTTAGTTCTAATCTTACAAACTTGAAAGCAACTGCATAGATATGAAACGGTCTTTATTTCAGAACTTTTTTGTCTTGGAAATGCAATGCATTTACTAACATTAAAATTAGTACATATTCCTGATGATCACACTAGCTGAAGAGTTACTCATGACAACTGAAATCATTTACCTAAGAGTTAGGAGAAACTAGAAGGCCATGGGCATCAACTGCTTCCATCACCTTTTCAGGGACTGCTTTGGTGTCTCATGAAACAAACGGTAAATTTCACACCCAGATCTGTAAGTAAATGTGTCACTTACCTGCTTCAAAGCCAAGTTGCCAATGATTAGATTCCACTTTTCAATGGGTGAGTCCATCTTCCCAACATTTACCTGTCAAGGAGGATATCAGCATCACTCTGTTATCTGCTCTATTTAAACAAAACCCAAATCTTAAAGCACAAACACACCTTCTAGCTCTTGGGAGGCAGAGAGAGACAAATGGATCTCTGTGAGTTTGAAGCCAGCCTGGTCTATAGAGTGAGTTCCAGGACAGCCAGGGTTATACAGAGAAACCCTGTCTTGAAAAACAAAACAAAACAAAACACATGTGCTGTGTGCAGCCTGTGTTCAGAGTGATTCTGAACCAGCCTGCTATTTGACATCAGCTTGGCTGAGATGGGAAAAATGTTTTAAGCAACAAATCATAGTCATCCGCCTACTGGCAGATACTATAACTACATCATCCGCACATGCCAACTTTGATATAATGAGGCCCAACAAGAAAAAATACTATAATTCTGAGCTGCCGATACATAATTTCATAACATAAAACTAATATAATCCAAAGAGTTATTAGCCAGAGAGCAAGAAATAAACAAAGCATGCATGTGTATTTGAGTCATTCATATAATTATTAGCAATAAGAACTCATTCACAGATTTTGACTATATACCTTCAGTCATCAAAATACATATACATCCTTCTGGTAAATGGAAGAATGCTTTGCTAAATGAGGATAGTATTCATGTATTCTACCGTTCTGTGATCCAGATGGGAAAATTATCTCAGGATTTTAAATACACACACACACACACACACACACACACACACACACACACACACACACACAATTCCCAGTAATTTGGGAAGCAATGGACAACCGTTAGCAATACACACATACACATTTATAAATACATTACACAGTTAGGCTTTAATTACCCATCATCTACTCGTGAAAGATTTTCATATGTTATTTAAAAAAAAACATCTGGAGCCAGTGAGACAGCAGTAAAGGTGCTCACCTGGTCCCTGGAAGCCACAGGGGTGGGATGGGAGGGGATACAACGCCTGCAAACTATCCTGCCCCCCCCCACAGCATGTACACACTTACACTCACACACACACACTAAGCCCCCCCACACACAGCATGCACACACTTACACTCACACACACACACACACTAAGCCCACACACACACACACAGCATGCACACACACTCACACACACACACTAAGCCCCCCCCAGCATTCACACACTTACACTCACACACACACATACACTAAGCCCCCACACACACAGCATGTACACACACTCACACACACACATACACACTAAGCCCCCCACAGCATGTACACACTTACACTCACACACACACACACACATAAGCCCCCCCCACATACACAGCATGCACACATACTCACACACACACACACACACACCACACACACACACTAAGCCCCCCCACAGCATGTACACACTTACACACACACACACTAATCCCCCACACACACAGCATGCACACACTTACACTCTCTCTCTCTCACACACACACACACACACACACACACTAAGCCCCCACACACACAGCATGTACATACACACACATACACTAAAGAAACAAATGTTTTAAAGCTTTTGGGTTGGGGGAAGGGTCAAGACATGGTTTCCCTGTAGCTTTGGAGGCTGTCCTGGAACTTGTTCTGTAGACCACGCTGGTCTCGAACTCACAGAGATCCACCTGTCTCTGCCTTCCAAGTGCTGGGATTAAAGGTGTGCTGCTCCACCACCCAGATTTAAAGCTTTTTAAAATTCTGCACAAGACTGAGTAAAGGAGATACAGCTCACACAAGGCCTTGGGCTCAATATTGAGCACCACAAAAACACATAGAATCATTATTTACAGATGGTTTTAACCATGAATAGACTAGCATTGTCTCAGTAGTAGCAAATCAGCAGGTGAAGTGTCACATCAAGACGCCATCTAGTCAATTCAGAGACCATTTTTTATTCTACAATCTCCCTGTGGACTCTGGCCTCAAAGTATTCAGCTAATGCAAATATTGAGGTTTGTGAGTCATTAGAATATAATTATTCATGCAGTCTTTATAGATTTACTTTCCAAACCTGACAATAGTTATTGATAGCTCCAACAATCTGGAGCTCTATTCGAGAGGGCAATGTTTAAAGAGTGAATCCACCTCACAGAGCTGAAGAGGCAGGCAAAGGCTGGTGTGCATTTTCAGTAACTCATTTAAAGAGATCTGATGGCTACAGTTAGCAACCTAAGATGACTAACTCCATAAAAAAGCATTAGACATAAAGCCTCCACAGTTGTTAGTAAGTAGCAGAGGCACCTATGCATTAGTGTCTACTAGAGGTCAAGGGTGACGGAGGGGCAGAAGGAGAGTACTGGCTTAAGGAATCGGTGGCAGATTCACTCCACACCACCACAAGCCAACTCTTCCAAGGTGAGAGCTACATTCCACAGCATTCCTGTCACCATCATCCTTCAGCAACATCAGGTTACTGCATGACGGGAACTTCCGAAAACTGGGAAAATACAAGTGAAGGGGAGGCCATGACTTTTGGAAGGCAGTCAGAACTAGTGGGCATCCAGACATTCCTTGCTCTCGCCCCACCCCAATGCTTAGGCTGTTTCTCGGGTCATCCCACCGGCTGAAAGAATGAAAATACAGCCTAACTCTCTAATGACCGTTAAAAGTTAGAAATTTAAAAATATCCACCAGCATGTATTTAAAATCACCTTAGCTACATGCAAAGCTCAGGAAAAAGAAAACACATGAAATAGCTTGGTCACGATGACCGGTTTCTGGAAATTATTATTATTATTCATAACCACCTACTTTCTGAGGAATGTTGTTATTCTCAATAACAGTCTGGGAATTGTTATGGGCCGTCCTGTCCACAAAGAAAATTAATAACTAAAAGAGAAGGGACTCATGGCAAGAAGGGAAAACTAGAAAGAACAAATGCCTCTGCCAATAGATATAGACAACTCCCTGACTGGAGAGTCCATGCCCCCCCCCCTTATCTTAAGGACAAGGCCACTGAGCCCGCTGGTCCTAGAGAAAGAAAACCCCCTAACCTTGCAGGTGCGCTAAACAATCCCGCCTTGTAAAAACTGTGTACTCTATGAAATCTCTGTAACCTAGGAAACCTTATTAACCATCCAAGTTTTGAACTGTCCCACTACCTTGCTTTTAGGCCTAATGAAAATAACAGGCTAGCTTTGAAACTGGCCTTGATAGCTTTGATGTAAATCCTATAAAAGCTATCTCAATTCTGCCCTTGAGGTCCTCTGTCCTCTACCCCTGCATGGTGTGTGACTGTGGACCCCAGTGCACTTGGAATAAAAATTCCTCATGCTATTTGCATCGAGACCGCTTCTCGTGAGTGATTTGGGGTGTCACCACACTCTGCAGGTCTTTCACAGCAACCTTCACATTACCACAAGTCCATAGATGACACACAGCTGATGTGGTCATAGACCTTAGAGAAGAACCTCTTCGGGAACTTTCCTAAGCCTATAATTCCTTAATTGCACTCTAAATAGTCACCCTTACAGCCATACACAAGTGTAAAGCTCAGCCCTCACCAAAGAAAATTCTTTTGCAGCAGAGACCATTACAGAAAACCACACAACCATTCAAAATACAGAGAACAACCGGCCACTGGGTACCCATCCCCGTGGACACATCTACAGCACAACTGATAGGTAAAGGCTCGGGACTATCAAAGAGACACATGTACCAACAAGGTTTAAAGAGCAGGAGGCCATGGGAGCCAGAGAGATGGCTGGGAGTGGTTGGGAGTGCTAGCTGCTCTTCCATAGGACACAGGTTCAATTCCCAGCACCCACATGGCAGCTCAAGACTGTCTGTAACTCCAGTTCCAGGGGTTCCAACACCCTCATACATACAGACATGCAGGCAAAAAAAAAAAAAAAAAAAAAGAGGAGACCATGAATTTGGGAGGGAGTGTGGATAGGGGCAGACATAAGGATGAAAAGGGGGAAATAATGTAATTATGTTTTAATTAAATATTGTTAAACCCTCAAATTGTGAAAAAGAGCAAAGAGAAATGAAATCAAGTAGGAGAAAAGCGAGAGAGCAGCAACACAGAACGGAGAGCATGAAGAAGGAGTCTAGAGAAGGTTCTAGAGAAGGCGAGCTTCACGGTGTTCCTACGCCACTAAGTCACTTTACCAGGCGACCACCTAAGGATGCACGGACTCAGCGTCACTCTTGTGAGCTTGGCTTCTCTATGCAATGATTATGGCTCAGCGCAGCACCTCCGCCTAGCACTTTCCCAGCTACTAGCCTGCTGCTGTGCCCTTTCAGGAAAAGGGAATCGGGATGAGTACTCTCCAGTCTTCCGTCATTCCCTGGCAATGAGCTCTCCATCCCAACAACTTCACATCCTCTCCTGCCACCATAATCAAAGCAACACCACCTTTAGCCTAACTTACAACAGACTGGTCACTCGGCGTTAGCCCTTTGGCCACCTGTGCCTTACAGCATGACCTATTTCAAAATGGAACGGCAAAGCCTAACTATTATGAATCTAAACAAATGCTGGACAAGGGTCAAGAACAACAGATGCCTTTAGAATAGCTGAACCAAAACCTCACTGCTCCTGGCAAAGTGGTGGAGTCACTTAAATGCGTGTATGCTTTGCCATATTTATCAGGCTAGCTTTAAACCCATAAAATCCTCCTGCCTCTGTCTTCTGAGTGCTGGATTTAAAGGCACCCTGCATATATACCTATGTACCACATGTATGTCCGGAGCTCTCAGGTCAGGTGCCAGGGTCCCTGGAACTGGAGTTAGATGGCTGTAAACCTCCCATGTTTGTGCTGGGAATCTAAAGCAGGTCCTCTGTAGGGTAACAAACAAACTCCTGAGCCATGTGTCCAGCCTCTTGGTGGCATTTTGCTTTGAGAGAAAGTGTCTCTGTGTAACTCTGACAGGCCTCAAACTCACAACAATCTCCACGCTATGATTTCAATGCTATGACTTCAGGTTGTCCAAGTGCTGAACAGAGGCCAAGGGAGTGGAGATGCAAACCTTAGACCAGGGTCTGGCTCTCTCCACAATAGCATGTTGCAGAACAGAACCCAGGAATGTTATGCTGGACTTTCAGAGCTATAAGAAAATTATTCCTGAGCAGTGGTGGCACATGCCTTTAGTTCCAGCAATCAGGAAGCAGAGGGAGGCAAATCTCTAAGTTCAAGGCCAGCCTGGTCTACATAGCGTGTTTCAAGACAGCCAGAATTACACAAAGACACCCTGTCTTGGGAAACTAAAAACAAACAGGGAGAGTAAAATTTCTAAAGTTTCCAAGTTTACATAATCCTAAACTATGTAAATATATGTCATATGAGTCTCCAGTATATCCTTGCCCCAAGCCCAGCTGTTAAAGAAAATATATGTGAGCTGGGCATGGTGGGTATATCTTTAATCCCAACACCAGGAGGCAGAGACAGGCTTGAGGATGTCCTGGTCTACATAGTGTGTTCTAGGACAGCCACGGCTACATAGTGAGACCCTGTCTGAAAAACAAGTCAAAATCGGCCAGACAGTAGTGGTGCATGCCTTTAATCCCAGCACTAGGAAGGCAGAGTCAGGTGGCCTGGTCTACAGAGCCAGTTCCAGGACAGACTCCAAAGCTACAGAGAAATCCTGTCTCAAAAAACAAAACAAAACAAAATGACAAGATCTATCTAAAATTCTGACACCGTGGCTGGAGAGACGTCAGCAGCTAAGAGCACTTGTTACTCCTGCCGAGAAAGTGTGTTCAATTCCCTGCATCTATATGGCTGCTAAGAAGCAGCTATAACTGCAGTTCAAGGCATCTGATGCCCTCTTCTGGCCTCTGGGGCGCTAGGCACACACAGTGCACATGTATACATTCAAGTAAAATATTCATACATAATTTTTTTAAGTTCAAAAACCGCTGACATGGTCACACCAATTCAATGAGGTTTGCATAACGGTCTTCTCTTCTGAGGTCCTGCACGGCCGACTCACTGCCCGGTTCAGGTTCCAGCGTATGCATCACCTTCTCAGAAGGGCGGTCTCTGTATACACATCAGTGATCTCTATAGGAGGGGCCTGAAGCTGCCCTCCTGAATTACCCTTCGCCACACGGCCTGCCTGTGTTTTCTTCACTCCCCTACTGATATCTGAAATGACCTATTTGTTATGAGAGTCTTTGGATTTGTAAGCACTCCAGCACCCATGAGAGCGGAAGAGAGGAGATGTCGCCAGGGCGGCTCCTCAAAGTTTGCTTCACAAGGTGGAGCAGGCAAGCAAGATTTTACAGAAGCATGCATGACAGTCAGCAGGCTGTTAATGATGACCCGTTGTTTTAGGTATTTTTCCAGGCCGTTCTGTTTCAGGTACCAAGAGAAGTCATGCTTGGCAAATAGGCAGCATAAGCTGTGCTTTAAGTAAATCACTACATAAATCAATAAATCAGTGTCTAGTAATTAGTCTGTTCTATCTCATTTTTTACTTCAGATTTATGTCAGTTTTATGTCTGCACTGTCATCCTCTTGTATTATTTGTCATGACCAGGTATGGTGGTGCATCCCAGCACGTGGGAGGCAGAGGCAGAAAGATCTCTGAATTTAAGACCAGTTTGGACAACATAAGTTCCAGACCAGCCATGGCTACAGAGAGAAACCCTAGCTCAAATTAATTAATTAATTAATTAAAAAAAATAATACTCAGCATTACTTATTTATTTATGAGTGTCTGCCTCATGTATGGATACCATATGCGTGATTAATGCCTGAAGGCCAGAAGAGGGCAGCAGATATCCTGGAGCTGGAGTTATGGGCAGTTGTGACCTGCCATATGGTAGAAACCAAAATCTAGTTCCTTGTAAGTAAATGCTCTGTCTCAGCCATTTCTCCGTCTCCTATCATATTTTTTATATTGAGACCATTAGAAAGTGTTTATATATCCAATAACAGATGATAAATTAAACTGTGGGGTTACACAATATAAAAGGATATAACTGTTTGTGTGGTACATGCCTTTAATCCCAGGATTTAGGAAGCAGAGACAGGAGGACCTCTGTGAGTTCAGGGCCAGCCTGGTCTACATAGCAAATTTGAGACCCTATCTAAAAAAGAAAAAAAACATAGCCAATAAAGTATATAATATGGACTAACTGGTATAAAAAGATCGGCAGCATTTATTCTAATTGGTCAGATTAAAGAAGCAAATGCATAGGATTCCAGCTTTACTCTCAACCACAGACTTGTATACTCACAGAATTTGCCTCCCCACACATTTCACCCTAATGACTGCTAATGTGGCCTGGAAGGAGGCAAACATACTGGTGCTTCAGGTGATACAGGAAGAAGTAGGGAAACTTACAGCAGTGGATAACCGAGACGCCAGTGTCATTTCCAAGTTCCCTTTCAGACCAAGAAGTGCAGGGACTAAAATGAAAACTTCTGTCACGTTCTTGAACACCTCCCAGTGCTGTGAGACAGAAAGAAACAGCTGTTCAGAACAAGGCCATTCCGATTTCCAAATCTGTCTCTCCTTATTGTTATTGTCACATCAGGGTCTCACCATGTGGCCCTGGTTGGACTGAAACTCAGTATGTAGACCAGGCTGGCCTCAAACTCAGGGAAGGGCCTGCTTCTTTCCTAAGTGCAAGGGTTAAGGCCTGCCCACCTTGCCTGGTTTTGCTTCCATGTTTTAAGGACAACACAGGTTATCTAATCAATGGACATGTACCCTCCCGAGGTCATGATTTGAGTGACTTTAGAAGATTCTCAACATCTGACATCACTGCATCCCACTAACACTAACAACTAACCCCGGGGCTCCTAAGGTTTACTGTGTCATGCTCTTTTGTCTTTTATTGGCAGGATCGAGGAGTCACAGCCTACCTCTCACACACACTAGGCAAGCACTCCACCACTGAGCCATCTTGCTGCGTGGCTTGAGTTTTTAAGACAGCTCAGGCTGCTATTAACTCATTGTTGTAGCCCAGGCCAGCCTTAAACCTGTGATCCACAGCTCTGCATCCCAAATGCTAGACACCAGGCATTCCCAGTTACTTTATCGTTTCATGTCTAATGGTTAAGAGCTCAGGCTATGGGACTGGGTCATCTGGAATTGAGTCTGGGTTCTAGCACTGCTTAGAACAATCTCACAAGAAAGTTACACTGCTGTTCTTAAGTTTACAGATTAGGAGATAAGAATTCCCAAAGGTCCACTGATATTCCCAAGGTCGGGAGGGAGGGAGGGATGGAGGGAGGGAGGGAGGGAGGGAGGAGGGAGGGAGGGAGGGAGGGAGGGAGGAAGGAGGAAAAAAGAAAACACATTGAGAGTTAGCATCTCAAGCAGCTAGTACTCCTATGTTCTGGTCCTCATTTTAGAGTAATAAGCTAAGAGGTGGCATAACACAGAGTCATAAAACCACCATCAAATTGGAAATGATTCTTTTAGCACATGGTGTCACTCTGTAGCTCCCTGTACTCGCTGTGGAACAGGCTGGTCTCGAATTTGTGATGCTCCTGACTCGCTTCCCCCTGGTGCTTGGATTACCAGCATGTGCCACCATAGCCCAGTGAAATAAAACTCCTGCCTCTAGGGATGGACCTGTCACCGCTGATTCTGAGATCCTGACTACCTCTCAGATGCCACCATCTCCATCTATGAAATGAAGACAGCAAAAACTGACCCTCAGAAAAACACCATAAAGTTAACAGATTGCTTTCTAACCTGAAAAGATCATAGAAATACCTAATAACACAAAGAGGTGTTTTACAAATGCAATTAAAATAGGATTACCCCAGGAGGATAATCCAGGAGGATTATCCGAGAGGCATTTCAGCTCTTGCCAGAAAGAACAGGTCTTTGTCACTGATAACAAAAGAGGTGAGGAAAGCAGAACTGAAATCCATCACGTAAGTAGGAAAACAAGACCCTTCTGTTTCCTATAAAGTCGCTCTGGGGATTGCTCTAAATGAAAGAACTGGGCCTGAAGATGGTCAGACACACTGGCTGGGTGGGTCAAGGCTGCCCACAAGCCCAACTACCAGAGTTCTACCCCAGAACCCATGGAGAAGGGGAAATCAACCCCCGTAAACGGCCCTCTGACCTCCACATCAGCAACACATGAACACACACACAGTACACACAAACATAAACTGTTTACCCCCTGGAGACGGCTGGGGCATCGCTCAGGGACTGTGGACCTGCTGGTATATAAGAGGACACTGTCTCCAGCCTCCACCACACACGGAGGCAGGAGGGAGCAGAGGTCCGGGAGGTGGGGAGGTGAGGGTATGCACATGAGGACTACAAGTACCCTTATTTTAGCACTACATTGTTTGAATTCATTTTAATGAACGTATGTAATTTTTTTATTTTAAAATAAAACATTTCAACATACTGCTTGCTTACTGAGCTTTCTTTTACTTGGTTTATTTTTGGGTTTGTAATAAAAAGGTACGTCATTTGGCATGTGGGTTCTATCCACAGCATGGGGGGGGAGACAATTTTCTAGAAGAGAAGTTAACAGAGGTAACAGTGTCTCAAAGCATTCGCTGCACAGAGATAAATTAAATCTAAGATAAGGCTTGAGTGGGGGGGGGGGAATACAGCTCAGGCTCCTGCCACACACGATGTTCCAGACTCAGCACTGCAAAGATAAGTACTTGAGAGCATTTGAAAAAAAAAAAAAAAAAAGTGAAGCCAAACCAGCGGGCGCACACCTTCGATCCTAGCAGTTGGGGTAGGGATGGAGGGGCTGAAGGCGGAGCTAAGGTACGACAGGCTGCAAGTTTGCAAGTTCAAAGCCAGTCAAAGCTAGACAATGAGTCCCTACCGAAAGACGGGCGGAAAGGAAGAGAGAAAGAAGGGGAATGGAGAGGAGGGGAGGGAAGGAGAGGAAGGGGTAGGAGTGAGTAGAGCATAAGGACCTAGATTCATTCCTCAGAACCCATGTTTTAAAAAAAGGAGGGATAGCACACGCCTCTACTTCCAACACTTGGGAAGCACTTGGATCTCCATGGGTTCAAGGCCAGCCTGGTCCACATAGTGAGTTCCAGGATAGCCATGATGATGTGGAAATTCTTGTTTCAAATTGATTAATTAATTAAAAAGCCCAGAAAGCCAAGCACAATGGCACACTCATAATCCCAATGCTGAGGAGACAGAGACAGGCTGGACCCCTACAGTTTCACCGGCTGCCAACTGAGTCAATACCTTCCAGGTAGAGGTGAGAGACCCAGCTTCATAAAACAAAAGCAACTAAGGAAGACATCCAAGGTTGGCCTCTGGAGCTCCTGCGTGCATGCGCGCACACGCACTCGCACAAGTACACTGAAACTACAGTTAAAAACTCACCTGTACTATGTCCAAAACCATGCCGGCGGAAACCGTTCCAAACCCAGCCAGCAAGAACGGCACAAGTATCTGCAGAGCCATGATGCCGCTGGACTCCTTGGGTAGCTTGTGGTTTGTTTCCACAATAACATCATCGCCCTCACTGGACAGATCTTCGTCCAGTAACATGGCGGTGGTTTCTGAAGCCTCCCTTCCATCACAGTAGTTATAGCCGGCATAGTCCTCATACGTGGGGCTGCAGCTGGCTGGAGCATGCCCACTGCTGCCATGGAAGGCCTGCTCTGAGAACTCGTGGTAGTCCAGATGTGGCTCTGACCGCTTGCTGAAGGTCTGCCCTGCACCCGACAGTCCGTCCTGCCAAATGCCATTTGCCTTTTTATGCCTGTCGTCCTGGTTCTTCTGGTAAATGACTGGCACCATACTTAAAAGTAAGTTCAAAAACTTGTCAGACTGAATTGTGTTTAAATTTAAAGTCCAATCTACAAAGCCTCCTCCACTATCTGGACTGCCACTTGTCTTGCAAGTGACAGATCTTCCTTTACTGTGAGTCATATTGTCATCACAAAAAGCGCTGTACCCTTCGGACTCAAGCTTCGTCGAGCATAGCAGAAGCAAAGCCACACCAGCCCTTGCCCAAGTTAAGCCATTGACTTTACTGTACAGAAAATGTTTCCTCTGGCAAAAAACATTCACAAGTTCCAGAGAGGGATTCAACCTGCAAAGGAAGAAATAAAATTTAAAACTTAGATTAACCACACTTGCACTGATGTTCATATAAGTATAGAAGCCATACTCTATGAGTTGGACACAGATCTGTTTTGTGACATACAAGTGTTTTGTTTTTTAATAAAAATACAGTGTGTAAGTCAGGTATGGTGGTGCACACCTTTAATACTAGTATTCAGCAGGGAGAGGCAGGTAGGGAGAACCGATTCTGCTCTACATAGTGACTTCCAAGCCAGCCAGCGGTACACAGTGAGACCCTGTCTCAAAAGCACAAAACAAACAAAATGTGCAACCATTTTATAGTCTATCTTGCATAAAAGTGTCTTTATTTTTTAATATTTCATGTAACTAAGGCCCACATGAGGTCTCTGACTGCCTCTGAAGTCCTATAGTAGATACATTTAAGATGTGAAGTGGTGGCATCTGCTGGCCATAGTGGCACACTCCTGTGGTAGCACTAAGGGGCCAAGGAGAGGATTGTCCAAAGACAGAGACCAGCCTAGGCTACAGACTGAGACCTCTTTCTTTTCCTTTTTCTTTCTTGTTTTGGTTTTTTGAGACAGGGTTTCTCTGTATAGCTTTGGAACCTGTCCTGGAACTCAATCTGTAGAACAGGCTGGCCTCATACTCACAGACATCAGCCTGCCTCTGCCTCCCAAGTGCTGGGATTAAAGGTGTGGGCCACCAATGCCCCGTGAGACTTCTTTCTAACAAAACCAAAAGGAGAAGGAGGAGAAGTGATGGCTCCTATCACTATGGAGAGGGCTCAGAATTAAATTGCGCTTGTTTCTGAGTTTCAGCACCAAAATAGTCTCAGCCACTTATACATGTCAATATAAGAGATACAATAAAGTATATGCCATTATACTGTGTAGATATTAATTAATAAGCCATACTCCTTTAGTTTATAGATTACACATTTTTCATTAAAACATGAAGAGACAAAGATGGCACTTACTGTAGAAACATTTTATAATGTCCTGAATGCAGCACAGGGCACTTAGTCCCTAAAACTAAGTTAGAGTCACCTATCATTCTCATATACCAAAGAAAATATCCTTACATTGACTTAAGAATATATTCCTTATCTGGGCATTGGTGGCACACAACTGTAATCCTAGCACTTGGGAGGCAGAGGCAGATGGATCTCTGTGAGTTCAAGATCAGCCTGGTGTACAAAGTGAGTTCCAGAACAACCAGAATGTGTGTGTGTGTGTGTGTGTGTGTGTGTGTGTGTGTGTGTGTGTGTGTGTGTGTGTGTACTCTCCTTAGATTATTTAGGGAATAACTCAAAATAATGATGATAAATACTTACTCAGTCCTCCATTTTATAAGCCAACCAAAACAATGCTGGTAATGCCCTCCCATGCTCCTCAAGTCTGCTGTGGTCTAATGTCCCCAGTAAGGTCTCTGACTAGCTGGATAGTGACTAGACTGTCAAAGACAAACACAGATAGCCACTACAGTGATGGGAGATGTCATTCTGTAAATATGTTTCTCTTATTGGCTAATGAATAAAGCATTATTACATTATTAAATAGTGTCTCAGTGTGATATTTGGGGCTGGCATGGCTTGGGACCAGACCAGCAGGGGAAAACCTACTTGAAACATAATGGTGCCCACCATGGGGCAGGCACCAATGTCTCACAAGCTGCAGTGTGTCTGCCTGGTTAGGCAAGGGACCCGCCTGTTCAGGGATGGTGGGGGAAGGGAATGGTGTCTGTCACCTGGCTGAAACCCAGGTCCCGTGAAAATCCTGATCCCACTTCTGACACCAGATATTGCAATTTAATAAGGATCGGGATAAACAATTAGGCCAAACAGATGTTTATTCAGGGAGGAATAACTCACAACCTAGACAGATGAACACCAGCAGGTGCTCTCCTCTCCTCGTCCCGCCAGCAAGAGAGTGGTCCCGGCTCCTCCTCAGACCCAGTTCCACAGGTCACTTCTGCCCCTGGCCCCACCCCCCAGTGGGCGTGGTCAGTGCCACTGAAGCAGACAAAGTACTACACTATAGCTAGTCACCAACTGGAACTGAGCCACGAGGCCATATATGCCTGCCCCAGCTGCACCTAACTGTACAGTAAGTCATAGCCATGCCTATCACAAAGGGCCTAGAGGCCTCAGATGCTTCTCAGGGACACCCAGGCTAGGCTGACTTACACTTCCTGGCGAGTCAAGGTCAAGAGCCTGGCACTGATTTGATATAAGAAACATGGGCCCCCTGCACTACTGCACTGCTCACCTACCGAGCCAGACTGCACTGTTGACTTCATGACACTGTCATTCTTCAAGGTGTCCTCTCCTTGGTTAAAGTGACAGAGTACAGGGAATAACAAGAGGAGAAACATAAGGGTCTGTAGGACAAGCAGGTACTGGGGCTGCTTATCTGTTTAATCGTCCCCTCTTCTTTAGTACTGGGGAACCCTGGTAACCCCTGATACAGAACCTTCTACACATCTGTGCATGCATGTGCCTGTGTTCTTAACTTCCCCAGGGGATTATGGTACTGACTTCCTATAGAGTCGAACCAGGAATCTAGTGACCTGGATTAAGTACTACGGTTGGACCTCCATCTACCAGAGTTGTTCCACAGCTGAAATTCAGCCAGCCACAGGGCCTGGTGATGCAGCGCACTGGTACAGTTCTTGCCTAAACATGTGCTATGGCCTAGGTTTAAGGCCCAGCATCACAGAAACTAGACTAGGTAGACTAGAAATTAGATACATGATGCAATCCCAGCACTAAAGAGGTAGACACATGGAAATCAAAAGTCCAAACTCATCCACAGCATACAGCGTCCAAGGCCGGCCTGGAATACATGAGATCCCGTCTGAAGGAGGGAAAAGCATCTGTACTGAATAGGTACCACTACTGGTGGCATCCACGCTCCCTGCCCTGACAATAATGGACTAACCCTCTGAAACCACAAGCAAGCCCCACATCCATTCTTCTTTTATGAACACTGCCTTGGTCATGGTGTGTCTTCACAGCAACAGAACAGCCACCAAGACATGTGCCACTTATGTTATTTCGAGTTATCATTATATCATTTGAGAGCTTTTATTTTCTGTGGCACTTTATATAGGCTGTGTAAGCATTCAACCTGAGACATCACCCCAGCTGCTTTTACTTTTTATTTTGAGGCAGAGTCTCACTAAGTTGCTCAAGCAGACCTTGAATTTGTAATCCCCCTGCCTCATTCTCCAGAGTAGTTGGAATCATGGGCCTGCACAACTATGCCCAGATCCAGAGAGAAAAGCTGGGTGTGGCGGCACATACCTTTAATCCCAGAACTCTGGAGGCTGAGACCAGCAGATCTTCTTGACTTTGAGGTTGAACTGGTCTACACAGTAAGTTCTAAGCTGGTCTGCATAGTTAAGTTCCAGGACAGCCAGAGCTAGGTAGTGAACACTGTGCAGTGGGGGGTGGGGAGGGCGCACACATGTAAATCAGAAGTTGTGCTTTTCCTAACTCAATAATCTGATCTACCCTGGAGACTAGATGTGAATGTGAACTAGTAAGTAAACAGTGTGAATGCACGCACGCACACACACACGCACACACACGCACACACACACCCCTAGTCAAAGTGGGAATGGTGATAACCGTGGAAGACAACGTGGCATGTGTGATCTACTAAAACAGAAGCCACACACACCCTACAGCCCTACAACCTAAGAATTCCAAAGCACATGCCCTGAAGAAACCCTGTGTAAGACAAGAAGATGGGGGAGAGAGATAGAGAGAGAGAGAATGGGATGCAGTGGATGGATCCCTGACAGGATTCAACACAAGCTGCTAGAGAATGGTTTGAGGGATGGTGTAAACGCACAGGAGCCTTCCCGAGTACTCCTTATGTAACCTAAGCTTCAAAGTCTTAGCAAACATTTGCTGCTGTTCTCTGAATTATGCATGCATCTTACAAAAGGGCTTAAGGCTGGAGACCGGGCTCAGTGGTCAACAGCACCTGGTGATCTTGCAGAAAACTCAGGTGCAACCCCAGCTCCAACACCACTGCTCACAACCTCCTGTAACTACAGCCCCAGGGGATCCAACACCGTCTTCTGGTCCTCAAACACCAGGCACACACATAGTTACATACATGCATGTAGACAAAATGCTCATACTCATAAAATAGTAACTCTAATTTTTTTTTAAACAGTGCTCCAGCATGAGAGGTGCTGTGGCAGAGCTTACCATTAATCCCAGACATTGCTCCCTCCTAAGAGAGGATGACAACCTCTACGTGTTGCCATGGTTTCCTGGACACTGATGAGGATGACACATCTTCATCTCCACTGGCAGTGATCTTTACCTGTTGCCATGGTTTCCTGGACACTAATGAGAATGACACATCTTCATATCCGCTGGCATCAGCAGCCACACGCACCAAGAGAATAATCCAGCTGATCTGACCCCAGATTGCTACCTTCTTTCCTTGAGGAGCCTCTCTGAATACTGGTTCCCATCAACCATCAAGAGCTTCAAAATAGTTTCCAAAGATCTGAATCTCAAAAGCCAGAACAATTTCTTCTGAATGTTTAGCAAGTTAAAAGCTCTTCCTGGGGCCAGTCAGATGACTCAGTAGATGAGGGTGATTTGCAGCTTGGCTGTGCAAACCCTGAAGACTCTGAGTTCAATCCCTGGAACCCACATAAATGTTGACCGGGAGAATCAACTCCTCAAAACTGCCCTCTGACCCCGCCCCCCCCCCCGCAATAATAATAGAAACAACGACGCCGATGATGATTGATGCTGATAAATAAAAGGTTTTAAAGTTACTGCACATTCAGGTTCATTCCATGTTCTGAAAGGTTTGCTCCAGCTTACTACTAGGGAAAGAGTTGTCCCAGGGTGACATGCTTAATGAAGTAAACACCAGACACTCTCCTTGAAAGCAGTTTGAATCATGAGAATTTTAACATTAATGTTTTAAGACTGTTTCTTTTTAAAAAGATAAAAGAAATGTATCTGGCCTACTAGTCCTGGCCTCAACTTCATGCATCCTTCATTCCGCCACTCTGCAGAAATGCATCCTGTTCCTTCCATTCTCTCTTTATCAAGTTTGCTTTCAGAAGGCTCATGCCAAACTAAACTTGCCTGGTGGCATACAAATTACTTCCTTGTTTTACTTAAAAACTTTAACTCCTTTAGTAATGCCCACTAAGCACTCGATTGTGCTTTGAAGACAAGGACTGGTACTGTTTAATTTGCTTTATGCAGGACCCAAGCAGCAGAACAATGCCATGACTGCTCAATTTCCTTTAAAGACCCAAATCAAAATAAAGTCCTCACCTGTCAATGTCTCCCTCCCTCCCTCCTTTCCTCTGTCTCTCTGTCTCTGTCTCTGTCTCTCTCTCTCTGTCCCTCACTCTATCTTCTCCTCCCCTCTCATGATCTCATGAGACAAAGTTTCACTGTGTAGCCCAGGCTAGCCAGGAACTCACTATGTAGACCAGGCTATCCCAATACTCACAGAGATAAGCCAGGGATCCGTGCTGGGATTAAAGGTGCACACCACCAAACCCGGGCCATTTCTCAGTCTTTACCCTTTGATTTCATCACTCTTATGTTTTTCCAGGTTACCCAGACCAAACAAATTCTGCTCTGTGTGTGTGTGTGTGTGTGTGTGTGTGTGTGTGTGTGTGTGTGTGTGTGTGTTCTGAATAGAACATAGGTCCTTGTCCATTTGAGGTAAGCAATCTCTAAACTGAGCTATATTCCCAGACTCCTGCAATCCAATCTGCCTTATGATTTCCACACTTCCATACTTTCTATCATTCTGTTCCTAACACCCAGAACTTTTGTCTCATTCAAAGACCCTAGTAAAGGTATGCCACTTCAAGAAAATCTCCCAGATTAATGAACTGAGAGGAGAGAAAGGCAAACACTAAAATGACCAAAGCACGGGTAGTGTCCACAGGGAAGGCAAGGAAGGGCTGTCTGGCTCAGTCGGGAAGACTTGGAGGCGGGAGCCCCAGGCTCGGGGTCACACTGCATCCAGTCAGGGAGCAGACAGAGTGCTAGCCTCCAACCTCAGTTCCTGTCCCATTCAATTGGACCCAATCCACGAAAACACTGCCCCCATGTGCCGGTTTATCTTCCTCTTCAGTTAAACGTTTCTGGAAATGCCTTCATAGCCATACCCAGAGATGTGTTTCCATGGTGATTACAAATCCAACTGACAGTGAAAAATAGCCATTACATCACACTTACTGTTTGTAAGTAAGGTATCTCACTCTGCAGCCCTGGCTGGCCTGGGACACTTCACATAGATCAGGCTGGCCTCAAACTTGCAGCAGACTTCCTGCCTTTGCCTCCCAAACTGGGACTACAGGTGCACACTACCACGTACAACCCCGCTTACGTTTATAGTTTTGCTGTTGTTGCTTCAAGGCAGGGCTTCTCTGTGTAACAGCCTTGGCTGCCCTGGAACTCAATCTGTAGACCAGGCTGGCCTCAAACTCAGAGAGAGAGATCTGGCTGTCTCTGCCTCCTGAGTGCTGGGATTAAAGGCCTTTGCCACCACCACCCAGCTACAATTTTTTTTAAATAACTTATAAGAGTTAAAAGTATCCATTTAGTCTCCCACTGCCAGTTCCTGTATGGCAGAAGGCGCCTTGCATTTCCTGTGTGCTTCTTGGCTCCCAAAGGTTGGCACTGGGTATGGTGGTCCACACCTTTACCAAAGGCAGTAGAGAGATGAGACAGGAGTACTAATGTTCAAGACTAGGCTGAGCAGTTCAGCAAGAGTTCTAAAACACAGGGCTGGGGGGTGTCGCTCAGCCGCAGAGCACTTGCCTACCACGTACAAAGTCCCTGGCTTTCTTCCCGAACTGTAAAAAACAGGCAACATGGCAATATGAAGGAGCGCACCACCATCCCAAATGTGCTGTTAATGTTACCTCAGGCGGCCACGGCATCCAGATACAAGCATGCACAGATGGGGCAGGTATGTGACTTCCTTTTGCTATTGCCTCTCCAGAAAAAATCTATTCCTAGGCAAAAGTGTAAAGAATGAGGGGCTGCTAGTGTGGGAACGGACTTGGGGGGCCACGCCCCATGGAGGGAGGGATGCTCCCTTAGCCTACTGACACCCGGGAGGGCCTAGGCCCTACCCCAAATGACTGGACAGACTCTGATGATCTTTCACCCTCCCAGGGAAGTGGATGGGGGATGGGATAGGGGCATCTGTGGGGGGGGCATGGGAGGATGGGCAGGAGAGGGAACTGGGATCAATATGTAAAATAAGGAAAAATATTAAATTAAAAAAAGGAAAAAAAAGAATGAGGGGCTAAGTCAGCAACTATCCTACAAACATAGGAGAAAACAGAGGAGGTATAGTAATTTATATACTGTACTCTATGGTTATTTTATTAAGCCAATTTACAAGTACTCAGAAATAAGAATTAATATCCCCATAAATATTGTCCTGTCTGATTATAAGTTTACATCTAAAGTGCAATAAAAATGTGTTCTGCTCCAGAGGCCCTGAGTCAGGTACCCAATATCAGGCAGCTTAAACTACCTCAGATATCAGTTCCAGGAGAATCCAGACCCATCAACATCTGCACTCACGTGCACATGAAGTGTAACATGTGCCCCCACACACACACACACAATCTGAGAGAGAGAGAAGAGAGAGAGAGAGAGAGAGAGAGAGAGAGAGAGAGAGAGAGAGAGAGAGAGAGTTAATTTAAAGAAAAGAACAGCATCTCCTTTGGGGCTAAAGTACACAAAACTGGCATCTAAGAAAAATCTCCATTTTGTTAGCTTCAACCGGAACCTTTCCACCTACGCTGAACTCAAGAACTCACAAGCTTGACTTGGTAGTGATGTCAACTTTCTTGACAACTTAGGGAAAATTCAAAAACATGAAAGGGCATCTGACCACCACACAACACAGACAGAAGCCTGAGAAGTCGCAGGCATGAGTCAGCCACTACTCAACAGCCAGCCGATGCCAGCAGACTATTGTAAAGATGTCAGCAGATCTGGCAGCCCTGAAGCTCTGCAGAGCTGGAAAGCAGGTTAACATTTGTAAAACTGTGTTGAAGCCTGAAGAAATAGTGCAGACAACAAATCCTTCATGTGCTAAGTCTTCACTACATCTCATAGAAACTTTTCAAGTGCAGGAGACTAAATGTGCTAATGTGGTTCTCAGGACCAATCTCCAATATATATTCTCTCTCTCTCTTCTCTCTCTCTCTCTCTCTCTCTCTCTCTCTCTCTCTCTGTCTCTCTCTCTCTCTCCCCTCTCTCTCTCCCCTCTCTCTCTCTCACACACACACATACAGAGAGAGAGAGAGAGAGAGAGAGAGAGAGAGAGAGAGAGAGAGAGAGACTCTTCAAAATGAAAAGATAGCTCATCCATTAAAGACTAGGCCCACAACCAATAAATAAATAAATAAATAAATATATTTAGAAATTGGAACGCAAACACATCCATGGTGAGTCACTCTGATGGACAGAGGTATCGAGACCATCATGGGCAAAACGGCAAAATACCCAACCTCTTAAAGAGTGGGAGGGGCAATGATGGATATGCCTGTGATTCCAGTACCAGGTGGAGGGAGGATTAAAAATTCAAACCTAAACTAAGCTGCTTAATAAAACCCTACCTCAAAATAAATAAAATCAACAGGTCAACTAACACACAATCAACTGTTAAACCACCTCATATTTACGAAGAAAATGTTGACAGAATAAATGCAGGTGTGTCCATAGAATGAGGATTGCATAAACATGGTACTCTACCAAGTACCCTCTGCTAGATTATATCTAGCCCCTGTAAAAACAACCAGCTGAAATGTGAAAAATCAACTCAACATAATTAGCTGGTGTGATAACAAAAGCTTTTAATCCTAGTTCTAGGGAGGGAGAGGCAGATCTCTGTGAGTTCAAGGCCAGCATGATCTACAATGTGAGTTCCAGGACAGCTGGACTGACTACAGAGAGACCCTGTCTCAAAATGAAGAGGGCTCAAGAGATGGCTCAGCAGTTCCAGAGGTCTAGGCACCAACATGGCAGCTCACAACTGTGTAAATGCAGTTGCAGGGGATCAGGCACCATCACACAGACACACCTGCAGGCAAAACACCAACACACACATACAAATTGATCATTTTAAAAGGCCAAAGAAAGAAAAAGAAAAAAAGGAAGGAGGGATGGAGGAAGATTGATCAATCATCTGAAGCAAGGCTTGTCGCAGGAGACAAGTTGAATCATAGAAATATTGCTTTGAAAACAACCAAGGACATACTTCCATTGTGCTATCTTAAATGTCTTACATGGATTATGTAAAACTGCCAAAGAAACATACTCACTTGCACCTGACATAAAGTTTAGTAGTTACTTGCAGTTTCAGAGAATGTTACACCACTTAGCACCTCATACAAAAGTACAGTAAATTTTATTTAGAAATTATACACAGCATATATATATATATGTATATATATATATATATATATATATATATATGATGCCCGATGCCTGAGGGAGGGGTTGGTTTGCATTTTGTTCTGTTTTTAGATTTCTTTCCTCTATCTTTCCCTTCCTTCTTCCTTTCTTTCCATCTTTCTTCCTTGCTGTTTAAATGTGTATGTGTATCTGTGTGAGTGTATGCTTGCGATGCCTGGGTGGCACAGAGACCAGAAAAAAGCATTAGGACCCTGTGGAGCCATCCAATGTGGCCTCTAGGAACCAGACTCTAGTCTTCAGGGAGGGAGCACTCACTCTTAACCACTGAGCCCTCTGCAGCCTGCTGTGTTTTGTTGGGTTTTTTTTTGTTGTTTGTTTGTTTTGGGAGGGGGGGGGGTCTCACTATCCTGCCCTGGCTGGCCTTGAACTGAGAGATCTGCCTTTAATCCCAGCCACTGCTGGGATTAAAGGAAAGCAATGTTCAACCCTGTGGGGCCATTTTTTGAGACAAGATCTCAACTAGCCCAGGTTGGCTTTACATCTCCGAGGGTGCCTTTGAACCTCTCGCGCTCCTACTTCCTGAGTGTTAGAAGGGAAGACGGCCACCGCATCTTGCTGGGAGCTGGATTGTTTTGCTTTTCTATAATGGAAATCTGTTTTTCACTTCAGTAGAAAGGAAACTTCCAGTCACATCTGAAGCTCAAATCTCACATTCAACTTACTCATCCAATACACTCCTGTTTCTATTTTTTCTACTACTGATTCTATACTTCTATATTTCTTCTTTATTTATACTTCTATTTTTTTGGTCTGTTTCTGGAGAGACAGTCTCAATATATTGAGCCCTGTGTGTACTCACAGAGAGCCACCTGCCTCTGCCTCCCATGGCCAACTACACTACTTTTTTTTTTTTTTTTTTTTTTTTTTTTTTACAAACTAACGTTTAGCCAGGTGTGATGGCTGACACCTGTAATTTAGACACTCAAACAGGATTACCAAAGTTTGAGGCTAGCCTGGGCCACACAGAGAGAGTTTCCAAATATTCCAGATAATTCCTCAAATATAAGTAAAAATAATGTGTATTGTATACATGTGTGAAATTGCCTAAAAATCTTTAAAGTAAAATCAATACCTCTGTTCTTATTAGGTAGCACAACACTTATGTATGACAAAATGGCATATGTAAGAATAACATGAATCTCATTTCTCCAGCTCTTAGAGCTCTGAACAGACATATGTGGAAACTATGAGTCAACATTTTACAAGGGTACCAGTAAGAATCACACACTTCATACCAACGCACACTTTATTCTGCCTTTTTCACATGCCACCCCCACCCCGGTTACTGTTCAAACCCACTTTTGAAAACAATTTAAAACATGTACTTGACTCCTTGCATAATTAAACTAAAAGGTAAAAGAAAAGCTTCCCAAGTGTCCAAGTACACAACAGATGCCAACAGGTCAAAGTTCAGAATGAAAATAATAAATAAGAGAGAGGAAGAGGTCAAGAAAGGACAAAGCCAACATAAGCTAGTTTAAACCAGAAGCAAAGCTGTCTCTTTATGGAAAGATTACTTGCTCCATGTAAAGTTTCCCTTTTCATTCTCGATTTTAAGATTTAAAATATTCCATAGAAAGTCATATATACATGTAATGAAAGTCATATATACATGTAATGAAGAAAGTGTCGTGATGAATTCCAGTATTCTGTAGGCTACCAGTATTCTGTAGGCTAGCTGGAAAATATGAATACAATAATGTCTGGTCAGTCTCATAGTCCAAAAGTCTCAGCACTTCTAGTCTTCTGAGAGCCTGTTCTCATTCATGTTCTGTCCGGAACAAGCAGGCCTCCCATGGGATCTCTCAATCTCTCAAAATCTCTTAAAACATCTCTCTCTCTCTCTCTCTCTCTCTCTCTCTCTCACACACACACACACACACACACACACACACTCACACACTCACACACACACTCACACACACTCACACTCACAAACTCACACTCACACTCACACACTCACTCACACACACACTCACACACACACACTCACACACACACTCTCACACACTCTCACACACTCACACTCTCACTCACACTCACTCACACACACTCTCACACACTCTCACACACTCTCACACACTCATACACACTCATACTCACACACACTCACACACACTCACACTCACACTCTCACACACTCTCACACTCTCACTCACACTCACTCACACACACTCTCACACACTCTCACACACTCACACACACTCACACACACTCATACTCACACACACTCACACACACTCACACTCACACTCACACACTGCACTTCCTCACCTTCTTAGGTGGTCAAATGAGTGACACAGGTCAGCTCCCACGCTGAGGTAGGTCTACCTCAGACAGCTGACATCACTGTCCCAAGCCAGACACCTTCATGGTGGCACCTTCCAGGGGGATGAGTCCAGACCTCACACCCCTGCAGCTATGCTTCCCCTCAGTTGTTCAAGTGCTCAAACTCACTGGAAACATCTACATGCTGACTAGGCCAATTATAGGGACATGGTTACTCAATTATCTTGGCATCAAATTGAAATAATGACCTGGCATTTCCTATCTTTACTCTGGCAATCAAATCTCTCCTCTACCTTTGGTCAAGGCTGAGTATTTCTTAGTTGACTATCAGCTGAAAACTGATAAAAACAAAACAAGCCAAACAAAACAAAAAGCACCCTTGGAGAAAAGATTTCCAGTACAACTTAAAGTTCAAGATACGACCATTTCCTTACACTCGGCCTGCACAGGACAGGCTCTCAGTCAGTCAAGGATGGGGGAGGGGCTCATGGCTCCTACCCTTGCTGGAGAACTATACTGCTGAGTGACAGCCTCTGGGAGGAGGAGCCACCATCTGAGTTGTGTTCCGCTCATTGTCAAGACGCCCCCCATGTCAGCACCAGTGAATATTACAATCCCACAGCCACACAGACCCACCGGGACAAACCCGAGAGACAGACAGACCAAAAAGACACAAATGCAGGAAGAGGTTAGTGAGGGAGACGCCAGCCAGATGGGCGACATGGAGGAGGCTGCCAAAGATCACATTAGAAACCTGCTCCCTAAGCCTACAGCATCGCACTCCTCAGTTTTTCCTTTTTGTCACACATTATCTGCAGGAAAGAGTTACAGAAAAGGAAAACTATGTATTGTGGGAGTGAACTCTGCAGAGACAATCATCCTTGGCATACTGTCCTCTGGCCCAAAGATGGTAGAAATGAGAGCAGACCCAGGGGGATACAGGCCAGTCTTTATCAGAACATCTTCCAAAGCCAGATGGGAGGGACAGCTCTGACCAGCAGAGTCTGCTGAGCATGGTCACAAGTCTGGGAACCCAGCACCCAGAGAAGCTTGAGCCAGGAGGGTCCCAAGTTTGTGGGTACCCCAGGCTGTGTAGGGGTTCCATTTACTTAGTGACACACGATCAGATGTGTCTTAAAAACAAAATGGGAGCTGGGCAGTGGTGGTGTACACTCAGTAGGGAGGTAGTGGTGGGGGGGGGACACATGACAGGTGAATCGCTGTGAGTTTGAGGCTAGCCTGGCCTATACAGCAAGTTCCAGGACAGGCTCCAAAGCTATACAGAGAAACTCTGTCTTGAAAAACAAAAAACAAATAACAACAAAAAATGGGGATGTAATATTTGCTTAGCATGTCCTGGATTCAAACCCTGCCTAACAAAATAATAAAAAAAAAAACCCTCGGGGTTGGAATACATACATCTACTGGACAGTGTTAGCCAGTAAGAAACCGCAGCAGTGTCTTAGACTGTTTGCCTGTTTGGTGGATGTGGGCCCAAGAGCACACGCAGGCTGAACACATGCTCTACTCACTGGGTAGAAGCATGGTGCTCTAAAAGGAAATGCAGCTAGTGTAGGGAGGTTACAGAATAGAGGGCTCTAAGTTATTTTTTTAATTACTATAAAAATGCTTTTAAGACAGGGTCTTGGCTTGTACACACCTTTAATCCAGCACTCAGGAGGTAGAGGCAGGTGGCTCTCTGAGTTTGAGACCATCCTGGTCTACAGAGCTAGTTCAAGGACAGGCTCCAAAGCAATACAGAGAAACCCCATCTCAAACAAACAAACAAACAAACCAAAACAGGGTCTTGCTATATAGTTCAGGCTGGCTTGAATGTGCCCAGGTCTGCCTGAAAATCCTCTTGCTGTATATTCATAATTTACACTTGAAGAATGGAGTCACAAGGGGTCTAAGTAATATTCCCTTGGTTATAAAGTTAGTAAGATAAAACCTGGACTGTGATTCAGGACTTTCTGACTAGCCAGCTGGTGACAGGGAAGCCACTGCAGGTGTCCCAGATGATCCTGTGGCTAGCATCCAGACAGGCCAGGGTACAGAGTCCCGTCCTGATTCACAGGTGAACTCACTTGGTTTGTCATCTATTAAGTAGTAAGTGAACACGTTTTCTGACCACTCAGATATGCGTGCCATCGCTGGATTGTCCATACGTGACACGTGAGGCATGCACCCATTTCACTTAGTTCCTCACCCTTCTAGGAGCTTTTGATGCAAATTCCATATATTTCCTGACAAAAATGTGCCCACCAAACTGAAAGTGTCAAAGGAAAAGTGAGGCTCAAAGAAATCGGGGTGTGAGGAGAGGACCAACAGGAGAAGGGGTTACAATGGCAGACAGAAAACCACACACAGAGAATGGAGCCGTCTAAGTCACTCACATGACCAAAGGTCAAGTGGGCATCAAGGGCAGGCCTGGAATTCCTAGCCGGGAGGAAAGCAGAGCCATCGGAGTGCAAAACGCATTTACCCACAGGGGAAGAGGGAGGGAGAGGTTGAATCCCAACACGTTTTAATGACTCATTTCCCTAGAGCCGACTCTCTTGACTAAATTACACTGCAATGAAAGAGCAAGTTTCTGCACAATACTTTTCAACGTCTGGAATTATTTTAGGATAATTACATGGGGCCAGTGCGATGGCTCAGTGGGTAAAGGCGCTTGCCACCGGGACAAGTTTGATCGCCAAAACCCACAGGGTGTTAGGTGAGAACGTACACACCATGCACATTCAAGTGCACAGACTCACGAACACACACACACATCCCCCCACACAAGCATGTACACACATGCAGATGGGTACATTTTAAAATAATCTATACATGTTAACAATATCAATTTAGTTCAATGAACATTTTAAGGTCATTTGTATATTAATAACATATGAGTCTGTTAGTCCAGTCTAAAATCTATCTCTATAAACTTACAAAACTAGTTTCAATACCTCAAAAATCTACAGATAACGAGTTTGAACTGAAATCCCTCGTGGAACTTCCCAAACTTCTTCCCAGTTATCAGAATCATATACCATCCCTTTGCAGCTCAGTTTCTCGATTTAACTCTGTGATGTCACAGTACTGTGACAGCAGAAACATTCTCTGGAAACAAACTGACATCATTCAGTTCTTCCCCATAAGCTTTTCGGGCAAATGGATGTCCTACTCTCACTGCTTCTGAGAGCAAACCCTTTTGGGCTGACTCTGCTGGCTGATGCACTTTGACCCATGTTACTAGTGTCCTCAGGACCTGTACAAAGCTGCCTTTGTTAGTACTCAGGATGCCTGTTCCTGGAGCAACCTGCACCGCTCTTCTACACTTCTCAGTACAAACCAAGACTTCCTGCTTTTACCCCTGTTTGCTGCTGCTGCTGCTGCTGCTGCTGCTGCTGTCTTAAGACAGGGTTTGGGGTATGCCAGGTTGGCCTAGAACCACTAGGCCACTGACATTGACCTATCTTCCTGCTTCCAAAGACTGGGCCTGCCAGAGAGCTCCCATACCCAGCACCTTCCCATTCTCTCTGCTACTGTTTTGCTGTAAGAGGAAACTTTGTTGGTTATCTTCTAAATATGTGAATTTAAGTACTAACCCTAGCATTTCAACTGAGAAATAATTTTAATAAAACCATTTTGTTCAAGTCGGTCTAACTAGAAACAGCAAAGCCATTTCTGCCACTGGGAAATATTCCCCTCTTTTGTCTCTTTTTGTTTGTTTGAGAAAGCATCTTATATGTAGTCTAGGAACAATCTTACTTCCCCTGCCTTCTGTGCCAGAATGACAGGTCTGTGGCACCACATTTCGGCCCCATTGTTTTTCTGTTTGATTCTCTCTCTCTCTCTCTCTCTCTCTCTCTCTCTCTCTCTCTCTCTCTCTCTCTCTCTCTCTCTCCCTCCCTCCCTCACTCACTCCTTCTCTCCCCCTCTCTCTCCCTCCCTCTCTCTCTCTCTCTCTCTCTCTCTCTCTCTCTCTCTCTCTCTGTGTGTGTATGTGTGTGTTTATATGTGTGGGCATCACATCATGAGTGTGGAGGCTGGGAAACTACTTTCTACAACTATAGGGGTCCTGGGGATCAAACTCAGGTTGTCAGGCCTTCACCTGTCAAAATGTCCCCTGCCCCCTTTGTTCTGTTTTGTTGAGATAAGGTTCTCACTCAGTAGCCTAGGCTGCCCTCAAACTCATAAGCCTCCTGTCTCAATCTCTCCAAGTGTCGGAATTATAGAAATGAGATCCCATACTAGGCTTACTATGTATATTTCAAATATTAGGGTAATAAATGTCTAACATGAAATTCAATGAACATGTGCTGAGTCCCTACTATGCACCAGCTATTTCACTGGTTACAAACATGTGTTTAGTCCCTACTGTGCACCAGGTATTACACTGGTTACAAACATGTGTTTAGTCCCTACTGTGCACCAGGTATTACACTGGTTACCAGATGTGAAAAGTCAGAAGCAAAATCTGTTCTCAGACCTTTCCAACTTGGAGCAAAGAAGGGAACACAATGAACTTTATGAAATGGGAGGTTCTGGGGACAAACACAATGGGAAGACTGTTCAGATGGAACCAGACTCTGGAGTACCTGTATCACTAGGCAGAAATCTGAAGCTGGTGATTGAGTTGAGAAAGACAAAGGGCCTAAGAGATCTTCAGAAGACAGTAACCTCAGCCAGCTCCTGACTACACTCGGTGGCCTCTTGCTTCCTCTACAATAAGCCCATATTCCTTAAGAAGGCTAACTAAATCCCCACACAACCCTTAGCCTTCTAGTAGTATCAATGTACAACATATTCTCTTTTTCTGCTTTATTTGCTTACTGAAGCAGAGTCTCGGTGTAGCCCTGGCTGGCCTAGGACTTGCTATAGAGAGAGTTTGCTGGCCTCAAACTCACAGAGATCAGTCTGTCTGTACCTCCCAAGTGTTGGGTTTAAAGGTGTGTGCCACCACTTCCCGGCAGAACCTTAGAAATTTTATCAGCATTTTAAGTCTCACCCGAATCCTTGAGTCCAATCTCTATTGCTCTCTCTAGATGGGATGGTGAACTCAGCCTCCAGAGCAGTTGGAACTACGGAATCACCACCATAGCCTGCTTGATCTCAGCTTTTGCTGCTGCTAAAAAGCTGGTGTCAAACCCAGCTGGGTAAACATGCTGTAACTGCATTATACCCTCAGGCCTGATCTTAATTTTGCTAGGCTCTGGAGAAAAAGCTGTGGTTAACATATTGGAAAGCTCCAACATGAATGATAGATAGTGGTCCTGGATTTACTGCTAGGCTTAGGAGAGGTCATCGTGGAGAAGCAAGGTGAGGCCAAGAAAGGACTGGGCCCAGCACAGCAGAGCACACCTTTCGTCCTGGCACTAGAATGGCGGAGGCAAGGGTTCCTGTGAGTTTGAGGTCAGCACGGTTTACATAGTTTACATCAGTTCCAGGCCAGCAAGGGTTACAGTGAGATGCTGTCTCAAAAAGGAGTCCCCCTTTGTGGCACCTTGTCTAGATGCAGATGCCTACCTCCTTCCCGGCCACAGACTGTTAGAAACCCACTGAGGGGCCTGGAGAAGTGGCTCAGTGGTTAAGAGCACTGGCTGCTTTCCCAAAGGTCCTGAGTTCAATTCCCAGCAACCACAACCATCCGTAATGAAATCTGATGCCCTCCTCTGGCCTGTAGGCATACATGCAGGCAGAACACTGTATTCATAATAAATAAATAAATCTTTAAAAGAAAGGAAGGGAGGGAGAAAGAAAGGGAGGGAGGGAGGGAGAGAGCGAGGGAGGGAGGGAGGGAGGGAGGAAGAGGGAGGGAGGGAGGGAGGGAGGGAGGGAGGAAGGAAGGAAGGAAGGAAGGAAGGAAGGAAGGAAGGAAGGAAGGAAGGAAGGAAGGTCGGTCAGCAGGCAGGCAGGCAAAAAATGCCACAGATAGCCAAGAGACATACATAGGCTTTCCTCACTGGGAGCTTCTACTTCTAACTCTTGAGTCCAGTCAGAAATAAGCCTTTAAGAAAACATTTATTTTTAAAAGCCTAGCAAATAATGACCAGGACTTAGGGGAAAATAACGAGACCTGAATTAAGGGCAGAAGGTTTTCCCACTCAGACTGTTTTTGGAGCAAAATCTCTGTACTTACTACAATCTTACCTTCCAATTATTCCTCCTCCTGCTTTTCTCTGCATCTTCTGAACCACACTGTCTGAAATATAGCAAGTTTTGCCCAAATCTCTAGAACAATCTTTTTTGTAATTTTAATTTTCTTGTTTATTTTTTGTTTTGTTTTGAGACAGGGTTTCTCTACATAGTTCTGGCTATACTTGAACTCACTATATAGACAAGGCTGGCCTCAAATTCAGAGCCATCCCCCTGCCTCTGCTTCCCAAGCCTGGCTAAGACAGTTGTTTCCTTACTTGTCCTGTCTCTCCTTAACTCAAAGTTACTATTTCCTTAGCAGCTGATCATGAAAACAGAAGTATGACTAAATCCACCCACATCAAAATTAAAACAGATGGGGCTGGAGAGATAGCTCAGGGGTTAACGGTTCTTTCCAAGGACCCACACGGCAGTTCACAACCACTAGAGTGTACACTGTTGCAGGACCAGAAATGCATGTGATGCAAACATGCGTGGAGGCAAAACACTCATAAACATAAAATAAATTTACAAATCAAAATAAGGTTAGCTAGTTCCAGCCATTTGTGTGTGTGTGTGTGTGTGTGTGTGTGTGTGTGTGTGTGTGTGTGTGGAGTGCATATATAGATAATGATATTATGTTCATTTCTATGTATTTTAAAGGTAAATAAATTTAACTACAGTAATTTCACAGAGATGAGGGGATACCTACAAGTCCACTACATAAATCAGGCAAGTTGACTCAGACCGTTGTTTCCCAGGGATTGAGGTATGAATGGTGGTACACACTTTTAATCCCAGCACTAGGAAGACAAAGGCAGGTAATCTCTGGGAGTTCAAGGCCAGCCTGGTGAGTTCTAGGAGCCCAGGTCTACATAGCGAGTTCCAAGACAACCAGAGCTACATAAGAGAGACCCTATCTCAAAAACAAAAAACAAACAGAAAACAACCAGGGGTCAGTTCCCCCAAACCCGCCAGTTTTCATTGCCACCTACTTCTAGACATTGTAGTTTGGGGGTGATTTTCCCTAGGTAGCCCTGGTTGACCTGAAACTCACAAGAGCTCCAGTGCTGAAATTACAGGCATGTTCCACCATGCCCAGTTTACAGAGAACCTTTCTCAACAAGTGGTAGGAAGACTGTAGGGGGCAGAGGAGGGGAGCACGCAAGGTGAGTAACAATCGGTAAGAGACCGATGTTTATACTTTCTGTGTTAAGTTTATTAGATAAATCACAGCAAAAATGCAATGAGGTCATGTATTGACGCTGTCTGCTTTTTTCTAATAAAGGATGTGAGGCATAAGATTATTTGCTTTATAAGTTGGGCCGGGCATTGGTGGCTCACGCCTTTAATTCCAGCTCTCGGAGAGGTAGAGACAGGCGGATGTCTGTGAGTGTGTGGCCAGCCTGGTCTACAGAGTGAGTTCTAGGACAGCCAAGGCTACATAGAGAAATCCTGTCTCAAAAAAACCAAAGTTAAAATGAGAAGGAGAAGTAGTTGTTGCAGGTTGAAGAGCAGGAGAGAGGGATTAGGCATCCTTCACATCCTTTTCATCCCTCGATTTCCATTATCTCCTTGGAAATCTTTCACCTTCGTTCCTAGAGAGCCCCTAAAATAGAGTATGTCTCAACAGTAACAGATTCCCTGCATGACCAAACTATTCCGTTTCCTGAGTCTTCCATAAGTCTTAAAAACAAATTTCATATTTAGCAAAGAACCTTACTGAGCCACTTTAATTAGAACATCCTCCCCAGGTATGTGCTGGGGGGGGGTCATCATCCTTCCCCAGTGTCCAGAGTCCAGGCTTGTCTTCAGCAGGACTTACCCAGAGCCCCTGGAAGGGGGTGCAGCCCCTGCTCTTCACCTATAAATTCCCGTTTAGCCATATCCCTTAGAGGGTTAAACGCGATTGTCTCCCCAGGGCCAAACCCATTGTCATGCACAACCCTTATCTTGCTCACATTGGTCTTTAATACAGCTCTTCACCACACAGCAAGTTTCATCAGATAAGTTTTTCTTTAGCAGCAATTAGATCAATGGGGAAAAGGAATTTGAAATGTCCTAGAACCAAGAAACATCATCTCTTCTGGCAATTTTTGAAAGAAAGACCTGAGGCTGGATTTGAACACACGCAACAATGAACCAGGTGGAAAGCCCACTTGCATCCGTTCAGTCCCAGGTAGCTTTTAACCTCAGCCGGCACAATGTTTTTCACGGTACACGCCAGTGGACATCTGCCGTCTGGGTACTGGGAAGCGGAGGGGGAGGATTGCTGCAAGGCAGCTTGGTCCACACAGTGAGTTCCAGGCCAGCCAGGGCCACAGATGAGAGAGACTTTATCTCAAAAAGAAAACAAATTATCTAGCATTCACATGTATCATAACTGCAATAGAAACTTTACAAACTGAAAGGGGAAAAAGACCTTTCGCTTTACAGAGACGTACATGATAATCTGGTTGCGTATCCAGCATAAATTATTCGTAGATAATGATAAGTGAAACTTTTCAAGCTAACCCAGGATTAGGAAAGCAGCAGCTGACATCTTATCAGGATCCCAGTACATACCGCCTGTGGTTTTTCTCAAGAGAGCAATAATAACAATAATAAATAAATAAATAGGACAATAAAATGCCCAAGAATTACCAGGTAAAGGGTATGCTGAAAGATCCAAATACCATTTGGTCAATTTGGCCAGTACCAGTCTAAAATCTAGATTTTTTTTTTCCTATACATGAATAATACAACTCAACTACAAGCACAACCTCAACAAAACAACAAAAAGTAAAAATAATAGCAAAGGATCTCCTTAGACATTTCTCCAAAACAGAGACACACTTGGCCAATAAACATAGGAAAGACTGTTTATATCCCTCGTCTAAAACACAAATTAAAGCCAGTAAGAGGTATCAAGTCACACCCACTAGAGTGGCTAAAAAAAAAAAAAGTTTAAAAATGACAAGTGTGATTTAAGGACATTGCAACCTTCATACACTGTTTAGTGAGAGTACAAAATGCAACAACTTTGATTAAAGCCCAAAAGCTTCTTTAAAAAGTTAAACACTGAGCAAATCCATGCCTAAGCATGTGTTCAGGGGCACTGAAAATGCACACCGACAAATGTTCTAGCCGCATTAATTATAGCCAATGGCTAAAAAAGAGGGAAACAATGCAAATTCATTAACAAGTGGATGGATGTGGTAGTGACTAGTGACCACATCCAAATAGTCATTCAGCTATAAGAAAGTACAGAACAGACAGCCACTAGCTACATGCAGGAGCTTTGAAAACATTTGGTTAAGTGAAGGAAGCCAGACAAAAAGACACACACACACACACACACACACACAAGCTGGGTGTGGCGCAAGCCTGTGATCTCACCAGTTGAGAAGTTGAGGCAAGAGGACCACGAATTCAGCTTAGCCTAAAATATACAGCAAGACTGCTTCCCTTAGCGAAAAGCCAAAATCTTGTCTTTAAACGGAGGAGGTGGGGACCACAAATACTGTATGAATCCATTAGTGCCCACAAGGGCAAAGGCATAGGAACAGACAGATAAGTGGTAGTCAGTGGGTTGGCACAGTGGGGAAATGGGTAGCAACTAACAGGTACCGGTGTTCTTTTGGAGATTTAAAAAAAACATGATCTGGATAGTGGTGACAGTTGCAAAACTGGGTGAATATACGAAAAGCCACATTTTGGGGGTATAAGTAGCACGCACGACACCTGATGTGTCAATCAAATGTCCATTTACAAAAAGAGGACATAGCTATAATATACCTAAGAATATAATATGTAAGTAACACGCACAAACACGCCAGCTCTCGTCAATGGACACCGAGGCTTCTTAAATCCAGACATACCGAACACTCATATATCCAAGCGCGCGGGGTGGCGACGCTGCTGAGCCCCGAAGCAGGTTCCTGGGGTGAGCGCAGCTCGCCTCCCAGCATCTGCATCTGAGCTCACCTTCCTACATCCCTGGCGCGCGCCCCTGCTCACCGTGGCCTCGGGAGGGGGCGCGGAGCCCGAGGGCAGCGGCGGGCAGAGCTGGGCAGCGGCGGGCGGCCTCGGGTCCCGCCGGCCTCGGCTCCAGCGCCCGCAGCACCGCCGCCTCCGACACCTAGCCACTCCGGAGCCGCCGCTCCCCGGGCGGCCGCCCCAGCCAGCCGAGCCCCGGCGCGGCGACGCCCCCGGAGTCAGTCCGCCCGGCCCAGCCCCGCGGGCCCGCCGCGCCTCCGCGCCGCCGCTGACAGCCGCCCGACGCCCGCGGCCACTCGCGCGCCCGCCCCGCCCCGCGCACGCGCGCAGCCGGCCGAGCCCGCCGAACGCCGCTGATGTGGCCGCCCGGCGGCTACCCGGATCCGCGGCCGCGCCCCGGCAGCCTCCCGCCCACCCGCCCGCCGGCTCCGGCTCCCGCTCCGGGTCCCGCTGGCAGCGGTACTCAGGCTGCCCCGCGCATCCTCCGCGCCGCATCCCAGCCCGCGCATCCTCCGCTCACCTCTCCGTGGGCCCCGGGGCCTCTGCGGGGTCCGGCTTGCCTTCCCTGCGGATGCGAATGCGTCCGAGATTCAACCGAGGACGTGGGAGTCGTTGCGCGCTTCTCCGAGGCCAAAGGACGGGGAGGAGACGTGCGGGCAGCGTCACGCCCTCGCAGAGCCTGGCAGGGTCAGAGCCAAGTGCACGGGCGCTGCCCAGTCAAGCCTTTCAGTTTGCCCACGCTCGGTAGTCGAGGTAGACTTGAGCCAGAATTTGCCAAGGAAAACCCGGAGCTGCTTCGATGGCTGTTAGGTACCTATTATATGCGATCCAGATAGTGGAACGCCACCACCCCACCCCTCAAGGGTGTGAGCCCTAGGGCGCTCACTCCTGGGAAAGCTGCTCAGTTTGACCCTGAGGCTACTATACTGCCTCAAACCAAAGCTTTCACCGCACTGGGACAGGGGTGCGCTAGCAGCTGCTCAGGTGGACACTGGACTGTTTATCCTCGTTTTTCTTCTGTGTTAACAGTCAGACCTTGAACTTAACTTTGACCCGTAAGGCAGCTTCTGAATGATTCTTGACCATCTGCTCACACACACACTCAGGTTGGGTATGGTGGCACCCGCCTTTAATCCCAGAGGTATGTGGTTCTCAGTGAGTTCGAGACCAGCCTTCTCTATTTAGCAGGTTTCAGGAAAAGTCAGGGTTACACAGTGAGACCTTGTCTAAAAAAAAAAACAAAACAAACAAACAAAACAGCTGGGCAGAGGTGGCACACACCTTTAACTCCAGCACTCGGGAAGCAGAAGCAGCCAGATCTCTGAGTTTGAGGCGAGCCTGATCTACAGGAGTTCCAGGACAGATTCCAAGGCTATAGCGAAATCCTACCTAGATAAATAAAAAAAAAAAAAAAAACCAGGCATTCGCTTGTCGGTTTTTGTTGTTGAATCCTAGAAGATAAATAAAGTCTTCATGCAGCCCAAACTGTCCTTAAACTATTTGGGGGTGATTTTTTTGGTTTGGTTTGGTTTTTTGGGTGTTTGCTTTTCTTCAGAGTCCCGCTATGTAGTGTGTAGTTTTGACTGGTCTGGAACTTGATATATAGACCCTTGAACTCACGGTGATCTGCCTGCCTCAGTCTCTCAATGCTGGGATTAAAGGCAAAAACTACCATTCTCCAACCCCGGGCTCAACCTCTTACCCATCCCGTACCGCTGTGCTCAGCTCCAGCACAGCTTCTAAAGCATTTCAAAGTAGCGGTGCTGGTGGGTTAAGGCTGGAAAGAAGATTAGCATTTAAAAGCTGGTACTGCTCGCCAGGCATTGGTGGCCCACAAGTTTGGTTCCCAGCACCCACCTTCCCAACCCTGCACCAACACACACCACACACACCTGCAACTCCAGTTCCACCGGACCCAAAGCCCTCCTCTGGCTTCCACAGGCATCCGTCTCATGAGCACATACACACGAATGTGTACAATACTTTAAAGTTTGAAATCTTTGGAGGATTTAGAACACCTTCAGGAATGAGAGCATTGCTATGGAGAGTAGAGACACTGAACACATTTTATAGGAAGTCATTATTTTGGTTTAGGGTTCTGTGCTAAACCCCAAAATGGAGTCACTGTTACCACTAACTGAAACTGTCTGTTCCACTTTCCCAGAAACAGCTGTTTGGATTGGCACAGTTATGAAGCAGCCTCTAACTTAACCCTGCTGCACACGCAAAGGCAACCTGATGATTCTTGAGTTTTCTGTTGTTTCCCTGTCTCTATCTTACAAGGGAAGGGACTTTCAAATGACCAGTCTGGCCCGGCTTCTGGTTCCCACTTTATCCCACTGGGTGCTCACTCTGTTTTGTGGAATGAAGTAGAGCCCAGATTTACAATCAGAAGATAAAGCCATTTAAAACCCTTCACCTAAAGTCAGTGATCCCAGGGCATTTCCAGATGTGTTTGTTTTAACTACTGTCTTAATTTAAGATTTGATTGCTTCAAAGAGACACCACCATGACCATGAACACAAAACCTTTTTTATTTTGTTTTTCAAGACAGGGTTTCTCTGTAACAGCATGGTTGTCCTAGAACTGGCTCTGTAGACCATGCTGGTCTCAAACTCAGGGATCCTCCTGTCTCTGCCTCCCGAGTGCTGGGATTAAAGCTGTGTACCTCCACCCCTGTCCAGGGCACCTCTTTTAAAGGAAAACATTTAAATTGCTGTGGTGAGAAGTAGATAAGTGGGCAGATACGGTGCCAGAGATTTCCACATCCGGATCTCATTGGGCGTGGATTGAGCATCTGAGACCTCAAAGCCTGGCCCCACTGACATACTTCCTCCAGCAAGGCCACACCTCCTAATAGTGCCACTCCCTACACCACATCTTAATAGGTGATTAACTGCTCCAAAAAGTGTCAGGAAGTTGACAGGTAAGTGTCTCCTGGCTCAAAAACACCATAGGGAGCTGGGCAATGGTGGTATACTCATTTAATCCCAGCACTAAGAGACAGAGGCAGGTGGATCTCTATGAGTTCAAGACCAGCTTGGTATATATCCTGAGTTCCAGGACAGCCAGGGCTACACAGAGAAACCCTGTCTCCAAATACCAAACAAACAAAAACACCCATCAGAAGTCAACATCTACCATTTTTCATGAGAAAGCTGGAGGTCTCCAACATTCCCCATCTCACCTCTTGGCTGAGGAAGGCAGCTTTCCACTTCATTCTATACTCTTCATTCTGTATGCCATGGTCTAGTGTGGATTTTTAATATGTGTTGAGCCTCACACACATGGTGGTGCATGGCTTTGATCCCAGCACTTGGGAGGTCAGTTCGAGGCCGGCCTGATCTATGAAGCAAGTTTCCATTACAGGACAGGCTCCAAAGCTACAGAGAAACCCTGTATTGAAAAACCAACAACAATAATAAATGTGCTGAGCTTCAGCTTGGAACTCAAATGGAAAATCAGTTTTCATCCTAAAAATAACTCATTGAACTCTGGTGAAGAAAGCAGCACCTCTCCTCCCCCCCCCATACCCCTCCCCCCACACACACCCATAGTCCCGGCTCAGGCAGGCAACAGGAATCACATTGGAATTTCATCTTTTGCCTAATGGCTGGCAACTTTGGATGCGAAGCAAGCAGCTTAGAGCTGATGTTCAGCAGTGATGATGGCTAGGGTAATGGACGAGGGACAGAGGTGCCTGTCTCCTGTGGGACAAGAGCGCTCTCCCTTGAAGAAAGAGCATTTAATCTGAGCCCAGTGAATGAAAAGTTGAACAGATGTCAAAGGTCCAAATATGAGTTACTAGGGAACACAGATCCATTACTTAGATGACATGTTCCACCCTGGAAGAGGTTACATAAATTTCTGTAGTAAGCAAGGACCAGAAATTCACAAAGCAATACATTTACTTATAAACGTGGAGCATCAGAGAGGTAAGGTTACCTCAGAGCATTCTCAGCTATGGAGTCTCCAGGAGGCTGGAGGTCAGCTGAGCTCTGCGGTAGGTTCTTAGAAATTTGTATACACACAGAGACACATCTATGTACACACACTAGTGACATACAGATTTCATCCGAAGGATTTGTCCTGTTTCATGTTAACATAATGATCTGGAGTTGCATTCATCTTCCTACAAATGTCATGATTTAAATGTCCTTTTTTTAAAGATGTATTTTTATTTATGTGCATGTATGTGTAAGGGTGCCAGATCCCCTGGAACTGGAGTCACAGACAGTTTGTGAACCAGCATGTGAGTGCTGGGAGTTGAGTCCAGGTCCTCTGGAAGAGCAGCCAGTACACTTAACTAACCCGATTTAAATTTTCTTATAGTTACATATTATGTGTGTGCATGCAAATGTTCGTGTGTGTCACTTTTGGGGGCTGGGTTGTAGACAGGGTTTCTCTGTAGCTTTGGAGCCTGTCCTGGAACTTGCTTTGTAGACCATGCTGGCCTCGAACCCAGAGATCCGAGTGCCTGTGCCTCCTGAGTGCTAGGATCAAAGGCATGTGCCACTTTGCAGCCCGTTTTCTGAGACGGGGTCTCTGAAGCTTGCTGTTTCAGCTAGTCTGGTGTGCTTGTTAATTGTTGGGTGTTATGTCAGCTTGACACAAGCTAGGGTCATGTGATAAGAGGAAACCTCAATTAAGAAAATGTCTCTATCAGATTTACCTCTAGCCAAAGCTGTGGGGCATTTTTTGATCAATGATTGATGGTGGAGGGTCCTGCCCACTGTGGGTGGTGCCACCCCTAAGCAAATGGTCCTGGGTTGTATAAAAAGCAAGCTGGGCCAGCTATGGGCAGCAATCAAGTAAGCAGGGTTCTTCTATGGCCTGTCCCTCAGGTCCCAGCCCTGCTTGAGTTCCTACCCTGGATTTCCTCATGATGGACT